>CM063503.1:54660016-54672516 GCA_032207245.1 Pardosa pseudoannulata | reverse complement strand
TAGATTACCTTGGTAAACTGAAACCAAAAGGCCACTGTCCAGATAATTCATTTTTCTCTGTTATTCACTTTAATTCCGTTTTACCGGATATTAAATTCTGTGTCAAAAGTTCTAAGGTTAGCTTGAGTCAACTTGAGGTTTAATTATTTAACGGTTAATTGGGGTAAATTATATTAAACTTACTCCATTAGTGAGTTCTAATTCTCAATTTCGGAATATTATTGGCACGGTTTAAATACTACGAATATGGATAAATGTATCTGCATTTATATTATGTGCTTAATCGTATATCTATACATCTATTTATCTATTTATCAGAATTGATACATCTGCATTGAAAATAATTCCTTAGTATAATTTATATATTTTTATTTACGATAAATGTCCAATTTTTAAGTGAATTATATTTATCGATTTGATTTCAATACTTTAAAGTGATTTCAATACTTTATGGTTAAGTATTGAAATTATACTTTACCATAGATAAGTAAATTCTATTTATCTATGGTATAGTATTATTTAAAATTTTAATTAGTAATTAAGTTATAAATATATTCAATTTTAAATTAGTAATAAAGCTATGTAATTTATATTAATAATTTGTTAGCTAAGTATCTATAAGTTAACGAAACTGAAAGAACTGAACATAATTTTGTAATTCTATTTATCAGAATTGATACATATGCATTAAAAATAATTCATTAGTTGAATTTATATATTTTTATTTACGATAAAGGCACAATTTTTAAGTAAATTATATTTATCAACTTGATTTCAATACTTTAAAGTGACTTCAATACAAAGTGATTTCAATAATTTTTTTCTGACTTCAATACAAAGTGATTTCAATAGTGATTTCAATACATTCTGAGATTAAAAATGACAGAATCTCTCAAAAGAAGTTATTTTCATATTCATGTTATGACTTTCACTATTACTTATAGTAAAATATTGAAATCATACTTTACCATAGATAAGTAAATTCTATTTATCTATGGTAAAGTATTATTTAAATTTTTTAATTAGTAATTAAGTTATAAAAATATTCAATTTTAAATTAGTAATTAAGCTATATCATTTATATTAGTAATTAGATAAGTATCTGTAAGTTAACGAAACTGAAAGAACTTAACATAATTTTGTAATTCTGTTTATCAGAATTGGTACATCTGCATTAAAAATAATTCATTAGTTGAATTTATATATTTTTATTCACGAAAGATGCACAATTTTAAAGTAAATTATAGTTATCGATTTAATTTCAATACTTTAAAGTGACTTCAATACAAAGTGATTTCAAAGTTTTCTTCTGACTTCAAGATAGATTCAATAGTGATTTCAATATATTCTGAGATTAAAAATGACAGAATCTCTCAAAAGAAGTTATTTTCATATTCATGTTATGACTTTCACTAGTGTTAATAGTAAAGTATTGAAATTAAACTTTACCATAGATAAGTAAATTCTATTTATCTATGGTAAAGTATTAATTAGTTTTTTTAATTAGTAATTAAGTTATAAATACATTCAATTGTAAATTAGTAATTAAGCTATATAATTTGTATTGGTAATTACTTAAGTATCTGTAAGTTAACGAAACTGAAAGAATTCAACATAATTTTGTAATTCTTAAAGCTTAAAAATCAATGCAGTTTTCAAGCGTAAGTAATATTTCACTATCTATAATTTTCATTAACCATGTACAGAGTTTTACAAGCGTGAACATAAATGATTAGACAGGCTGCAAACCATTCATTATCAATCTCCATAATGCTGATGAATCTTTAAAATTTCCACTTTTATGATTTCTTCTGTTTAAAATGTAACAGTATTGCAGAATGAAACTCTTTTCTAGTCAAAATTTAGTCTAAAAATAAATAGAAATTTAATCCTGTAGGATAATTTTTTTTCGCAATGACGTATTCATGAAGCTGTCAGATATGGTTGAAATTCAGTATTTGACAGGAAGAATATCACATTCTGAGATTAAAAATGACAGAATCTCTCAAAAGAAGTTATTTTCATATTCATGTTATGACTTTCACTAGTACATTATCAATCACTTCTAGTTTGAATTGCGGGTAAACTACAAAAAGAAACGGCAGTGTGACTTTGTCTCAGATGGAAAATTATTTCTAACCACAGAGATTTATGAAAGACTAGAATAAAAATGGAGAAGCAAATTCTATTTTTAATAGAAATTAAGTACATTCAAATTAGAATTCTGAACTGTTGCAACAAAATTATTTAAATATTTTTTGTAAAAATATTTTATCACTTTCTTTACATTAAAACTCAAAGTCGTTTCAGTCATTAGTTAGAAAGTCATTTAAAATAACTGTATTCATTACATAAATAAGATTGCAAGTTTCTTATCACACAATTGACAAATGTGGCTTTATAACTTAATAAAATATTATCCGACAAATACGTAACTCTTTTCCAAATTTTCAAGTGAAAATATACAATTATATAACATTAATGTTTATGTATAATAGCTCAATCTTTTTTCAATCGATTTGTAAAAATTGTATAAAAATAAATTACACCAAAAAACCAAAATAGTATTAACACATCAGATTTGTTTTAGAATCTTAAAAACACGCTTGGCAATTTGTTCATTAAATTGAGCTACTTCAAAATTTCACGTTTGGTTTGGTTTGGAGCACTACGGTCTACTTTTTGCTGACGAGGACTAGTGAGACCAGGATCTGCTGCTTTAAGCCGATTCTGCGAACATACATGCCAGCAGCGGGATTCAAACTCCAGAACTCCAGTACCGAAAGCTGCGCTCTACTATTCGGCCATAGTTCGAATAGAAATTTTCAAAGACTTTGGCAGTAAGGCTACCCACATACGAAAAAGAAAGAAGAAATATCTCAAATATAACAATTTATAACACTGTACTGAGCAAATATTTTAACCTGGTTAAGTATGCTAATTATGGCTTAATATACGCCCCTTGCAGTGTATTAAATATAAAAAATGCATGCGGTTTCTTTTACGCTGATCTCTGTTAATATTTTTCACTAAAAGATGACGCCTTGTTAATAAACGTTTTACTTATACAGTGCCTGAGTGTTATTTGTCTCAAAAAGCTCCATATATTGAGGAATAAATGATATATTCAATGTTGCCCTACGGCCATTGAATCATCAGTGATTCGGTGAATCTTACTTGTCTACTGAAGACGATTCTCATATAAGAACTCACCGGTGGCTTATTGAGTTTAAATCTGATATGGGGTAGAAGAAAATGATTGAGCCTTAAGACGATGATATTTCTTTAAAACGTTACATACACCGCAACACCCCCTGAGACATTAAATTGTGTATTTTAGCACCATATTTGCACATCCAACTCGTAGCAGAACTCAGAATTCAGACAGAATATAGAATATTTCTTTCTTCAGGTATCTGTTTCATAGTTTTGTTTTAGGGATATTTCTCAGTATGGAATTAGTCGATTTTAAAACTGTCTTTTTGTAGTTGATTAATGATTCTATTCTAATTACGCTCTTAAGTTTGGCGAGTACAATGGTACCTCTAAGTAAATTTTAGGAGTAGTTTTTCATCATCAAAGTGTCGTTTCTCTTGTATATGCAATTCAAATTTCAATTAATTATGGGCTATTCTTTTTTTACATCGTTTTAAAATCTCAATTTTAAATACAGTCACCTTCTAAAATGTCAGCTATCTTCGACAACCACAAGATTTTTTAAAATATTAATTTTCTCTCATTCTGACGAAAAGAATTACATTAAATTTGTAACATGTTCTTAATAATTTTAGAGTTATTTAATTTCTCGGCTCTCTCTCCTTCTTTAAAACATGGAAAAAGAAAAATATATTATTATTAGTGACCATTAGCATGAGAAAAGAAAAGTCAAGTATTATTATTAGTGAACAGTTTCTGTTCAAATAATATCGGATTTATTTTCTTTCTTAAAATTTCCCAATTTGATATTTACGAGACATTAAGTTTGATTACAAGAAATGGGGATAAGTGTGACAACGATTTCGATGTGCAATACAAAACAATTAATGTTTGTTTGTTTGTTTGATTTATTCACCGGAATCTTTGATGTCGATGTGTTATTAATAATATTCAAAATGAATGACATCAGTATAGTACTAATTAATTTAAAAAAAACATTTATGAAACAATTTATTTTACCATCATGAATCTAAGTAAAGAGTTTTAATACATATAAATTTATGCTGTAGATATTAACAAAATTAACATTAAATTTTTAAAGTAAACATTAAATTTTAAATTAACGTAAACATTAAATTTTTATATTAGTTTTTATAATATCCCTTTTTAATTTTATCAAAAGAAATTAAACACCGTAAGTGATTTTTTTTAAACATTGTAGAGTAGAATTCACTAAAATTTTTGTCAAGAAAGGTAATCCTCTTTAAGGTTACACATTGACTAGTCATTATAATGAACGATGAAATCAATATATTTGAGCCTAGAAGTATTCAAATGACTTATTAATCACTTTAAAACACTTTAAACTATAAAACATTGAAATATCATTACCTTTCTTTTCATCATTAAGAAAAAAAAAATCCTCTCGATTTTCACCGAAGTTTAATTCATCAGTTATCCCATCTTTCTTCCTCCCAGTACAATACTCTTTATCATCTATTTGCACTCCTTCTTTATTTAACGATAAAACTAAAGCAAGTTTTTAAAGAAAGAAAGCTCTCGAATCTGTGGGTCAATATAATCTCAGAGAATGCAAGGTAAAAATTGAGCATGATGCATAGCCTTAGCGCTGTTCTCATTTTATTTTGTTCGACGAATCTGGAGTATTGGAGAATTATCGGTTTCTTCTAGACCTGTCGTCGACTTAAAAAAAATAATAAAAAAAGAATTTAGAATAGGGGTGGTGGTTTCATTCTACTCAAAAGATTCCTCCTTCGCTCTCTGCGCTTTGCTCTGGTAATCAATATAGAAACATTTTGTCATTCTGACAGAATACGATGGGTAAAGTTATCTGTAATGAGAGACGAAAAAGACAGATTGCAATGGATAGTATTCAAAAGAAAGGCATATAAAGCTTTTTTTTTCCCCTTCAATTTTTGCTTTTCCCTGTGATCTTAATCATTTATCCTGATGTATGATCTCAATTTTTAATAGAATTTACGCGCACCAGTAGGTATTGTTGCAGTGGAGCGTAACAGTACTGTACAAATAGGCAATGATACTTGGAGTTTTACTTAACAATTTCTTTGTTCCATTCTTTTTATTTCACTAGTAAAATATGTGGATGCACATTTACGTTCATTGTTTTCAAATAACAAGTACTATTTTTTAAGATTTAATTAACCCTTGAATACGAAATATTTGTATATGTATTTGAAGAATCACAATTTCAATATGTTTTCAATACTTAAACTACAATATATTATAAACTAATGGTTTTTAAAGTGGTTATAACATATCCCTGTGGTTCTTGGATAGTAAAAATGTAATTGGGGGTGACAAGGGGGTAATAAGTGACAAAATTGGGAACATATGAGAATAAAAAACAATTTTTTTATACAATTTATAGGGTAAAATTCCCTACTCCGAAATCTACCTCCTTGCTACAAACATGTATGTTGAGGTTTTCACCTCTTAAACAGCTCTAAAGACACTTAATGATTCAAAAATTCCTTCCTCTCAATCGCCGAACGCTGGCCGATTGGTTAGGGCGCTATTCGTCGGTACCGGAGTTCGTGGGTTCGAATCCCACTATGGCATGGATGTTCGTAGCCGTTCGGAATCGGCTTTAAGCAGTAGGTCCCGGTCTCATTAGCCCTCGTGTGCAAAACAGTAGACCGTAGCTCTCCAAACCAAACCAAACCAAACCAACCAACTCAATCAATTTATAGCCCTAAAATTATTGAAACGTGATTACATAGGAGCAAGTGTCACATTACATAGTTACATAGAAATAAGCAACAATGGTGTCAAATGCTGATTTTTTTTATCATCAGAGCAATATTAGTTTTATATTCAACTAACTCCAATCTCCAATAATTATTAGTACTAATTAGGTATCGTTTTATTACGTAATTTTACAGTTGCATTTCACAAAAGTGTTATTTTTTATATAAATTAGTTTTTCTTTTTAGATGCGCGCTTTAAGAATGGAGTGCTTAAAATATGTTTCATTTTGGAAATTTATACTTTTTTATAATTTAATATCTAGATGAAATGAAACTGAAAATAATATATAAATCAATATAGTACTTAAAATATTTCACCTCTATGAAATGCATAAAATATCATTTTGATTTTTTTCTGAGCAATACTCGAACTAATTTATAGTTGTAAAATGGCCTATTTGCTGCTATCGTACTAAAATTTTAAGTATGTGTAACTGAAATATAGTATCAAACAGTTTAAAATACTCACATTGCTACAGTCCTTTAAAATGATTGAGCTAAATATTTCTCTTTACTTTAATCATAGGTGCATAATGTACAAATTTTGAATTCTAGAGCTTAACTTTATCATCTTATTCAGGAAAAGAATCCCCTATAACATAAAAGCCTAAGTTGTCTGTCCGTCTGTCCTCGAATTTATGAAGTTATTCGACCTGGAATAGAAAGAGATATCCATATTGGATTTTAGATGAGTTACGGTTAGTAAAATTCAAAGTAAGTAAAGTTAACCCCTTCCCCCTTTTCGAGAGTTTAATGCCATTATTTCAAGTCCTATTTTCCCCAGTTAAGAGCAGGCTATTAAATATATCACCTAATAAATAGATAAAATTAACATTTTTTTCCATCATTATAACGTCATTCCTTTAACCATCTTATTTAATCATTTCTTATTTCAAATTATTTAAATATCGTCTTCATTATTTTCTTACGTTTTATCACTGAACTGAGATATTACATAAATAATTATCTTTTAAAGTTGGTTTAAATAATTAAGTACATAGTGTTAATTTTAAATTAATCATCGATTATATTTTGTTGCAAGATAAATCTCAGCCAAAAAACAAATCATTTTTTTACCTGCCTCATAGGGTACTTTACAATTCTGGAAAATTAAACATTTTACTGATCCCGTCATATGACGGGCTATATGATAGTTACATAATAAACAGATAACTTAATTACTTTCATATATTACTTGAAAGTAATAAAATTTAGTTGGGTTATATTTCCTCCACATACTCTAGTTTGGAGATAAAAGATCTTATGCTTTCTAGAGTTAAAGATAAAATGCAATATGTGAATTTAACAATGTTTGTTTATTCATTTTTTTTGTTCCGTCCGAGGCCATACAGAAAGTTTATCAAACATACTGACAATAACTCTCTACTAAACACGAAAATTATCCTGGTTCAACAAAAAGAAATTAAAATCTACATCAGACCAAAGATCCATGCCTAAATCAAGAGAGCAATCCTACAAGTGACTGGTGTTTCTTTGATTAGGATTTTCGACTCAGGAGTCCATGCCTAAATTCGATCTCATTAACCCTCGTGTAGCAAAAATGTAGACTCTATAGTGCTCCAAACCAAGTCAAACTATGGATAAATATCTAATTAAAATATATTTCACAGATTAGCAAAGAGGGCAATAATAATTTACAAAGGATATTTACATTTTATAAAATAATCAACACGAAGCAAAATGCAACGAAGAGCGAATGACTCTCCAGAAATACAAAATTATAAATCCATAGATAACTGAAAAAAAATTTTTATCATTAAGAAACTAAACTTGTCTAGACTTGAGAGAACTGAGCAGAAATCCAGAAATAACTTACTTAAAATTATTCGAAAATAACTTTTTCCGTCACATCTTGAACAATGTTGCAATCACATACAAAATGTTCCATTTATACATCGTCAAAACTACCCCAACATGAAGCAGTCTCCTGAAATAATTGAATCTGATAACTATAAAAAGATCCATTACCTGTACGAATTTGATTAGTATAAAAGTTACTTCTTAATCAGTGTACACTAACTGTAATTTTGCCTAGCGGTAGCGCTGTCTCTATTTCCTGTCGTCAGTCAAACCCTAGTCATTTGGGTACGATTTCGCATAGGTTTCTTGTAATGCAGTGGAGCTTGATGTTAAATAATCAGAACCATGGATATTTCAAACTTAACAAGGTTGATTTATTAAAACAAAATAAAAAACCATTTAAAGAAAAATTAAACAGTATGCAGATGTAACCTTTCATCCAGAGATCATTCTAGATCAACCTACTGTCATCAGAGTTCAGCCGGTAGTCCTTCCCGCTTCTTCTTTTTCCAAAAAGAAAACCTCGGTTTTAGAGGTGATTGGCATCCCCCTGTTTGACCCTTGTCCTTGGGGCCTGGCCAACTCGGTTATGCAAACCACAATTCATTTTTCTCTATCGGTGCGTTGATAGACGACACGCTTGACACCACCAATTTTTCAATTGTTCTCCGCTTGCAATGATATCTTACAATGAACAAAAGTTTTCTTTAACAAACGCTCATCTAGACCACCGACAGATACGGATGCGACTCTTACACTAACCTTAGTAAAGCTACGGCATAAATACTTATCTTTACTTTTGAAATTAGAATTCAACAATGTATAAATATACCTAAATTATGAAAGGAAAAAAATTTTCTTTAACATTGCAATAAAATCCTCTAATTTTTGTTCTAAAAAAGTGTAGCTTAAATTAAGAATATGGTGTTTTTTGTTTTTTGTCTCGAAACCAAGTAAATATAACTTCTTTATAGCTGAAGTTTAAAATTTTCACATATTAATTTGAATTAATATATTTGGTACAATTCAAGTTTATTCCCCTCAATATAAATCCCATATCCCAAATAAAGTTTTAAATTACGCACTAAATATAATATTCTGACGTATATAAATATTTACGCATTACGTACATTTTATTTTCATACCAATTTGCAAAATTTCTTGACCGGAAGATGTTAACTCTGATACAACGGTGAATTTCCTTATATAATAAAGCCACAGTGAAGACACGTCAAGTGCTTTATCTCTAAGATGAGACACTTGAAAGTCGATATCTCTTTACCTTCGAGATGAATAACTCCAGGGATAAAATTTTCAACCCCTTGTGTTGAAGCCTCCTAGTCGGAAATCTTTATCTTAAGAACCTGAGAGAAAAGGGTTTTCGCCTCCCAATATTCCTTTAAATAAATGAAAATCTAGAATAAGGTTAAAAGTTTCATTTGTTTTTCTAATCGCATACTCCTTCTTTGGGAAATTCATTGTTTTAGTTTAATGGGATTGTAAGAATATAGTACTTATAAAAATGAAATTGAATATTGAATTTTTTAAGAGAAGAGTAAAATATTGAAGCATGCTTCTCATACTTATTTTAGAAAAATATATCTTCAGAAATGACTTTACATGCAATACTTCACCAGTTTTGTAGTAATAATATTGAAAGTACCTTTTAGATATTGGATAAAAAAAATATACACCAGTCTTTGCTATGGATCGCAATTTTAGTTCAGTAACTGTCAAGGGATTAAACATGCTCTCTGTTGATGAATTTTTCATCCATTTAAACCATCAATAATATCTTAATCCCTTTCACAATTCATTTGTAGATGAATTAGGCAACATATAAGAGTGTAACATTTAAGTATTGAAATATGGAATAATTGTTATAATCTTAACAAACTTTATTGTATACGATACATCATTGCGAAATTTCGTATTTAATCTTTAGATCCGAATTATTCAAGAGGCTCAATTTTTATCACATGCACAAATTATTTAATATATAAATATAACAAGAATTTTTTACATATTTTTTTTAATTTATGGTTAATTATTTTTTATTCATGGTTTATTTATGGTTTTTTTTATTTATGGTTAAATTTAAGATTTGTTTTTCTATTTTTAATTATTTTTGTATAAGAAATACTACTTCCCAGAGTGGAACCGGCCAGGCAATATCTGAATTGGTAAATCTTTTGGCACAGAGGCTATATATTTGAATCTCACTATTGATGTAGCCTTTTGACGTTAATATCCTTTCAGAATAGGCTATATGGCCATTTATTACTAGAATTGATATAATAATAATTTAAGGGTATAATATATAACATATAATATATAATGGTAATATATAGCGTATAATATATAATGGTATAATATGTACCTTTAGGAATTGAGATTGACTTAGTTATTAGAACACGTTAACTGGATTTTAATTTCTTATTGTAGGGGGGGGGGTATGCTCACCGTCACCTACTGAGTGCTATTATTAGGATTATGCTATTGTTAGTATATTTTATGCCACTCTTTTTTATGATGTACTACATAATATTTATACAGCATATTTGGTAAATTACTACAAATTTAAAAAATAATTAGTGAATGAAATGAATGAAAGAAAAACCAAATGAAAGAACAGTTTTTGAAAAAGAAATTTGCTTACTAATGTTGTGTTCTCTTCTTCACTCAAAGCCAGCCTTAATTATTAAAAGTATGTTATGATACCAAGATGTTTATTAATTTTCTGTGTTACTTCTGAAATTATTAAAAAAATGGCAAATCTATTTAGAGATGGTATATTGGTTTACAATACACACTTAATAATGATGACTTTCGTGGTAAGTATATTTATCACGACCTTAGAAAGGGTTAAGCAGTAGGACCCTATCTAATTAGACACGTGCTTAAAATAATGAAAGAGCGGAGTGCTGTCAAACAAACACAATTAGAACCAACCACCAAATAATATAATGATTACGTAATTCATATTTAAATGAAGAGAATTAATGTAGGCGAATTTAACATAAGCAAGCCTAACACAAAGCCATGATTTTATGTATTAATTTTTAAAAGAAATATATTAATACCATCCTTTACGACTGACAAGAAATTGTTTCAACTCATCAATCAAAATATGTGTAGCCTCCTATTTCAAGCTCCGAGTAAAAAAAATATACGAAGAATTTTCGAAAATATGCTTACGTAGAAATACGGTAGCTTTTTGGGAAAATAACCCATTAAAAACATGTTTTTTAGAGTAGAATGAAGTGATTTTAAATTGTTCTTTCTTGTTTCAAGAGAATAAAAATTAATTTAACTCCAAGTAGTTTAGTTTTTCTACAGTATATCCTTTACAAGAATATAGTTAATTTCACGCAACTGCGAATTTTACAGGGATGAATCGGCTTTGACCACCCATATGGTGTCAGTAACAGACATGTGTGTGCCCGACCAGATAACCAGAAAAATAAATTCCTTAAAATAGCTTTCAAGAGTCAGTCATCTGTAAAATTAGAAACATTTTGCTTTTTACGGAAAAAGAAGGATAAATTTTTTTTCTTCTGCTTTTGCATACATTAACATGACATTATTATGGACAAAAGGATGATGATTGAAATTTAAATACGTATTGTGTAGCAAATAGAAATATTAATTATCAATAATGTACTGCTTTAAAATTGAAAATTTCAAAATTCGTTAAAAAAAAGTTTAGTTTTTCCCAATAGCTATGCGAGTGTTCTCAAACAAGTTTTGGGATTTTATAGAATTGTTACACAACACTTATATCATCGCATGTTTACCTAGCTTATTACACCGAAAATGTTGATCGAGAAGCATAAAAGGAAATGTTTATGTAGTACATAGGAGACAAACTTCCATGAGGAATTCAAATTCTGGTTTTACGGTGCGTCATATTCTTTGGTACTGTTGTAAATCATATTAAAATGTATATTAAAATACAGGATTTCGTGAAAAAGCAAAATGGATAGGGCATTTGTGCGTTTATGGAATTGTAAAAAAAAAACACTTAAATTATCGCAAGTTTTTCTAGTTTATTGAACTTTAAATGTTGATCGAGGAGCATAAAAGGAAACGTTTAGGTAGTACGTAGCTAGTAGACAAACTTCCATGAGGAATTCAAATTCTGGTTCTACGATGCGTCAAATTCTTTGATACTGGTTTAAATCTTATTAAAATGTATATTAAAGTACAGGATTTCTTGAAAAAACAAAATGGATATGGCATTTGTGCGTTTATGGAATTGTAAAAAAAAAACACTTAAATTATCGCAAGTTTTTCTAGTTTATTGAACCTAAAATGTTGATCGAGGAGCATAAAAGAAAACGTTTAGGTAGTACGTAGCTAGTAGACAAACTTCCATGAGAAATTCAAATTCTGGTTCTACGATGCGTCAAATTCTTTGGTACTGGTTTAAATATTATTAAAATGTATATTAAAGTACAGGATTTCATGGAAAAACAAAATGGATAGGGCATTTGTGTGTTTAACGAATTGTAAAAAAAAAGGACAGACAGGCAGATAAGTTAGGCTATTATTATATAGGGGTTTTTAGATGCCGGTACATTAATTTAAGATAGGGTTTATTTTATATGATACAATACGCATATATGTGTATGAAAAACAGTTGCGACGGAAAATGAATGTTAAAGAATAAGTATGTACCTTGTACGTGTTATAGAGTGAAATCTCCATTCTTTATTGCTAGATTCAATTCAA
>CM063503.1:54597516-54655016 GCA_032207245.1 Pardosa pseudoannulata | reverse complement strand
AAAATCTAAATTTTATTTTAAATGAACAATTTTAACACAACATATAAAAGCCATAGAAAAGTAAAATTTTTAAATGATAAATTGTAATAAAATCTATAATTAAGCATAACTTACAAGATATATTTTATTCAAAATATTATGAAGTTTTGTTTGACCCTCTTTACTATATACAATAGGTTGACATCCAAAATAAGATTCAAGAAGAAAACTGGGTTAGTAAAACTATACATAAAATCTAATTATGACTAATAAATATTTTACTGCCGCACTCTTATACATGCGTGTACATACATATATGCAATTTGTTTATATGCAATAAATGAACAATTTTAACACAACATATAAAAGCCATAGAAAAGTAAAATTTTTAAATGGTAATTTGTAATAAAATCTATAAATAAGCATAAAATACAAGATATATTTTATTCAAAATATTATGAAGTTTTGTTTGACCCTCTTTACTATATACAATAGGTTGTCATTTAAATTAAGAATGATGAACTGGAATAGTGAAACTATACTTAAAATATAATTGTGACTATAAAACATTTTACTGCAGTACTCTAGAAAATCAATTATTACCGTATTTGATATTAAGGAACAAAACGTTCTTTTAATAAATGATAAAAAAATCTTAATTTGATTTTAAGTGAACAGTTTTAACACAACATATAAAAGCCATAGAAAAGTAAAATTTTTAAATGATAAATTGTAACAAAATCGACAATTAAACATAAAATACAGTATATATTTTATTTAAAATATTATGATGTTTTGTTTGACCCTCTTTACTATATACAATAGGTTGACATTTAAATTAAGAATCAAGGAGAAAACTGGGCTAGTAAAACTATACATGAAATCTAATTATGACTAATAAATATTTTACTGCCGCACTCTTATGCATGTACATACATAAATACGATTTGTTTATATGCAATAAATACACGTGAAATATAACAAACTTTAATTCGCCGTTAATATATGTTTAAAATTTTTCTCTGATCTATGAAATAAATGCTTTAGAAAATCAGTTATTACCGTATTTGATATGAAGGAATAAAGGAAAAAAATATCTGAATTTGATTTTAAATGAACAATTTTAACACACCATATAAAAGTCATAGAAAAGTAAAATTCTTAAATGATAAATTATAACAAATTTTATAATTAAGCATAAAATACAATATATGTTTTGTTAAACTGATTAAATGATCTTCCTTTTATTTGCAGAGGCGAAATAAGTTATCTTATTTCCTTCATAACAGAAAAAATAAACAAAAAATTATTTGCTTTCCTTCTGACTAACAACGTATTTCTACGTTGTAATGAGCGTCAAATTTCTTTCGCTGTCTCTTTACCAGATAATTTCTTTAGCCATTCACCTAATCTTATAACCAGAAGACACTAATGGGCCCCTGGACACATGAAGTACGGAACTCTTTTATTAAATAAAGTATAATTTATGTCAGCATACAAACAGTTAATTTCGGTGGTAAGTTGAATAACTGCGTTTATTTATTATAAGTTCAATTAGTAATTTTGCCACTTAGTTATGGATTCATATTTCTTATATGAAATGGATTTTATGATTGTTACCTGATTATTTAAATATTCATCTAAAATAAGAACTATTTTTTTCTCATTTTAAAACTATTTAATTTAAAAATCTAAAATCTATTTTAATTTAACTATGAAAAATGCTTATTATGCAAGATATTATACAACGGATAATATACAAGATATGGATTTTATTACACTTCAGAAGCATGCCTTTCTTCATTTCTCTATTTTTCCATCATATTTACTCATATGAAAGTAATACAGAACAGAAAACTATTCGCTTCAATTTGTATCACATTCTGGAGTGGGATGACACAGTATATTTAACCCTTTTTATCCTACTTTAATCATTTTTTTCAAATCCGAGAATAATTATGATTTCTGAGGTGTATTAAATCTAAATAGGCTTAAAATAACAAAGTTTTATTTCTTTATTTTTTATAGGAAATATGACATTTCTCTAAATAAATACGACAATGTGATACGTTGGAGGAGGTAAAATTCCCACTTCCACATACTGTATATTATTTTATTGCTCCATAAATACGAAAATGGATAAAATGGTTAATCTTAAAATATAGACTTAAATGTTCATTATGCTTCGTAGTAATCGAGGTTCATTTCCACTCAACTTCATCCAGATGATCACTTGTAACACAAAAGATAGACCAGAGAGCTTCAAACCAAAACCAAATTCAATTCCAAAATCAGCCAGACGATATCTGTGCTTTGAACTATTCTCTACATTTCTTTCAATGTTTAACTGGATATCGTTAAGATTGTGTTATTACTTCCCTTATTTTATTTCAGTGACTCTCAAACGTTTTTAAGTTTGGGCGCATTTAGAATCAAATAAATAATTATAGGTGCCCTCCATGCAAATTTCTTGGCAATGTGTGATAATATATAAATACTAGCATATATAACCCATCATATGACGTAATCGGTGAAATTTTTAATTTTCAAGAATTGCAAAGTACCTTTTGAGGCAGATAAAAAAATGGCTTGTTTTTTGGCTGAGAATTATCTGGTACACTCTCAATAATTTTTTATCTTCATACTCCTCTAAAGTCTCCCTAAAGACCCTCTAAAGTGAATGAAGTTTAGAATCACGTTGAGTTCATTGAGTCAAACCGTGTGGTTATGTATAAAAAACAAACACAAAAACGAACAAACTTCTTAATTTTCAAAGATATATAACTTAAACGCTAGATATTTATTAGTCTGTGAAATAGATTCCTAGACTTTTATGAAAATAATTTATTTATATCAGTGATAAAATTTTCATTGCAATAAAAAACAATCGATGATTAAATTTAAAAACATCACATATGTACCAAATCTATTATTTAAGCCAAATATAAAAGAAAAGTATTTACTTACTATTAATATTTAATATTAATTTTATTAATATTAATTATTATCTAATATCTAAGTTCAGTAATAAAACGTATGAAAATAATGCAATGATGTTTAAATAGTTTAAAATAAGAAATTATTTTATGAGATGATTAACCCTCTGACTGCTCAATTTGTAGACCGAAATCGCTTAAAAAATGACATATTTTTTTATTGCCTATTTGAAATCTATATATACTGGAGAATTGAAAAATACATGTTTTCTTTCCAGGAAATATTTTTTATATAGATTTTTATCCTTAGGAACTAAGTTGTAAGTATCGTTAGAAACTAATTTCAGATGATTTCACCAAAATAATTCTTTTTAAAATTAATTTCAAATGAATTACAGTTAGTTTCTATTTATTAAATAATATAAAAAAAAATATACAAAATTTAGGAATATATAAAGAACTGACTAAAATATCTTAGAAATGCAATTTAGTGTGATAGGGTTCGAAGCAGGGTTCAAGGCAAAGTCCAACTTCCCAGTCTTTGCACCAGATTCGTGTTTCTTTGAAAATGTTTTTGCCATTTGCATCTTTTCTTAACAGCATACACTACACTGTCTTCGAGTTTCTCTTTTTATGGGGTTAGGTGGTATGTGACTTGGAAAATAACGAGCTATCGATATCAAAGGGTTCGAAGTAGAACTCGGTCATCTAGGACAACCGCTTTTAATTGTGTCCTAATATTTTTCGATATTTTCTTCAACAAATTTCAAACAAAATTTCAAAAGTTTTATAGTTTGTCTGGGGTTTTGCTTTTTGTAAAGTAAATAGGCATTCCACAACGATTGATCTAAGAACCGCTTGAAAATTTTAATATAATACTGCTCCTGTTGTTTTCGGAACGTAGGGTTCCTATCAATTTTGCACCACTGCGTAACGCTTTGTACGTTTATTGAATAATTATCAGATTCATCGCTATATGAGAAGCAGTCCAAAACTTCTATATCAATATTATCTCAACTAAAATTGCTTTCAGAATCTAAATCAGGAATATACACTTTGTCAATAGCTGAACATTTTATAGCAGCCATTTCTGATAAGAAAACAGCTGCAAAAAGTTAGCGGTAATACTACGCGCTCCAAATACGGCAATTAAATTGTTAACTAATGGTATCTGTTCGTCAAAACGTAAATTAAACGTCTAATACTGATATGAAACTGATATGAACTGTATATGATTTATTTAAGAGCTTAAAATGGAATAAACAGGATTCGCTCATCGATAAAGGGAGAAAAACACATGCCCGCGGAAATCGCGCGATGAGCAGAATTTGCTACATTTGAGTTGCCCGTGGAAATCGCGGGATGAGCAGGCAGAGGGTTAAAGAAATGACGTCATAATCATAGAAAAAATGTTATTTTTACCTATTTATGTGATAAATTGATAAATTTAATTGCTTCTTAACCGGGGGAAATAGGGCTTGATATAATGGCATTAAAAGCTCGAAAGGAGGAGAAGGGGTCGATTTCGAATAAATACGACAGTATTTTTTGCTGTGATATGAAGCATATTTATGCCAATTTATTTTAGAATAGGATCGATAGTTTAGGAGAAGATAAACTTTACTCGCTTTGAATTTTACTAACCCTAACTCATCAAGAATCCAATATGGATGCCTCTATCCATTCCAGGTCCAACCGCTTCATAAATTCGAGGACAGACGGACAGATAACTTAGGTTATTATTATATAGGGGATAGAATGATTCAATTCTTCAGAGTAATATGTACAATTTTAATCTTAAATAAATTTTAAATTGGAGAACTATACTCATATTCGAAAAATCAAGTGATTTTGCCTGTCATTTTCAAATATAAATTATATACATATGTCCATAAATTAATTATTAATTATTATTATATGTCCATTTTAGGACAGACGGACTGAGAACTTAAGCTATTATTATATAGGGGATGACTGAAAAATATGCAAACAAATATTTTATTTACTAAACTTTTCGTGGACTCCATAATTTTAACCTTTCATCCATAAACTAATTTTTATTTACCACGTACCCTTATAACGTTAACACAAACCCCTAAGGGTCCATAAGATCTACTGCATGAGATCAATATTATCTTTTCTAAATACTTTTTGGAAGTATCTAATTTATCGAAACCACTTTGTTTATGATAGATGGTAAATAGAAATAGTCTATCTACCAATAATGGATAAACAAGTGAAGAATGTCTTAATCTTTAAGGTAACAATTAAGAACTGTTAAATATTGACAATAAGCCAACAAACCACCATCTCGTTTTAAATGAACAGCCAAAAAAATGACTATCAATTTATTGCTATCTATTTTAAATATAATAAAAAAATGAAAATGTGTCACAGTATTTTATTTATTAAACTTTTAGTAGACTCCATAATTTTGACCCTTCATCCATAAACTAATTTTTTAATACCAAGTACCATATTAATGTTAATACAAACCCCTTAGGGTTCACAATTCTTATGCATTAGATTCATGTTATCTTTTCAAAAATCTTTTTTAAAGGGCCTAATTTGTCAAAACAATTTTGTTTATGATGGCTGTTAAATAGAAATTTAATTATAGGAAATTTGTCTTGAATACAACGTTCTAGTACCTTTTTGTTAAAAAAATATTTAGAGACTCTACAAAATATTTAGTTACATTATTATATACAGCAGACTCAAAATATAAAATTAGTTTATCTTTGATTTTACCGATCGATGCGAAAATGCTTGTATACTAATATTTCAGCCATATTTTTAGTGGCTGTCGAATTTTTAAAAAATTCCTCCCTTCGAAATGCGTTGCTATGCGTTTAACCAAATGTAGCGGAAAATATTTTAGTACATTATTTTATTCATAGATATAAATTTTCAGTGACATCATACGTGTTGAAATTTCTGCATTTTAGCTCATATTTCCTGAAAAATTTCAGTTGCATAGAATTAAATTATTTTTTTTCCTCAGTGAAATTTATTTAAATATCTATTTATCTTGCTACCAGAATTTTCTTTAAGGGTACATAGAATTCTTTAAGGGTACTTAAAACCTTAATAGATTTGATTTTTGCCTAAAATATATGCATGAATTCAATACGTTTTTTTGAACCCTTAAGCTGACATCTTTTTTTTTAAGTACTTGGGATTAAAAATGCGTTTTTGTTCATTTGTAAGAAATACATTTAAATGGACATATGTATATAACTTATATTTGAAAATCTCAGGCAAAATCACTTGATTTTGCGAATATGAGTATAGTTCTCAAATTTAATTTATTTAAGATTAAAATTGTACATATTAATCTGAAGAATTGAATTCATTATCTCCTATATAATAACAGTCTAAGTTATCTGTCAGTCTGTCCTTGAATTTATGAAGCGGTTAGGCCTGGAATGGATAGAAGCATCTATATTGGATTCTTGATGAGTTAGAGTTAGCAAAATTCAAAGCGAGTAAAGTTTATCTTCTCCTAAACTATCGATCTGATTCTAAAATAAATTGGTATAAATATGCTTCATATCACTGAGAAAAATACTGTCGTCTTTAAAACGTTCGATACCCCCCTTCTCCCTTTCTCGAGCGTTTAATGCCCTTATTTTAAGCCCTATTTTCAGCGGTTAAGAGCAGGCAATTAAATGTATCACATAATAAATAGGTAAAAATAAAAAAAAAATTAGTACTATGACTCCATTCTTTTAACCATCTCATTTAATCTTTTCTTGTTCTCAATTATTTAAATATCGTCTGCATTATTTTCCTACGTTTTATCACTGAACTTATATATTACGTAAATAATTTTCTTTTATATTTGGTTTAAATAACAGAATAGGTACATATGTGATAATTTTAAATTTAATCATCGATTATTTTTTGTTGCAATGAAAATTTTATCACCGGTATTAATAATAAATTCGTTTCATAAAAGTCTAGGAGTCTATTTCACGGACTAATAAATATCTAACGTTTAAGTTATATATCTTTGGAAATTAAGAAGTTCGTTCGTTTGTGTGTTTGTTTTTTATACATAACCATACGGTTTGCTATCGATTCGCTAAATTTTGGACATCATTTATATATACCGCCAAATAATTACTGTCAATATTAAAACCTCTTCTGTCCATCCTATCACGTAATATGACAAGATAAATTGACAACTAACATACGGTCAGTAATGTTCTTTTTTTAATGTTAATTTTATATTTTACCATGTCCAACATTTTTCGAGATAATTCTAAGCTTTTAAGATGAATTCATGGAAGATAAAGTCACGGATAAATAAGAATGTATCTTATTACTTCAAATTACATCAAATTCTTATTACATCAAAAAAGCATTTTACTGATCCCTTCATATGATGGGCAACATGTTAGTATAATATATTTTTAAAAATGACAGGTAAAATCGGTTGATTTTGCGAATATGAGCATTGTTCTCAAATTTAATTTTATTTATGATTAAAATTGTGCATATGAATCTGAAGAAATGAATTAAATGTTTTCGTTGAAAAGAATCCGATATGGTAGGTACAGACTCACCTCATGTAAAGAGATATAAAGGGAAAATAAACACTTCCTTGAACTACATCAGTGTTAACCCTGTTTTGCCCGTACGTCGTACGGGCACAGCTTTCGGACCTTGACTGATTTACCCGTAAGCCGTACGGGCAATCTGATTTCTATTTCGCTTGCACTGTTTCGGCCGTATTTTTTCCAGTTTCAGTAACAAATTTTTCGTATAGATTCGTATAGATGTCCAGTAAATGATAGATTGCAGTTTATTGTATTTTCTACTCTGATTGGTTCAAAAGCGCTGGTTTTCTCGCATGTTTTGTATCAGAAGACGAATTGTTATCTTTCAGTGTATAGCTCTCTGGTTATATTTTACTAAACGCCTGATAGTTTTATTGATGTAAGAGTTGAATAATATATTTTTACTTTTAAATAATGGATAATTCAGAGCGTATGGAGCTAATTTCTTGTGATTCGAACTGTGACTCGGAATCAGAAACTGAATTATCTGCAAATGATAGTAGCGAAAGTTTACTAGATGACCTGAATAGTAGTTACTCTTATAATAGTACAGATGGAATCAGTGAAGCAAGACAATTTTTTTAAAATTAATTGTGATAATCCTTCAGATTCTCCTCCTAGATTTGCTTTCACTGGAATTCCAAAAATTAACTTGGATATCGATGAGACTAAAGGTAAATTTCAGTTCAATGTTTTCATAGAAAGAAAAAAAAAGTTGTAACAAATGCTTAAAAATATTATAAATGTTAATTTTAATAACATATCTTTGCTTAAAAATGTAAAATGAACAAAAAAATGCAATTAAAAAAATGTGACATTTTTTGACCGAATTCTGGAAAAAAATGAAACTGTCAAAGGGTTAATGATATCACTGTTTTCTAAAAAGGGAAAGATAGTAATATAAAGGGAAAAAATAAGATAGACTAAAAAGGGAAAGATAGTATCTTAAAGAATTGGCTGTTCTATTATGTAGTATACACTTTTTAAAGAATGCTTAAATTGCAAGTTGGCCAGGAATTTTATTTTCCCATAGGTTAAGATTGAGTGAAGAGATTTCAATAGAGCATGTACAGACTCACTGTATGTAAAGATGTATAAATAGAAAATAAATAGTTACTGGTACAATACCAAGAGATACAAAATTTAAAATTTATTTATTTATTTATTTTAACTGCCTTTTCTGTAAAGTCCTATGTCTCCTTAAATTGTTAGCATATTTTGTATCAATGAATATATACTGTTATTTCAGGAGCTACCCCAGGCAAGTTAAAGTATCAATTATCAATACTTCTTTCAATTTTGAGTTCATTTTTCGAATAAATTTGCTCACTCATGTTTGATATCAGCGGAACAAGCTAGGTGAAGCGATCGTTTAAAATATTTTCATACTAATCCTTTAATCTGTCTTAATTGGCTGTAAACATAGGAAAAGCAGAAAACCAGATAAAGCTTCTCTAAACCTTGAAAATTCGGTCCAATTTACGATTTAATTCCATTTAGAAAATTAGATCTGCCATTTGATCAAATTCCTACTTTAAAGATACCAGCCCAAATCGGCTGAACAAGTAATCGTTAAATTAAAATGTAAACATAAGACGACATTAATGAAATTGCTGGTGCGTTCAATGGAATATTGCAATGCTATTTACTTGGCTGTCACATACTTTACCTGACAGATAAATATCGGAACCATTTTTTTTTTTAATTTTGTTTTAAGTGGGGTGGGTAAAATCGTTAATTCTGTTTGCTTCTGCTTTATAACAATTTTATTTATACGGGAAATGAAATCTTAATATGTAAGGGTATTAGCCAGTTTTGTAATAGGTAATAACTGCTCTGTGTCGTGTAGTCCTTGTTATATATTTAAGTATCAACCTGTGATCAAATGTATAGTGGGATTTATTTTAAATTGCGTTGTGTTAAATATTTTTTTTTTACTACAATTTAACCACAGGTTCTGAGAAACTACAGACATAAATATGAAGAATAAACTAACCGCTAAAATGATAGCAACTGAGACTAGCTTAATATAAAAAAAAGTAAATTTATTATAAAATATTTATACATCTATTTACAAAACCAGTAATAAGTAATAAGTAAATAAGTAAGCTTAGTCAATCTATTCAAAATTACTTCTGACAATTTTTTTATACACTTAAACAAATATTGTAAGCAGAGAGAGGACCTAATCTCGATTTCAAAATGTAATGCAAAATGGGTACCTTTGTGAGTCTAAAATGTTGGGCCCGGAACACTTCTGGTTGAAGGGTATCAATAGCTGATCAGGAGAGGGAATCTTTACATCATCCGTTGATCTGTTACAGACATCGTCAGGGGCTTTCTCCTGAGTCTTTGGGGTGCGGCCGTACTACTTTGTGCAGGAAACTTTCTGGCGGACTTGGCTGGACTATCGAGCACTTTCTTTTGGGACTTCCAAACCAATCTCTTCTGGGACCTCCGAACTAAACTGCTCTGGGTCCTCCTAATCCATTTCTCTAGGACCTTCTAATCCCTCTTCTTCGGACCTCCTAATCCATCTCCTCATTTTTTATATTTTTCATATTTTATTATCTCAAACTTTGTCCCCTCCTCCTTCTTGTCTTCCAATCGGGATAGTTGCCAGAATTTCATTGGTCTGACCAAACCCCGCCCTGAGACCACCAACGTGAACAACCTTATCCCTTCTAATTGGGCCCTGTCCCTTAGGGACTCATAAATACTCCACAAAGGTACATTCTTATTTAATGTCAAGTACGGAGACGGGATTCTTATCTGGGACTGGAATCAGAACCCCGCCCGAGACAACCGTACAAGACTACAATATCCGTTAAATTATGGTCCTCTATCTCCTTACAAAGATGTGATGAGGTCAGATTTAGATCCCGAACATTTTACTTCTTTTATGAATGAAACAATTATATATCAGATCTAAATTGCCTCATCACACTCTGTTGTCCTGAAACATATGGAAGAAATGTTAATCTAAATAATGTTAAAAATTCTTAGTTTGTAAGCTTAGGACAATTGGTTAGGACAGATTGAACAATATTTTATCACACTTGGTTATGCATTTGACCTTAATAATTTGTTTTTAAATGGAGTGCATCAAATGAGTTTACTGTGTGTTTCATTAGTTTATGATTCTAATATCTATACACTTAAAAATCAAGGCGTTTTATTTCATCAATTGCTGCATCAAACCTTCCCGTCTTAATATGTAAGGATATTAGGGGGTTTTGTATTAGGTAATGACTGCTCTGTTGTTCTGAAACGTATGAAAGAAATGCTAATATAAATAATGTTTAAACTTTTTAGTTTGTAAGCTTAGGACAATTGGTTAGGACAGATTGACCAATATTTTATCCCACTTGGTTATGAATTTTACCTTAATAATTTGTTTTTAAATGGAGTGCATTAAACGAGTTTACTGTTTGTTTCGTTAGTTTATGATTCTAATATCTATACACTTAAAAATCAAGGCTTTTTATTTCATCAACTGCTCCATCAAACTTTCCCGTCGTAATATGTAAGGGTATTGGCCAGTTTTTTATTAGGTAATGACTGCTCTGTTGTTCTGAAACGTATGAAAGAAATGCTAATATAAATAATGTTTAAACTTTTTAGTTTGTAAGCTTAGGACAATTGGTTAGGACAGATTGACCAATATTTTATCCCACTTGGTTATGAATTTTACCTTAATAATTTGTTTTTAAATGGAGTGCATTAAACGATTTTACTGTGTGTTACATTAGTTTGATTCTAATATCTAAATACTTAAAAAGCAAGAAGTTTATTTCGTCAACTGCTTCATCAAACCTTCCCATTTCGGTTTTAAATGAAATATATTTATTCATAGATGTGCAATGCTTGTTTTTATGGACATAATTGTCACTAATGAGCAGTAATTCGCATTTTTATGTTCAGTACAACGGGTGCGTTTCTATGCATATAGCGACAATGATACTTTAAGTGTGTCTACTTCTCGCTTGAACAGCTTCTGCTGATATATTTTTCTCGAGCACAATAAATTTTTCTTTGTTTTTTATGTAATACTTTACTATTTTTAATAAAATAAACAACCCATTATGTGCGTAAACTGGTATTACATGATAAAATTTATTTATATCGAGATATTTTAGTTTGTATTTACTATCCTAAAAGCATGAGTCGTCAAGTTACTGTAAATAGTAGCTAAGTCGTGGTAAAAATATGGCAGTTTTATTTTTTTAAGGTAAGTTTTGATATATAATTATATTTAAGATGTATTTTTTGTTTTTGTTTCATGTAGGCTTTTGTTTAACAATAAATGTGGTAAAAGGCATTACCTTAACATAATTGTACATTATAGAGTTATTGCGTAGTAAAAAAAAACACAAATTAAAGTATTGAAACACGTATTGAAGGACGAATTCAAACATGCTAGAATAATTTTTAAATGCATCTAATTAAACTAAATAGTACAGAACTTTCATAATGCATGTCCAATACTGTTCAAGGGGAGAGGAGAAATCTATTATCCACACATAAAACGCCTGGTTACCAGCTCCACACTTGTTGCTGGATCCGCGGTTGCTCAATCGGCAAAGGCAACGTTCTAGTAACTGGAAGGTTGCGGCTTCGGAGACCGAGCCAGCCTAAGATCTGTCATGTTCGTTAAAGGTGACTGGGGAACGTAAAATATGATCGTGGTCCCAATGTGTTCCACGTTCGTAATGAATGCCTCTGGGGGTGGAAGGCTAAGACTATGGGTGTTCTGCTTGGTCCCTGCTTCAAAATTACGAGGACCCACTTGAGCATAAGTCCTACTTTCATTCTTGAAGTGCTCGTTAAAACGAAGGGGGCACCCGTTTGCCTTAATACGAGTAGCCCCAGGCTCAATCGTGCTTGGTTTGACCAAGTGACATAACCAACAACAACAACAACACCTGCTGCTTGATGGCAATTGGGAACAATGTCCAGGTAGCTCTCAATCTTGAATAGAAAAATCCTAGACATGCATTCTAGTGTTCCTGAATACTTGGTAGTCTTCGGTGATGTTACAATACCCTTATACTACCAATATTTTAATTGGTTCCAAATTTTCTTGCTATTTATAAATATTGTATAATTTTGAAATAAAAAGCATTGTTGGTTGTCACTGACAAATTTTATAGTGTTGGACCAATGCATGTCACAAAAAAGATGCGGCATTGAGTACTTGAACCAAAGCTCCTTTCTGTTGTTGTATTACTATTGGATAATGCAAGATGATTCATTTTACTGTATTTAAAGATTAAAAATCAATACAGTCATGGAACATATTTTTAGAAATCGAAATATATGTATAATACTCACTCCTATGCGCCAGGCATGGAATTTTTATGTTTTCCTTTACAAACAACTAAACTCCATTGAAAATGATGGATGCAAGAAATGCAATGATAACCTGTCATAATAAAAATATATTGTTGAGGAGTAAGGGAAATAGAAACAAAAAAATCTAACTTCTTTTTAACCAGAATCCTTTAAATATTAGTTTAAAAAGCAGAATAAAACTTTCAGCTAAAATCACTTCTCAATTAAAAAAAAAAAAATTCTGTGATTTATGGTGAAGGAAAGATACGTATGAGCATAAAATTTACTAGCTGAAGTTTGCAAAGTTTTGCCTAGACATTTTCTAACAACTATTAGACTTTTCAATACTCTATCTTCTACTTATCAGTATAATTTTTGTAAGTCTGAAGCTATTCCTGCAAATTCTGCTATAAATATATCGTACAATGCTAAATTTTAATTTAAATAGAGTAGCAGATGATATAAATGTTATTAATAATATTAGTGTAATGCATTCTTGATTTTCGTCATTATTTTAAAAGTGAAGATGTATTTTATTATTTTTCTATGTATGCTGTGTTTAGTTAAAGAAAAAAAAAGGTTACACACCACTACAAAACTATTTCGTACCATTTCTTTGAGCAGGTGCTGCCATCTATGAGCATTTTTAAGAAATACGTGATGATAAAATTGAAAGTATCTTCCACGTGTTCAATTCTTTTTATTTTAAAAATGTTAAGTTAAAATGCGGAAAGTAAAACGGATGTCTCAGTGATATTTTTTCCCTGACTGAAAAAAAACAAACTTGATCTTGTGTTAGTAAAATATTAAATTTTTCAGGTGGATTGCTAGTATTTTAAAGAAAAATGGATAGATGTGAAAATATTTCATTGTTGTAAAACATGCATGTGTAGCAGAAGAGCAATAAATTTTTATGATTTGTATGTCTACATATATAAAGCTGTCTATTGACTATGATTTTATATTTATAAAAATTTTCGATACGGAAATATTTTTCTCATATGGATTAATAATTCATAACTACTTTAGAATTCAAGGGAAATTTTGGTTTTTGATAAAGAAAAAATCGTGGCAATGTGATTTTCTTTGATCATTATCAGACATTTTTATCCTTTATGTTTTATGATCTATATTGTCAGAATCATTTTAGTTACTTTATAAAAATTCAGCAGACTTAACTGAATGTTATTTTTAATTTTAAGCATCAAGAGATAAGTCCAAGACATAGTTTTAATATTTTAAAGCCCTTAAATAAAAATGTTAGTACTATTTTTCCAGTTGATAACATTTTTATCTTTATTAATTGAAGAAATATTTTAACTATAAAAGGATAGTTGGTTTCAAATTTTTGAAAAATTTTGGCACTTCATATGCATAGAAATTTTACGTAGCATAAAAAAACAGTTAAGTAATTTCTTTGAAAGGTGTTTTGGTCGTTTTTTATTTATTTATTTCCTACATAAAAGTTAAAATAACAAATTCAAGGGGAAAATAGATTTATGTGAACTCTTACTAAAGTTTTTTTTCTTTTTCAAGGAATTAAACCACATAAAATATGTCTGCTAAAGTATTTTGTGATTCAGATACAGTCAGCTGCAATAAATGCTAAGTCGTTTCTTTCTCCTAGCTGAATATATTTTTGATTAAATACTCTGGCAGTAAACAGATGGCGCTATCTGCTGAAAACTGCCAAGGATAATTCAATTTACTTAATGGATCACAAGTGTATACTATCTAGCAAATTCGATGTTTATCCAACGCAATTCGCAATACATTGTTCTTCCATTCAATTTGTAGTGCTTTTGTTTTGACATGTTTGCATTCACCGAATGTTACTGCAGTCTTAGTAAATGATTAAGTGGAAGTTGTTGAGAGAAAAGGCAAGATGAAGAAAATGTTCGGTGTAATATATATTGAATTAATAACGTGTCACTAGACAGAGGCTAAACGTTTAATTTAATTTCTCACTCTGAATAAATGTAATCCATCAATTCATTTGGTAACTAAGTTTCTACTGTTAATTCTTAAGTGACAACGTGCGTAACTGATGCAAAGTGAATAAACATTGAAGATAAAAATATTAACTTAACAGGTCACTGATAAAACGAATTGACTGTTAATAACACTTCCTTAAAATTCTTTGAATTCAAACTCCAGTTTTTATAGATTTTAGATATAAAAAAGATTTTTTTCCTAGAGACTGTTTAAAATGTATTCCGATTTATTATCGTCATCATCATTTAATAAAATTTTAAAGTTTTACCTGTGAAAATTTAAAATAGATAGAAAAACATATACATGCACGAGACATTTAGAAGTAATGTGTTATTTTATAGTTTGATTGTTTTTGATATTACAAATGATTCTTTATTGGTTCAAATTTCTGGATTATTTTCACTGTAATTAAAATGTCTCATTTCCAATATTTTTAGTTTCTAAAATAAGAAGAATATAAGGATATGTTTCCTAAACTTTAATATAATGACTGAATTTATTGTCGATTGACAAAGGTTATGGTATATTACAAATGATTCTTTATTGGTTCAAATTTCTGGATTATTTTCACTGTAATTAAAATGTCTCATTTCCAATATTTTTAGTTTCTAAAATAAGAAGAATATAAGGATATGTTTCCTAAACTTTAATATAATGACTGAATTTTATTGTCCATTGACAAAGATTATGCTATATTACAAATGATTCTTTAATGGTTCAAATGTCTGGATTATTTTCACTGTAATTAAAATGTCTCATTTCCAATATTTTTAGTTTCTAAAATAAGAAGAATATAAGGATATGTTTCCTAAACTTTAATATAATGACTGAATTTTATTGTCCATTGACAAAGGTTATGGTATATTACAAATGATTCTTTATTGGTTCAAATTTCTGGATTATTTTCACTGTAATTAAAATGTCTCATTTCCAATATTTTTAGTTTCTAAAATAAGAAGAATATAAGGATATGTTTCCTAAACTTTAATATAATGACTGAATTTTATTGTCGATATACAAAGGTTATTTTATATTACAAATGATTCTTTAATGGTTCAAATGTCTGGATTATTTTCACTGTAATTAAAATGTCTCATTTCCAATATTTTTAGTTTCTAAAATAAGAAGAATATAAGGATATGTTTCCTAAACTTTAATATAATGACTGAATTTTATTGTCCATTGACAAAGATTACGGTGCGGGGGGGGAGATATTAATTTTTGAAGACTATATTCAAGCTAGAAAAGAAGTGTTGTGCAAAATTGCATAAGTCAAATCACGAGAATTTGTTTAATAACAATATATATATGTAACGATGTAGAAATTCGTGAAGAAAAAGTAGAAACACTGGAAGATAGATTTAAATTTGTATAACGGATCTATGATGTAGACTAATTAAAGTAGTAAATCTATAAGGTACAAATTCGGACAGTGGTGGTCAAAATATTTTTAAATTTCTGGAACATAAAAGTTAGTTATTTTAATCATCAACGCTCTAAGAATGCTGTTCTAAACCCCAACTATGAACGAGTAAGAAAGGGAGAAAGATTTATCACGTCCCTTAATAATATAGATTTCGATAAAGGGATGATCTGTCATAATGATTCTACAATTACGCATGTGCGTGAGCTCCTAAGCAAAATTTAGATTTCCGTCAGTTATCTGTACTTGAATCTGAATAAATTTCAACACTGAATTAGGTTTATTTTGTAATTTTATCAGGTTCTTGGGGTAACTAAGAAAAAATAAAAAAATATTGTTCAGTACCATTATTTCAGAGATAAAAGTATACACTGGTAGTCATAATTGGCAATATCCCTACTTAGAGTATCGTAGGGCTACAGTGCATGTTCGTCTGGGTGAAATTAGCCTGAAAATGGAATATTTCTATCTCATTCAATAGAGAAATATTACTGAGCATAAGAATTAAAGAGGGAATTTAATGTCCATTATCTTATAATTAATGTAAATTTTACTACAACATACAATTTATTATTAATTACTTTAATCAGTCTTACAAACAATTTTTTAAATTTTTAAAGCGTTTGAAGCATTCCAGGTACATTTCTAACCTTCTTATAGCTTCAAAATTTATTAACAACTTATTTTGCGGAGTAAAAAATAAGTTTTAATGTATTACGAAATACAAGAATTTCCCCGTATTGAAATAAAAATAATTATTATGTTTATTTTGTATAGGAAAAATACACATTTTGACTATTATTTTTTTCTAACTACATATCCAGCAGTTGCTTACGATTACAACTGAGTTTTATTCTAAGGTCTAAAAAGAATGAAACTAAGGCCTAATAAAAATGACCCTATTCTATTAAAAAAGTATACGCATGGAATATTTTTAGTCATGCTCTTTTTGAAGCAGTTAATAACTTAAAATTGCTAAGATATTCTTTTGAAATTATACACACTTCCCAATAAATATATTGCTAATAGCATATTACACTTGCATGCAGATTGATCACAATAAAATAAAATAAAACAATTTTTTCAGTTCAATTATTAATTACTTTAATCAGTCTTACAAACAATTTTTCAAATTTTAAAAGCGTTTGAAATACTCCAGGTACATTTTTAACCGTCTTATATCTCCGAAATCTATTTACAGTTTCTTTTGCAGGGTATCAAATAAGTTTTAAAATAACTATATTACGAAAAGCAAGCATTTGCCCGAAATGAAATAAAAATGATTGTTATGCCTATTTTATATGGGAAAAATACACATTATGACTACTATTTTTTTCCAACTATATTTCCAGAAGTTGCTTACGATTGCAACTGAATTTTATTCTAAGATCTTAAAAGAATGAAACTAAGGCCTAATAAAAATAACCCTATTCTATTAAAAAAGGATACGCATGGGACAGTTTTAGTAATGCTCTTTTTGAAACAGTTAATAACTCTTAAAATTGCTAAGATTTTTCTTTGAAATTATACACACTTTCAAATAAATATATTGCTAACAGCATATTATGCTTTCATTCAGATTGGTCAAAATAAAGCAAAACAATTTTGTCAGTAAAATTATTAATTACTTTAATCAGTCTTACAAACAATTTTTTAAATTTTTAAAGCGTTTGAAGCATTCCAGGTACATTTCTAACCTTCTTATAGCTTCAAAATTTATTAACAACTTATTTTGCGGAGTAAAAAATAAGTTTTAATGTATTACGAAATACAAGAATTTCCCCGTATTGAAATAAAAATAATTATTATGTTTATTTTGTATAGGAAAAATACACATTTTGACTATTATTTTTTTCTAACTACATATCCAGCAGTTGCTTACGATTACAACTGAGTTTTATTCTAAGGTCTAAAAAGAATGAAACTAAGGCCTAATAAAAATGACCCTATTCTATTAAAAAAGTATACGCATGGAATATTTTTAGTCATGCTCTTTTTGAAGCAGTTAATAACTTAAAATTGCTAAGATATTCTTTTGAAATTATACACACTTCCCAATAAATATATTGCTAATAGCATATTACACTTGCATGCAGATTGATCACAATAAAATAAAATAAAACAATTTTTTCAGTTCAATTATTAATTACTTTAATCAGTCTTACAAACAATTTTTCAAATTTTAAAAGCGTTTGAAATACTCCAGGTACATTTTTAACCGTCTTATACCAAGATTTATTTACAGTTTCTTTTGCAGGGTATCAAATAAGTTTTAAAATAACTATATTACGAAAAGCAAGCATTTGCCCGAAATGAAATAAAAATGATTGTTATGCCTATTTTATATGGGAAAAATACACATTATGACTACTATTTTTTTCCAACTATATTTCCAGAAGTTGCTTACGATTGCAACTGAATTTTATTCTAAGATCTTAAAAGAATGAAACTAAGGCCTAATAAAAATAACCCTATTCTATTAAAAAAGGATACGCATGGGACAGTTTTAGTAATGCTCTTTTTGAAACAGTTAATAACTCTTAAAATTGCTAAGATTTTTCTTTGAAATTATAAACAATTTTCCGATAAATATATTGCTAAACAGCATATTATGTTTTCATTCAGATTGGTCAAAAATAAAATAAAACAATTTTTTCAGTTCAATTATTAATTACTTTAATCAGTCTTACAAACAATTTTTCAAATTTTAAAAGCGTTTGAAATACTCCAGGTACATTTTTAACCGTCTTATATCTCCGAAATCTATTTACAGTTTCTTTTGCAGGGTATCAAATAAGTTTTAAAATAACTATATTACGAAAAGCAAGCATTTGCCCGAAATGAAATAAAAATGATTGTTATGCCTATTTTATATGGGAAAAATACACATTATGACTACTATTTTTTTCCAACTATATTTCCAGAAGTTGCTTACGATTGCAACTGAATTTTATTCTAAGATCTTAAAAGAATGAAACTAAGGCCTAATAAAAATAACCCTATTCTATTAAAAAAGGATACGCATGGAATATTTGCAGTAATGCTTTCTTGAAGCAGTTAATAACTCTTAAAATTGCTAAGATATTCCTTTGAAATTATAAACACTTCCCAATAAATATATTGCTATATAGCATAATATAATAGCATATTATACATTCATTCAGATTGGTCACAATAAAATAAAACAATTTTGTCAGTAAAATTATTAATTACTTTAATCAGTCTTTCAAACAATTTTTCAAATTTCAAACAATTTTCAAGCGTTTGAAACAATCCAGGTGCATTTCTAACCGTCTTATAACTCCGAAATTTATTTACAGTTTATTTTTCAGGGTGTCAGATAAGTTTGAACATTAATATATTAAGAAAAGCAAGCATTTTCCCGTACTGAAATAAAAATAATTATTATGCCTATTTTATATGAAAAATACACATTTTGACTATTATTTTTTTCCAACTATATTTTCAGCAGCTGCTTACGATTACAACTGAATTTTATTCTAAGATCTTAAAAGAATGAAACTAAGGCCTAATAAAAATAACCCTATTCTATTAAAAAAGGATACGCATGGGACAGTTTTAGTAATGCTCTTTTTGAAACAGTTAATAACTCTTAAAATTGCTAAGATTTTTCTTTGAAATTATAAACACTCCAATAAATATATTGTTATATAGCATAATATAATAGCATATTATACATTCATTCAGATTGGTCACAATAAAATAAAACAATTTTGTCAGTAAAATTTATTAATTACTTTAATCAGTCTTTCAAACAATTTTTCAAATTTCAAACAATTTTCAAGCGTTTGAAACAATCCAGGTGCATTTCTAACCGTCTTATAACTCCGAAATTTATTTACAGTTTATTTTTCAGGGTGTCAGATAAGTTTGAAAATTAATATATTAAGAAAAGCAAGCATTTTCCCGTACTGAAATAAAAATAATTATTATGCCTATTTTATATGAAAAAAAAATACACATTTTGACTATTATTTTTTTCCATCTATATTTCCAGAATTTTATTTTAAGGTACTGAATTTTATTTTAAGGTATATTAAGGAATGAAAATAAGGCCTAATAAAAATTACCCTATTCTATTAAAAAAGGATACGCATGTAATATTTTCAGTAATGCTCTTTTTGAAACAGTTAATAACTCTTAAAATTGCTAAGATTTTTCTTTGAAATTATAAACAATTTTCCGATAAATATATTGCGAACAGCATATTATATTTCATGCAGATTGCTAAAAATAAAATAAAATAAAACATTGTTGTCAGTAAATTATTAATTACTTTAATTCAGTCTTTCAAACAATTTTTCAAATTTTAAAAGCGTTTGAAACACTCCAGGTGCATTTCTAACTGTATTATACTTTCGAAATTTATTAACAATTCATTTTGTAGAGTGCAAAATAAGTTTTAATATATTACGAAAAGCAAGAATTTGCCGGTATTGAATTCAAAATAATTATTATGAATATTTTGTATGGGAAAAATACACATTTTGACTATTATTTTTTTTCTAACTACATTAGCAATTGCTTATGATAACAACTGAATTTTATACTAAGGTCTAAAAGGAATTAAACTAATACCAAATAAAAATGACCCTATTCTATTAAAAATGTATACGCATGGAATATTTTTAGCCATACTCTTTTTAAAGAAGTTAATAACATAAAATTGCTAAGATTTTACTTTGAAATTATAAACACTTCCCAGTAAATGTATTGCTAATAGTATATTATATTTTCATGCAGATTGGTCACAATAAAATAAAACAATTTTTTCAGTTCAATTATTAATTACTTTAATCAGTCTTACAAACAATTTTTCAAATTTTAAAAGCGTTTGAAATACTCCAGGTACATTTTTAACCGTCTTATATCTCCGAAATCTATTTACAGTTTCTTTTGCAGGGTATCAAATAAGTTTTAAAATAACTATATTACGAAAAGCAAGCATTTGCCCGAAATGAAATAAAAATGATTGTTATGCCTATTTTATATGGGAAAAATACACATTTTGACCATTATTTTTTTTCCAACTATATTTCCAGCGGTTGCTTACGATTGCAACTGAATTTTATTCTAAGATCTTAAAAGAATGAAACTAAGGCCTAATAAAAATAACCCTATTCTATTAAAAAATGATAGGCATGGAATATTTTCAGTAATGCACTTTTTGCAGCAGATAATATCTCTTAAAATTGCTAAGATTTTCCTTTGAAATTATAAACACTTTCCAATAAATATATTGCTAATAGCCTATTACACTTTCATGCAGATTGGTCACAATAAAATAAAATAATTTTGTCTGTAAAGTTATTAAGTATTTTAATCAGTCTTTCGATGAATTTTTCAGATTTTAAAAGAGTTTGAAACACTCCAGGTACATTTTTAACCGTCTTATACCTCCGAAATCTATTTACAGTTTATTTTGCATGGTATCAAATAAGTTTTAAAATTAATATATTGCGAAAAGCAAGCATTTTCCCTACTAAAATAACAAAAAAATCTATTAAGCTTATTTTATATGGGAAAAATACACATTTTGACTATTATTTTTTCACAACTATATTTCCAGCAGTTGCTTACGATTCCAACTGAATTTTATTCTAAGGTGTAAAAAGAATGACACTAAGGCCTTATAAATATAACCCTATTCTATTAAAAAAACGATACGCATGGAATATTTTGCAGTAATGCTGTTCTTGAAGCAGTTAATAACTCTTAAAATTGCTAAGATATTCCTTTGAAATTATAAACACTCCCCAATAAATATATTGTTATATAGCATAATATAATAGCATATTATACATTCATTCAGATTGGTCACAATAAAATAAAACAATTTTGTCAGTAAAATTATTAATTACTTTAATCAGTCTTTCAAACAATTTTTCAAATTTCAAACAATTTTCAAGCGTTTGAAACAATCCAGGTGCATTTCTAACCGTCTTATAACTCCGAAAATTTATTTACAGTTTATTTTTCAGGGTGTCAGATAAGTTTGAACATTAATATATTAAGAAAAGCAAGCATTTTCCCGTACTGAAATAAAAATAATTATTATGCCTATTTTATATGGGGAAAAATACACATTTTGACTATTATTTTTTTTCCAACTATATTTTCAGCAGCTGCTTACGATTACAATTGAATTTTATTCTAAGATCTTAAAAGAATGAAACTAAGGCCTAATAAAAATAACCCTATTCTATTAAAAAAGGATACGCATGGGACAGTTTTAGTAATGCTCTTTTTGAAACAGTTAATAACTCTTAAAATTGCTAAGATATTCCTTTGAAATTATAAACACTCCCCAATAAATATATTGTTTATATAGCATAATATAATAGCATATTATACATTCATTCAGATTGGTCACAATAAAATAAAACAATTTTGTCAGTAAAATTATTAATTACTTTAATCAGTCTTTCAAACAATTTTTCAAATTTCAAACAATTTTCAAGCGTTTGAAACAATTCAGGTGCGTGCATTTCTAACCGTCTTATAACTCCGAAATTTATTTACAGTTTATTTTTCAGGGTGTCATAAGTTTTGAAAATTAATATATTAAGAAAAGCAAGCATTTTCCCGTACTGAAATAATAATTTATTATGCTATTTTATATGGAAAAATACACATTTTGACTATTATTTTTCCATCTATATTTCCAGAATTTTATTTTAAACTGAATTTTATTCTATATTAAGAATGAAAATAAGGCCTAATAAAAATACCCTATTCTATTAAAAAAGGATACGCATGTAATATTTTCAGTAATGCTCTTTTTGAAACAGTTAAAAAACTCTTAAAATTGCTAAGATTTTTCCTTTGAAATTATAAACACTTTCCAATAAATATATTGCTAAAAGCATATTATAATTTCATTCAGATTGGTCAAAATAAAATAAAATAAAACAATTTTGTCAGTAAATTTATTAATTACTTTAATCAGTCTTTCAAAAATTTTTCAATTTTAAAAGCGTTTGAAACACTCCAGGTGCATTTCTAACTGTATTATACTTTCGAAATTTATTAACAATTCATTTTTGTAGAGTGCAAATAAGTTTTAATATATACGAAAAGCAAGAATTTGCTATTGAATTCAAAATAATTATTATGAATATTTTGTATGGGAAAAATACACATTTTGACTATTATTTTTTTTCTAACTATATTAGCAATTGCTTATGATAACAACTGAATTTTATCTAAGGTCTAAAGAATTAACTAATACCAAATAAAATGACCCTATTCTATTAAAAATGTATAGCATGGAATATTTTTAGCATACTTTTTTAAAGAAGTTAATAACTTAAAATTGCTAAGATTTTACTTGAAATTATAAACATTTTAGTAAATGTATTGCTAATAGTATATTATATTTTTCATGCAGATTGGTCACAATAAAATAAAACAATTTTTTCAGTCCAATTATTAATTACTTTAATTAGTCGTTCAAACAATTTTTCAAATTTTAAAAGCGTTAAAACACTCCAGGTACATTTCTAACCGTCTTATAACTCCGAAATTTATTTACAGTTTATTTTTCGGGGTATTAGATAAGTTTTAAAATTAATATATTCGAAAAGCAAGAATTTTATCGTACTGAAATAAAATAATTATTATGCCTATTTTATATGGGAAAAATACACATTTTGACCATTATTTTTTTTTCCAACTATATTTCCAGCGGTTGCTTACGATTACAACCGTATTTTATTCTAAGTCTAACAAGAATGAAACTAATAATAAAATAACCCTATTCTATTAAAAAATGATAGGCATGTAATATTTTCAGTAATGCACTTTTTGCAGCAGATAATATCTCTTAAAATTGCTAAGATTTTCATTGAAATTATAAACACTTTCCAATAATATATTGCTAATAGCCTATTACACTTTCATGCAGATTGGTCACAATTAAAAATAATTTTGTCAGTAAAGTTATTAATTACTTTAATCAGTCTTACAAACAATTTTTCAAATTTGAAAAGCGTTTGAAATACTCCAGGTACATTTTTAACCGTCTTATATCTCCGAAATCTATTTACAGTTTCTTTTGCAGGGTATCAAATAAGTTTTAAAATAACTATATTACGAAAAGCAAGCATTTTCCCTACTAAAATAAAAAAAAAATCTATTAAGCTTATTTTATATGGGAAAAATACACATTATGACTACTATTTTTTTCCAACTATATTTCCAGAAGTTGCTTACGATTGCAACTGAATTTTATTCTAAGATCTTAAAAGAATGAAACTAAGGCCTAATAAAAATAACCCTATTCTATTAAAAAAGGATACGCATGGGACAGTTTTAGTAATGCTCTTTTTGAAACAGTTAATAACTCTTAAAATTGCTAAGATTTTTCTTTGAAATTATAAACAATTTTCCGATAAATATATTGCGAACAGCATATTATATTTCATGCAGATTGCTAAAAATAAAATAAAATAAAACATTGTTGTCAGTCTACCATCCACTTAAGTAAAGAAATTTGAAAACAGAATGTAACCACCTATTTTCATATTTATTTAAATTAAAATCAATCTGCATCGTTAAATTCATAACTCATTCTGCGAAGTTTGAAAACGAATGTAAAATACATCTCACGAAATCGTTAAGAGCAATCATTTCACAATCAGTGCTGTAATTTTAACTGCTTTAAGAGAAACCGTAATTTTATAAGTACTTATACAGGAAATCTCGTAGGAATTTCGAACTAACAATTTCCTAAACTGCGTGAACAGTTTCCTATTGCTCCATAGATACTTTCAAATTTGAGTTTATCAAATGGAATAAATGTAAGAGAAAGCAGACAAATAGGAGGTATAAATAGTTTCTTGCGTGAGAGTTAGAATTGAAGTTGTAAATAGTTCTGAAAATACATTTTAAACATCTTATTTAATATATGAGCGTGTTCTTTAAGAAATCTTGGGAAAGTAAGCATATGGGCATTGAAATATTTTACGTAACCCTGTAAAACAATTTAGGCATTATTTATGAAAAAAAACTTTTAAGTACACATGAATAAGAATGATACAGATTTCATTTCACATGAGGTTTTTAAGACCATTATTTTGGAAAAAGTATATCACTTTAAGTTAAAATATATCTAAAATGAATGCATTTTGGGTTAGTATAATATTATTCTAATTTATGAATTAGCGCAAATTTAATACAGTCAAACCTTTCTATCTCAAAACCTGCTTATCTCGAAAACCTGTCTATGTCGAATTTTTTCTATTTCCCTACATTTTCAATAAAAATTTAACGTATTTTCCAAACCTATCTCAAATTATTGTTTTCCCAAACCTGTCTATCTCGAATTTTCGTAAGAAACACAACATTCCAGTTTAGAGCCTTATTGCGTTGACAACTGCACAAGTTCCCACTTCCAGGAACTACATTTCTAGTTTTCAAGCTCGGAGGGCTATTTGGTCAAGAACTCGGTGGGAATTGTACTAAAATCGGGTTCTCTGCTCTGGAATAATAAAGGATCGGGGTTGAGGAGGGGCGAATAGGAGACGGGAGAAATTTCTTTTTGGAAATAGAACTCGTTGTCATTTTATAGCCTAATGACTGAAGGATCATCTCTCAACTTGCTGTCTCAATTTTAGAGCTAAAAATGGCAGGTGTTAAAAGAAAATTACATGTTTTAACCATCGAAAAATATAGAAATTCTGTCATTTTTGAAGGAAAACCCTTCTATGAAGAAAAGCATAGTCGTCGTTAAATTTGGGATTCCGCCCAGTACTATTTTCACTATCATAGAAAACAAAGATATCGTGCAAAAGAACTTCGAAAACGACTTCAAAACAATGAAAAATAATCGTGCATGTAAATAAAACTAAAAGTACTTCAAAATTTCAATCTTTTGTATTGTGTAAAGAAATTTTCTTAGTCTATTTTCATAATGTGTATCTCGAAACCTGTTTATCTCGAATTTTTTTTTTTTTTACTTCCAAGGTATTCAAGACAGACAGGTTTGACTGTATATATATCTGTGTGTGTGTAATATTAAAATCCCTTATTTACTTATTTTAATCTTAATTTAATAACTTCTGTTCATAAAATACGTTGGGGGTTTGCTCGGTAATTATGATTTTTCCCTCCAGACACGCTATAGACTTAATTCAGCCTCTGTCTGTACGACTTTAGACAACAGTTATCAAGTTCTCGTTAAACATGGGAATTTTTTATCACGTGATCAATTGTGCTTAGGCATTATTCGTAATCTTTTTACCTGAGAAATCCCTACTTGAAAAGTGTATGTGTGCAGGATCACATTGTCTGGGTGTACAAGGTTGTAAAAGTACTTGCCAGTTGTATTGATTTCTTGTATCTCACGAGAAATAAAATGTGTTGTGCTGTTGAATGAGTCTCGCACATATTACACACACACACACATATATGTGTGTGTGTGTGTGTAATCCAGAAATTCTAAAACGGCCGGTTACACTTGATTATTGCCCCTATTTTTTTTACTTGCCCGGGCTATTAGGCAAGGAGAAGCCTAAGCAGCTAGACTAATGAGTAATGTTGCAGTCGGGCCACATTGAAGAGAACCACAATTTTTAGAAAAAAATTAAATCTTTATTGAGGACATTTTTGCCAGTCAACGGCAGACAAGAGAATGATACAAAAAACACTTTGCTCTAATAGAAGTGTACCCCAGAGCGAGACAGATAGAATTTTCTCAAGAGACAAGAAACTTAGGGAACAAATTTAACTATTATATCAGGAGGAAAACTGAGCCATTTGCCGGCGACAGCTGGAAAATGTGTTGAATGGGCAGAAAATTTACATCTATTGCACAGAAAGCTTTGGGTAATGTGTTGGAAAAATATTAAGTTGTGGACACTAATTTGATTAAGACATTTTGTGGCTGGGAAAATATATTTTATATAATTAGAATGGAAAAGAGAAGGTTTTTAAAGAGATATACTAAAGTGAAATAATTTTGATGTATTACATATATATTTATATATATATATATATAACACTCAATCATTTAGTCTAACTAAATTTTCTAAAGGCTAAGCATCTAATTGAATGAGTTTTTTATGCATGATATAAAATGCGTTTTATTTGTTTCCAGAGTTTTAATTCTATATTTACTTTAATGATTCCGTGCCTTTACAAGTTATATCCACACATGATATCAAGCTAGAAGGGGTAACAGGAAATGTCATATCGCATATTTTGGTTGTAAAAAAAAGTCTAAATTATCGTCTCCAAGGGAGGAAGAGCCATAATAGTAAAAAATTCCAATTTATTTTTTTGTTATGATCATGTTTATGATTTTATAAATGTTTATGTAATTAATGTGACAAATGAAATGAGATCAGGATTCTATTGCAGCAAAACTCTAAGATCGAGGCATTTTTGTTAATTCAATCTGACTTAGAGTATTTTGTGCTCATAAAGTAAAGATATACTTTAAAGAAAAGTAAATTAAATTCCATTTAAAATCCCCAAATACTACCGTTTCAATTGCTTTTTTATATTAAACATTTTATTGCTACTGTATGCTAATTGTTTTTATTATAAACCTTTACTCTTATTTCATATAAAAGAAGTACACGAATTATTGTTGTTATACTAGAAAATGCCATAAAACACATATTTAAAATTTAAAAATAAAACTTCAAATATGAACTATATTGTAGTGCTCTATTTCTGAACTGCAAGTATATGTTTATGTGATATTGTGTCAAATGTGACTAGAAGGGGGAGGGGATATGTTGAAGTGTGATACCTTGTGATAAATAGAAAAAAGGGGTCCAAATTTTTGAAAAAGAAATGTGAAATGATTCATCAACACCCCTTTAAGGTTTTTTTACGCAATGTTTCAGTACTTGTTAATCTGTTATTAAAACTATTAAAGCGTTTATCACATGTCAACTTGTAAAGGAAAGGATTCAGGTTAACGCATTCTATGCGGGACATGTACTAGTATGTTTTCTGACGATTGATACTTGAGCGCGGGTCACGTACTAGTGCGGATTAGTGTAACAACATGGTTTGTTTGTGGGTACAAAAATAACGGTATATACAGGAAATCGAAACCGAATGTTCTTGTCTACTACTTAGATTGGGGAAAAATTTAAACAAAAACTATTTTTTACATTATTAGTTTTATGATAGCTCTTTTCTTTTTTTATAATGTAAAAATCTTTATATATAACATAATTCGAAAAAATTAAAACTACATACTATTATTTCTATTTGATTTTTTATATTTACGATACTATTATAAATTTATCCACTAAAAAATATATTTTTTTTACAAAAATCTTATGGTTGTTATTAATTTATTTCTATTTATATATTTGTTTATATATTTCAATATAAAATACGAAAAGTTGGTTAAAAAATTAAATAATTTTCGATCTATTGAGATTTAACTGAATAACTTAATTTACGCGCAAAACGCCCGCTCTCGGTACAATTCCGCTGCGAAATGTACCCGCACACAATGTGTTAAGATTCTTTTTCGCGATGTAGAATGCGAGGCTGTCTAGTGTGATAGCGAAAAACTTTCACCCGTTTTAATATGGTTCAGATTGACGTGTGGTAATGTCTTTAATAGGTTGAAAATATTTCGTCTCTATTATATTCTCTGTAGTTTCTGTCCTGAATGCATCGGAGTATACATACGAAATCCCTAAGCTCATTACTAAGGTTGAGGTATACTTAAACTAAAACATAAAGATGTCTGAATACAAATTTAGACGTCAGTACAGATATATCCTCTACGAGCGTCTGTTATTCTTAAGACTTATCGTTATAGGAAAGCATGGAAGACTCTATCATCCCAGTTAAACACGCATCTACACTTCACCACGCCAAGTGTAGTATATTAACTCACAAACATGCAACGGTAGTTTGCTGATATTAGGAGCATGAATATCTTCTATGGACGTTTAAGGTGCACATGCGCTTAATGTTCACATTATCGTAGAACTATACGTATTGGAGTGTGAAATAAAAGGATTATATAGCTTCTTTGGTAAACATAATTAATTTGTTTAATTTGTAACAAAATCATAAGAATAATATGATTTGCAATCTATAAAAAAATCGATATACAAATAATGAATAATTAATAATGTAAATCATAGACCCTACACTATGATTATACCTAATTATGTAACTAGAACAATTTATATTACAATTTATAAAGATAAATAATAAAAATTAATAATAATTAATAACATAAAACATAGACCCTACAGTATAATTATACCTAATTATGTAAATAGAACAATTTATATTACATTTTATAAATATAAATAATAAAATTAATAATAAATAATTAATAATGCAAATCATAGATCCTACACTATGATAAAACCTAATTATGTAACTAGAACAATTTATATTACAATTTATATCTAATTACATGTAGTAAAATATCTAATTGTATGTAATTAGATAAATAACATAAAAGCCAAAGATTATTATACAACTTCTTTAATTACACAATAATAATCTTTGAGTTTAATTTATACTGTTCGCTTTAAGAAATGTTTTTGGATTTAAGGGGATATGGTACTTTTTCAGATTCTTAAAACATCTAAATGTAGAAAATATTTTAAACTTCTCACTTAGACCAGCAATTAAAAATTGATTTCTTGTTTTCATATGTATTATCGATTAATTGCTTGTGAAAATCTTGTTTGTTTATACCTTAGCACTGACATCCAATTCAACATTAGAATAACTTATTTTTATTTTCTAATGCGTAAAAAAGAGATAAATCCCTTCTCTTAAGACAGAAAATAATTTATTTGTTAACAAATTCTGAATTACCAAAATGCTAGCTTTATTATCTTATATATCATTACAAAATCAAATATTGCTTATTTAGCAAGATAAGCTTATCATGCGTTTGCTAAATATTTCTAGAAGTAATCAAAATGGCATTTATTAAGATTTATTTCTTTATTTCAGGTATATCCAAGGCGCTGCATCAGCCAAAGATATTGTGATATTATTGGATGGAAGTGGTTCCATGACGGGACTGAGAAAAGAGATTGCCAGAAATGTAGTCCTAAATATTTTAGAAACACTTAGCGATAATGATTTTGTAACTATTCTTAGGGTAAGTTTACTCGATTTTGTCACTCAGAATTACTGCTAAATATTGAAATAAATAAATATGTATATGATCTGTGAACAAATCTAAAATATATCATCGAAGTAAATTATTTATTTCCTTTAAATGTAGATAATCATTTAAACATTTTTCATATTCTTTCCTTTTAAACGAATATATAGATTATTTAATTGATAATGATTTTATAACTATTCTTCTGGTAAGTTTACTCGATTTTGTCACTCAGAATTACTTCTGAATATTGAAAAATTAAATAGGTATATGATCTTTAAACAAATCTGAAATATATCATCGAAGTAAATTATAAACATTTATTTACTTTAAATGTAGATAGTCATTTAAACATTTTTCATATTTTTTCTTTATAAATGAATATATAAATTTAAATAATCTATATATTCATTTATAATTAAGCTATTAAAAATAAAAAATACATTATTGAAGCTGATTTCTGAAATATTAATACATGTATAACGGAAGTTGAAAACTTTTAATTGCTGCATGAAATTCATATTGATTAGCTGTGAAAATTTTTTTTTCAAAAATATTAGGTTAAAATGTTTTTTTTTCTGTTTGTTAGCTATAAGGCAATTATAACGTAGAAAAGTAGAAGAAACCATTGCTATACTGGACATATCTTGTGTGAAAACCTGGGTTTTGTTGTAAAACAATGTTAAATATACTGTTGATTGGTATAATCAAATGAATTCTTCACATCATACCGTTCACATCGTTGACAAAGTATATCAAACTAATGTATTAGAACATTAAGAAATAAACTTCAACAGCGAACTGGATAATAAAAATGCTTCATCTATATTTAAAAAAAGGTTTTTTTTTAAAAAAAATAGCTGTAAAAACGAGCAAGCTAATGTATTATTTTAAAGTCATTGTGAAAATCTAACTTGTTTTCAAATTTTCTTTTCTGAAGTAAAACTGCTCATATATATGTAACCGGTAAAAATATTTTTCAGCAATCACAAATGAAGTTACAGCCCTCTTTTTTATTAGTTTCCAGGGTATATTCAGCAACGTACCTTATTCCAGCCATGTCGTGGAAGGCAACTCGCTGAGACTAAGTTTATGCCTAATGTTAGATTAGGCAAAACTTAACATTTTACGGATAACTGACCAATATGTCTCACACAGCCAAAAGACAAACTTGCATCTGATGAGTTAGGAAAATTCCGTTCCGAGAAGGAGGAAATCATGTGGATAATTTCACATGAGAGCATCATAAAGATTGCAAATATCCTCAGTTTTTCCCTTGAAAATTGACAGTTGTTATAGAAAAGGAAACGAATATGCTATACGTAGCAGCTATTAATTCAGATTTTAGTTTTTAAAAGTGTGGAATGAATGCAATCTCAATAATTCACGACCTTGATTTTAATTTGAGTTGAAAAGAGAGTTTAGATTAAGAAAGATAGAATGTGGATTGGGAGAGTTTTAAAGAACTTTGCAGCAATAATATATAACGTATTGCCTACATGTGTATAGTATATTGCCTCAATCCTTTTAGATCTGGCGTCATACTAATTGTACATGAAATTTGATCTTGCTCAATAATAAAATATGTATAAAATGTTCCCCGAGAACTTCGTACTCTGTTGAAAAACACTTGAATTTAAAACATGTATTTCATAATTTTCCTAAAAGACAGCTTAATGTCTCCAATATTTGAGTTTATATGTATTCAATAAAGCTTACTTTTTCGAAAATTCATCTTTACATTAATTGTCGTATTTTACGGACTATTAGACAAGCATTTTTCTTCAAAAAATTGCCTCAAAAATTCATTTGCATCTTATACTCGAAATTAATATAAAAATGATCCAGTGTTTTATTTAAAATTCCCACCAGTCTCCTAAACGAACTACAATCAAACAACTGTAACAGTAAATAAAACAGTCGTAGACTCGAGTGAGAGAAGGCATTATTGTTAAATCTTTTAAGAAGTGGGGCATACATAAGTAATGCTATCGAAAATTCATCTTTACATTAATTGTCGTATTTTACGGACTATTAGACAAGCATTTTTCTTCAAAAAATTGCCTCAAAAATTCATTTGCATCTTATACTCGAAATTAATATAAAAATGATCCAGTGTTTTATTTAAAATTCCCACCAGTCTCCTAAACGAACTACAATCAAACAACTGTAACAGTAAATAAAACAGTCGTAGACTCGAGTGAGAGAAGGCATTATTGTTAAATCTTTTAAGAAGTGGGGCATACATAAGTAATGCTATCGAAAATTCATCTTTACATTAATTGTCGTATTTTACGGACTATTAGACAAGCATTTTTCTTCAAAAAATTGCCTCAAAAATTCATTTGCATCTTATACTCGAAATTAATATAAAAATGATCCAGTGTTTTATTTAAAATTCCCACCAGTCTCCTAAACGAACTACAATCAAACAACTGTAACAGTAAATAAAACAGTCGTAGACTCGAGTGAGAGAAGGCATTATTGTTAAATCTTTTAAGAAGTGGGGCATACATAAGTAATGCTCTCTTTGGTAGTGAAAATCATCCTATTTTCACGCCGATATTCACGGATTTCAAAATTCAGTTCGGTTTTATAAACTAATTTTTTTTAGTCTGGCTTTGAAATCTAATAATAAAAATGGTAAAAATGTTATTATTATTTTAAAAATATCTTTAAACCTTAATTTTAGAAGATGTTTTTTAAAATATTTTTTAATTTCTGTTATTTTCCCATGTCTGTATAGACATTAGTTTCTCTGTAAATTAAACAAAAAAAAAATATATCATTTTCCATTTTTGAAATGATTAATGTCCGCTGTAGCGAACACTGACAATTATGTTATATAGCAGTTATGCATGTCAGGTGTAGCGGCCAGACTTAACCAAATTAAGAGTTAAATTTAAGGTCAGTCTTATAGTCCGTAAAATACAGTATATCAAAAGTAATCAAATGTATAAAAATATCTTCTTTTTTACTACAAACGTGACCTTAGAGCACAAAATTTGCTCCATAACTAGTATTAAAAATCACTTTATTGAAGTCATTTAAAAAATACAATACTCAAATTTCCAACTATATTTTGTCACTTAATGAATTTTTATAAATATGTTTTCCTTAAAAAGGTATATTGAATAATATTATACCTTATTACTGTACATTTATAGTAATGAATATTTAATTTTCTAGTTTTCAGAAAGCGTACAATCAGTGGTCCCTTGCTTCGATAATACTTTAGTACAAGCTACTGAAGGTAATCTCAGGGTAAGTTTAATTTCTTTTAAATATAGTATTTCTGTTAACATATGATTATAATAAATAATAAGCTTATACAGTAAATGTGTGTTAAGAGAATTAGGAAATGTATTTGATTTTTGAACTCAGAGGGAGTTATATTATTATATGAATTCATTTTAGTAATTGAAGTTATAAACTACGTTATTATAGAAGGAAATCTCTTAACGAAATTTTTCTACTTTCATATTTACAGGAGTTTCGAGAACGCTTAAAAGACTTAGATACAGTGAATATAGCAAATTTTACATTAGGATTAATTACAGCTTTTGAATTACTTCAAAAGGTAAGTGATTGTCATGAATACACCAAGCCATTTTTCCATTAAAATATAAATTAAAATGCTTTGTTTTCAGTATATCAGATAGCTGACTGCACGACAATTAATTAACCAAGACCAAAAACTTTTTTATGTTCAGGAGTAATCAGTAAAAATGTTCGTCATCGATTATATATGAAATTATAGTCCATAGTTTTTAGTGTCCAGGACTGGATCAACAAGGTAATTTTACTGCAGTTATGTCATGGAAGGTAATTCGCTCAGACTCCAAGATCAGGGAAAAATCTTAGGAAACATTTTTATTTTTGACTTAATACCGGTGAACTGACGGATAAGTCTTACATAGACAAGACACAAACGTGCATCTGACAATTTGTGAAAATTCTGACTTGAAGAGGGGAAAAATCACCTAGATAATTTCCCATGAGAGTGATTCTTTAGTAGCTGTTTAACCCTTTTTATCCTGAATTAATTTACCATCAACTTTCTTACTGCATTTTTGCATCATTAGATAAGTTTTAATGAAGAATAATCATAGAAAAAAGAAAATTTTTACTGTATTTTAGTAGTTAATTTTGCAGCTGGTACTTTCTAGTACCAACATATATTTTTGACTCTATAATAGAAAATAAAACATTAAGTTATGAATAGAACAAATGAAATGCTTACCTGCGAAGTATAGAAGTCTCTAAAAATAATAGTACCAAATAACATGTAATAAACCATTAATTTTACTCAATTGAATAACACGTGTATCAACTCTACCACAAAATGACCTTCGAATGCAGCACGCCAATTATAAAATACCTACTATGCGAATAAAAAGGATTCCTGATTGGTGCTGTAATTTTCTTCTGCTGTAGGAACTGCATCGTTCATGTCCTTGTGAGTACCTCAGAAAAAAACGGCTTTATTAGGAATATATAGGTGTTTGATTGAAGAAGTACTTATAAGTACCGTCAGGATAAAAAGGGTTAAAACATTTGTGGCTAGACAATTGCGTACAGCTGCATAAAGATTGCATGGACCTGCAGTTTTTCCTGAAAGAATTGACAACTGGGTTAAAAAAGTGAAATAAAAATCCACACGTAGCAGTTATTCCGTCTTTAGTTTTGAGAATCTCAATCACGTTCTTGATGGCTGGTATGCCATCAATAACTTGAGGGGCTGGTAAAGTTAAAATTAGAAAAATAGAGTGTTCATTGGGAGAATTTAGAAGAATTTTAGGGGAAATAGATTTTTATGTATTACATATATATAATCACTTCTATAGTAAAAATATGCGCAATTCCAACTGGGTAGATGAAAAAGTGAAATTTGTATACTACATATAGCTATTCGGCATGATTGTATGTAATGTAACAGATGAAAAAAAGATTAAATTTCTATTCGAGGTTTCAAAAATCATAAAATGTGAATCCATATTATAAATGGTAGTAGATACTTGTAAAATTTAGATATTGTTTATATGATTTTTAATTATCTCCACTAAAAAGGAAAAACCGACTCAAGAAAACATAATTTTTTTACAAACTATTTAATTAATATTTTCAACAAGTGTATTAAACTTGGGAAGGTAAACTCTCAAGCAACATGAGTTCTATTGAGATTTGTGTCGACATCCAAAATATCGACCTGCTTCTCATCTGAACCTATTTTATGTGTTGAAGCGGTTCATTAGAAATGCTAGATACGAGAATTTTGAAGATACGGATAAAATAAATTAGACTGTATAGTTACAAACTTTACTAAATCAGGATTAGTGAAACAAGAATCGTAAATTATTTTTCGGATTTTTCATTGAATATTTATCTTGTTAAAATCAACAAATAGCACATCCATTTTGTAGCTTTTATCTTCTTCTTATTTCTTGTTAGGAGGCGATTCTCTTTTTTGTAATCAATATCCAATAAAGATTTATTGATTTTCAGTGTCCTTGCATGAGAATACTTTTTGAGAGTGTTTTCCGATGCTTTACAAAATAAATAATGCAAACATATTTTTCTCAAGGAATATATGTAGGTCCTAAACAAATTGTGAGACCAGCATTCATATGTAAGGCCAATATTTCCTTAATATAGAATTGGGAAATCTTCAAGTGTATTTGACATATTTTTTAAAGACTCATTTCTTAGGGGAATTTTCTATACAGATAGTGTAGATGGTAATAGAGGTAGTTGGGCTATTGAATATCACATTATCATGACAAACATTATTCTCAAGTATATGGAATATTAGGCCATTTTTTTCACATATTTATGCTATTAATACCACACGAAAATACAATTATGTACATTACTTTCTGTTTTTAGTTCTGCTTTACTTATGCTGGTTTCACATTTTATGCTACATTCGGACTCAAAAGTTTTACCTTCTCATACACTTGTAACTACTTGAAAAGTGTAAGAATTTCGATTAATTCATGTATAATTTCATATATGTTATACCAAGTTATGATAGAATCTTATATAAATTGATTATTTTTCATAACAAACACAAACAAAAAATCATTAATTTATGTTTTCTTGATGTAATGTAATATATATAATATTACATTACAGCTGAAGTAATTCCGAAAAAATATATAAATATTTCAATGTGATTTAATTGATACAATTTCTTTTATTCTCAAACTCTTCCTATACCAGATTAATACGCGATTAATGAAAATATTTTATCACAAGTATATTTCACCCGTCTGCAGCATAAAACAGTCACAGAAAAGAGTAGTTATTACTTATCTCCCTCTTTAGGAAGACGTTAGAAACTTAATATATAGTTTAATGCTTTAATTTCTTTTAAGCCCAAGGATTTAAATGAGGATTTGTACCAAAGGGCTAAAAAACAAACCAACACTGTAGCCTGTTTCCAATACTTAAGTCTTTTTTTTATAAGTCTTAGGATTTTTATCGTATCTTCAATTAAATTAAATATCAGTCTTTTACAAAATTTGGAGTTTAAAAAATAACATTATGTGGAACTAACAATACATAAGGTGTATTGTTGATTCCACAATCAATCTTTTCCAAATCAATCTTTTACAAAATTTGGAGTTTAAAAAATAACATTATGTGGAACCAACAATACATAAGGCGTATTGTTGGTTCCACAATCAATCTTTTCCAAATCAATCTTTTACAAAATTGGAGTTTAAAATATAACATTATGTGGAACCAACAATACATAAGGCGTATTGTTGGTTCCACAATCAATCTTTTCCAAATCAATCTTTTACAAAATTTGGAGTTTAAAAAATAACATTATGTGGAACCAACAATGCATAAGGCGTATTGTTGGTTCCACAATCAATCTTTTCCAAATCAATCTTTTACAAAATTTGGAGTTTAAAAAATAACATTATGTGGAACCAACAATACATAAGGTGTATTGTTGGTTCCACAATCAATCTTTTCCAAATCAATCTTTTACAAAATTTGGAGTTTAAAAAATAACATTATGTGGAACCAACAATACATAAGGTGTATTGTTGGTTCCACAATCAATCTTTTCCAAATCAATCTTTTACAAAATTTGGAGTTTAAAAAATAACATTATGTGGAACCAACAATACATAAGGTGTATTGTTGGTTCCACAATCAATCTTTTCCAAATCAATCTTTTACAAAATTTGGAGTTTAAAAAATAACATTATGTGGAACCAACAATACATACGGCGTATTGTTGGTTCCACAATCAATCTTTTACAAAATTTGGAGTTTAAAAAATAACATGTGGAACCAACAATACATAAGGCGTATTGTTGGTTCCACAATCCATCTTTTCCAAATCAATCTTTTACAAAATTTGGAGTTTAAAAAATAACATTATGTGGAACCAACAATACATAAGGCGTATTGTTGGTTCCACAATCAATCTTTTCCAAATCAATCTTTTACAAAATTTGGAGTTTTAAAAATAACATTATGTGGAACCAACAATACATAAGGTGTATTGTTGGTTCCACAATCAATCTTTTCCAAATCAATCTTTTACAAAATTTGGAGTTTAAAAAATAACATTATGTGGAACCAACAATACATAAGTCGTATTGTTGGTTCCACAATCAATCTTTTACAAAATTTGGAGTTTAAAAAATAACACTATGTGGAACCAACAATACATAAGGTGGCTTCCTGGAGCCTCAACATAAGAGGTGTAAATTTGGAAATAACGAGAAAAAAATTCTATTGAATTAAATCGACATAAATGTAGGGCATCATAAACATTTTGAAATAAGAGGAAAGTTTAAATAAATGAAGTCGAGATAACTAGCGTCAAGTGTATAATGAAGTTTCAGATTCTATAAGACTTACCATTTATTGCAGGTCGCGAAAAATAATGAGGGAAGCCAGTGCAATCAAGCAATCATGCTAATAACCGATGGAGCTCCCTACACATATGAAAAAATCTTTCAACAATACAACTGGCCAAATATACCGGTAAATTTTTATACTAAGCTATTAATTAATTCAGTTTATTTTATTGGGAAATATATTTCTCGATTACATCTCCTATTTTCTATCTAGGTTCGCGTTTTTACATATTTAATAGGCAGAGAAGTCACAGATATGGATGAAGTTCAATGGATGGCCTGTTATAACAGAGGTTGTAAAGACAGTTTATCATTGTTGAATTTAGGTTATGATGACATGTGAATTATTATTTTAAATATTTGGGTAATGTTGCATGCATTGCATTCGGGAATTCCATTCAAAACAACGCTAGGTATTCGAACATCATGGACAGTTTTAGAAATCCATTTCATTTTGGAGAACGAATCGATGACGCCTTTTATAATGGGAAAAAATCAATTCGTTGCTGTAAACAAAATATTTGTGGAATTCTTTAAAATCTCTCGCTAAATATTGATTTTTAAACAGCATTAAAGTGCATAAAATATTGTGTGTCTTTTTAAGCCTGGATAAACCTTATGCATCTTTTCATACGAATCAAGAAGATCAAGGTCTGGAAGACAGCTAGCATTGCATTATTGATGTTAAGTTTGGAGCATACAAACAATAAAATCTTACTGTCATAGAAAAGATGAACATAATATGGATTGCTTGAGTGAAATATAAATTTCTGCTTTATGATGAATAGTATGAGATTTTATATTACAGAACGGTTTAGAAAACGGTAAAGGAAAGTTTAAAATAATTTAAAACAATTTTAACTTTTAGAAATTTGGGATTTTATTATAAAGTAGAAATCTATATAATTAATTAATCAGTAGAATATTCTATAAAATTATTACAATTATGACTTTTTCATCAAATAATGTTTTTGCTTTTGCCACTCTTGATAAAACGAACGATATAACAAGAAACTTGTTTTAAAGCTTAAATAAATTAATTTAACATTAAAAAAACATTTCGGTAAAAGTTCGTTTTTTTTATTTATTGTAAAAAATAACCATTTAAGCAAATGATGGATGTGTAGTAAATTACATATTTATTTCGTCACAAAGTGACAATCGTTGCATAGCAAAGTTAACTGTAAAAATATTGCTTGACAAAAACTTAATAAAAAGAAAAATATAATTACTTAAATTAATTTTCTACAGGTTAATCAGTATTAATAAAACTGAAAATAAATTCTTTAAAACGTGATATTTTTATGCAAAAATATAATTCAATGACCGTATCTATAACCCTAGTACCTGATAAATTATAAATTATTACAAGAAAAAAATGTCTTGAGAAATTGATAACCTTTTAATATTTTCAGGCTATTATACCCACGTGACAACTCTTGCAGAAGTTAGAGAACAAGTACAGGTAATAAAATTTTACATGTCGTAAATTTTACATGTCGAAACCATACTTTAAGTATTTTAAGCAAAATTGGGAAATTTATTGAGATATCTCACCATTTACAAAAACTTAGCACAAGAACTGTCAATGTACAGTAAAGAGAACAATTTCATGTTTATATCCTAAAATCGAATTACTTTTCTTTATTTATTTAAACTTTATTTAGTTGAATAGTGTTTATATTCGTTTATTTATATACCCGAAACAATGTTTTGCTCAAAGCAAAATATTCTTAAACGTTTAAAGTCACCATTAGAAGAAATCAGTTTTTTAATAGTACTATTTAACCATCTCTTATCCTTTAATATACGGTAAATTCCAGGATAGTTGCCAGGATTTAGTTTCAGGGATGGGAAACTTAAACTAGTCTGAGTATCCCCCTCCCCTCCGAAATTTCAGTATTTTATAGCTAAAAACACATAAAATTTTGTAAATTGTAAATGATTTAATACTTAATATTAATAATTTCATTTAAAAGATATGTAAAATTTAATAATAATACTTTATATTAATAATTTCATTTAAAAGATATGTAAAATTTAATAATAATACTTTATATTTTACTTTAAAAATTATATAAAACTTAATATTATACATATCTAAAAGTTAATGCACAATCTTGTGTAATACGCTTCAGTAAATGTGTAAAACAATTTAGAATAAAAATATTGAAATAATACAAAGAGTAAGAAATTTTTTTAAATGAAATTTTATTTAAAAATTACACTTTTACTAAATATGCAATATGAAACATTATTTTTATTTCAATGTCAATAGGCTATGTAGTAAACCCAGAAATGCAGGGGTGGGGAAATTGAACTTATCGGAATCCCCATCTGGATATGGCCTTGGTAAAACGATACTAAAAAAGTACTCATTAAGCTTGTAGGTTAGACAAAAATAAATCCATATCCTCTGACAAATTCTGTAAGATTTTTTTAAACTAAAATATTTTATTACAATCTAAATATTTTTCAAAATGTATTTGTAATTTAGCTTATACAGATATTTTATTCCTTTATATATTAATACAGTAAATTAATTAAATATTAATTCAATTCCACTTTTATTAAATAAAGGATTAGTTTAAAAGATAAATAATATTTTCTAGTAAAATAAAAGTGAAAATTGTTAGTATTAAAATTTTTTACCATAGAAATATTTTAAGTGTCTCTTTTTTAAATTATTACTTTACAAAATATTTTTATTGACGAACACCACTATTCCCCTTAACAATACACAAGTTCTAAGTGACATCCACAGTATACAGTCTTTTATGATGAGGGGAATTAAATTCCACCTTTATTAAATAAAGGATTAGTTTAACCCCTTAACGCATTTGCCCGTGTCTGACACGGGCGAAATTCAAATTAAACATGTAATAAAATCGTTTACACTTTGTTTGTATAACAATTTTTTTATATACTTTTTACTCCTTCCAAGCTCCCTAGTCACCCCCAAAACTGAAATTGCAAAAAATAATTTACATTGTACCTATATATCCCTTTTCTGTGACGAAAATATGTCATATTTTATAAATTTTTCTAAACCAAACTCGTGCTTTAAGGGGTTTAAAAGATAAATAATATTTTTTAGTAAAATAAAAGTGAAAATTGTTAGTATTAAATCTTATTTCCACTGAAATATTTTAAGTGTCTGTTTTTTAAATTACTACTTTACAAATTTTTTTATTGACGAACACCAATAGTCCCTTTAACAATACACAAGTTCCAACTGATATCCACAGTATACAGTCTTTTATGATGAGGGGATATCCTGCATGCTGTTGGTACGACTTATACCACCATTACCTGGAATTAGAGCAATATTGAGGGTACAATTTAAAATCATTCGTGTGATTTTACTTTTGACATATTTCAACTACTATCAGATACAAGATGTGATTTATTTTCCAGTTTATGTAGTTTAGGAAGCTTTTCATGGGTAAAAACAGAAAGTAGTGACTAACACATCAGGAATCAAAGTGAATTTTTATGTAATAAAGATTAAAGTTAGTACTTGAAAGTCTATCATAGTTTATGATGACTTCAGACTTTACTCTTTTTTTATATATATAAATGGACCTCTAGACAATTAAAATCATTTTTCGTGTTTTCTTTTAAAAACAAAGAGACAATGAAAAGTATCGCCAGCTTCCGGTACTTAATGAAATGTTACGAAGTCTTAAAGCCCCGAACTTCCCTTATTTTATTTAAGTATGTGTTGCTAAATGATCCATGAATTGAAAACATTAGCTCTTTTTTCCCCTAAAGATCTAGGTTATTAATGGGGTCTGTTTAAGAGTTCTTTTCACTTTCTTTTTAGAAATACATACCCGTAATGAGTCGCCCTGTCGTACTCTCTGGTGAACATCCAATCGTATGGTCTTCAGTATATGCTGATGTATCGGTAAGTACAGGGAAATTAATTTGCAAAAATCTTTAGTTTTACATTTATTTATTTAAAGGATTTTCCCTGATTATTGAAGTGTAATCAGGAAAGATATTTCTACAAAAGTGCGTTTAACACATTTTGAAAGTTGAAAACTGATCTTTCTTATTACTAAATTAATTGCAACTTTAGAATTGAGTATTTTTAATGGAGGTATAATTTATATGCATTATTTTCTGATATATATAATTTATAAAAATATTTTCTGGAATTAGATTTTTTTTCAAAATAATTGTTATTATCTTTAGGTTCTTGAAATGCTGTTACATGCTTAGTGTTTTATGTAAAACTAGACGTAAGTACTTGTTGTTGCTGAGTAAAAACTTATAACGATTAAACTTATACAACCGAAAACCATGTAGCTTACCGTAACAGCTTACCGTAAACATTTAAAAGGAGTTATTTTGGGGTAAGTATAAAGCTTGAAATTCCGGTAAATTTCAGAATATATCTGTTAATTAAAATATTTTACTGGTAATGCCAAAATAAAAGACATTTGTACAAAAAGTTTTTATGTACAATATTCATACCGTATAAAACCACCGACGAGTGTGGAACCAGGGATATTTTATTTCAGCAGTTAGATTCTTTACATTAAAATTTAGGCTTTTATTAGGCAATTAAAACTTTTAGCAAACTAATCTTTTACGAAGATTGTACAACTCGATGTTGTGGGAATGGTTTATAAAAGAACATAAACTCAATCACACGACATAGTAAATGCGAAGCAATAAAGAATATTGTTAAGAAAATCTTGTATCTTAACACATTCGCTGCCAAACCCACTGTTATAAGTGCATTTTTCAGTATGTTGATCACGCGCTGGTGTGTGATCGGAAGCGAATGTGTTCAGTAAAATAGACACAAAAGGATATAAATGTGAGAAAACTTACCGTCGACGACAATTTATTTTAAAATTTAATTTAAAACGTAAGTATAATTACAAGCAATTTGTAATATTTTGTTTTAGGGCAGTAATAAAATACGGAATCTGGAGAATGATACAACCATAAATTACTATCAAAGTACAGAGAATCTAACTTAGTAAAAGGGATAAGGCTGCCCAAATAAGGTGGCTATTACATCGATATAGCGATGAAAATTCTGTTAAAATTAATTTTCTAAACGCCAGTGGGAAAGAGAAAGGTCGAGATCGAGGTGGATAGGTAGAGTGGAAGAGTAATTGAAGGAATTGGGAGTTCAGATGGGAAAATATAGAGTCAAATAGATCAAAATGGTATAAGCTAACAGAGACGGCTTTGGATGGCAACCATCTGTACTGCTTAGGAATAAATCTACGTAATGATTACTTCTGCTATGTTCTTGATTATTTCCGCAAAATCTAGAGCTATGCGGTCAGAAAAGATGGCGTCCAAGTACCGCTAAAAATAGTGAAATCAGCTTTAGCTGCAATCGCTTAAGCTAAGTTACTTTCAAAATGAACTTCCTTTTTTCTAATCTCCTTCTATTTGTATCGAGGAGATAAACCCTCCAGCAATTTTACTCTCACACTCAGGGGAATGGGTGGCAAACCTGACCTGTTAAGCCAGGGTTGGAGTTAGGACGTTGGGAACACTTAACCTCTCTATCGGTAGTCCACTGATAGCAGTGGGGCGTCCTCTTTGTTACAAAGGTGAAAAAAGAAGATGTTAAGCTATAAAAAATTATCTGTTATATGTGTGTAATTCTTTGTTTCATTTATAGTATTTTCAATCTTTCATTAAAACTTTATGAATTTATTAGTAAATAAATCAATTTTACTGTTGAATATTTTGTCGGGATTTAAGTGCTTACATTTTAAATTAAAATTTATCAATTTTCCTTTGAAATAAAAATTCACATAAAAATATTTACATGAATATAGTACCTGTTGATTTCTTTTATGTTATTTTGGGAGAAAACATGCAGATAATTTACCGGTAAACTGGTACTCAGATTTTCATTTATCGATTCACCAGTAAATGAAAAATTGGAGAATTTACAAGCTGTAATATTTACCACGGCAATAGAAAATTTTAAATCAACATTTCAACTCAATAAATACACTAGGAAGTGTGTACTAGTTCGGTTGTAAAATGCTTTGTGTTAAATTTTCAAATTAGTTTAAGCTAATGGTTTAATTTTAGGACGTCAAATTATCAGATTGGCTGTGGCAAGAGAGAGAAAGGGCGAAGATACGAAACTTTTTATACAAAGTACGCGAAAAACGCCAAAAAGCGGAGGATAATTTAATGCACGAATACCCTGAGGGAAACATTTCTGCCATGCACTACGTAGGATTACCACCTGCAGATTTTGAAGAAAACTCTGAACCTGAAGTTACTAAGAAGCCAGTCAAGAAAAAAGTGAGATATTATTATTTGTCATTACAATTTCTTTTAAAAAACTGAATGCAACAAAAAATATTCAAAATTAAGCTACTTGACAGAAATTAAGATATTAACTAGCACTTGACATACAGATAACTCGGGATTCGATGCTTTCGAAAAATGCTATTAAGTTTAATACAACCGAGTAGTTATGAACAATTTGATAAATAAGACTTTTTGCTTTAAAAATAACACGGGATTTGATGCTTTCGAAAATTGCTATTAAATTTAATACAACCGAGCAGTTATGAACAATTTTGATAACGGAGACTTTTTGCTTTAAAAATAACATGGGGTTTTTGATGCTTTCGAAAATTGCTCTTAAATTTAATACAACTGAGCAGTTAGGAACAATATTGATAAAGAAGACTTTTTGCTTTAAAATTTGGATTATTACAAAAAATTCAATTGACTCAAACATTGTCGTTTCTGTTATTTTCTATCATATTTGAGTCAGTCAATCTCAAATATTGACTAGTATGCAATTCACCGTGGGAGATCACTCCTATACTGAAATCTGCTGTCTAATTGCTTTCTGATTTACTGATTTGTAGATTAAACTTTGTAAATGGTGCTATTAAAAGGTGGGAGGGTGACATTAGCCGATCGAGATAACTAAATGTCTAATCTAATTACTGCACGCGTGTTCGCCAAAAACAGCTCTTGTTGAAGACATAGGCCTATCAAAGTCTACAGTGGTAAAGCAAATGAATGATTACTATAATTCATCATTGCATGTCAAGGTTTCAAGTGTATATAAATAGGACAGACAGAAATAAAGTCGAAAATATTATATTTTGTTGCATTAGCGTCAGAAAATTTATAAAATATTAAATTTTTAAAACCCTCCCTTATTTCATATAGATTAAAATTTCTTATCCCTTATTTGAAACCATTTTTTGACATATTTAAAAACGTTAATTGTTTATTTATACATATGTATATACGTTGCCTTCAGTTTTTTCTTCAGATTTTTCAGTACAATTTCAATCTTTGCATGATGTAGATTTTCGACCATTTCAGTTACTTTTCTAGACCTGTATGTAAAAATAGATTTTATTCGAATTTTTGCATGGTTGATTGACAAAATCAACTCCACCCTTTTTACCTTTTTGAGAACATCCGTAGTTTTTTGATAAATCCTTCAAAATTAGGTATGAAACATCATTTTATTAGGTTTATCATGTTTTTATATAACACATTTTTTATTAAGAAAAATGTTTTTAACTTCATTTTGAGTTTTTAGAGCTGCACCAAATTCAAATTATTTTAATGAAAATAAAGTATTACGAATTGTATTTTGACATTTTTAAAGGAACAATCAGAAAGTAAGGCTTAAATTATTTTAGTTTAAAAGAAAGGCAACTACTGGCAGAATAATACTACCTTATATAAATTGTGACAGAAGGAATTGGAAATTATATCTTATGAATCTTTAATAATCCCAATTTTTATTAAGGGGTCATATTACTTCCCTAGATTTAAAATCTTCATCATATTCTTCATTTTATCGTGAAATAAAATGAACATTTTTTTAACAAGTTCATTAATAACACTCTAAAAATATTTAGTTTTGTTATTTTAGTTAGCATATTTTCCGTGAAATACGTACCCCAAATGAAAAAAAATTCGCTTACACACAAGATGACTTTTGAGATACCAATGTTAGAAAACAAATTTTACTACGAAATGAGGTTAAATATCGTTTCCATTCTTTAAGCCTAAAACTTTAAAATAAATGACATTTTAAAATAAAAATTAAATTGTTAAAAAACTTAACATAAAAAATATCCTTAATTATGCTATAAAATATGTGGCTTGTATTATTAGCATAATTGAGGTTCTTAGAATGAACCAGATAATTATTTTCTATTTGATATAAGAAATTAGTTTCTATATTAAAAATTTCAAATGCCTTTTAGAAATTTGTTGTTTTATGTAACAAAACTAAATAATTTTTATTAAGTTAGACTGTTATGAATGAGCTAGGACAATTTTATTCTAAACAAAGCAGAAGATTTAATTTATGATGATTTAAAAATAACTTTTGTAATAAGTACTTTTCAGTTGAAAAGATGCTATATCTCCTTAACACAATCGAATTTAACTGTAAATAATTCGTTTTCTAGATACCCAAAGACTCTGTCTTTTTATGCTTAAAATCTAGAAACGTTTTCTAAAACTACCATTTTCTAATTAAAAAAATATTTTTTGTATCAATTTTTTATATTTGCCGCAATTTATTGCTGAATATTACTTTCCATTGCTGAAGATTTCACTTTAATGTAAAAATGTCTGGTATAAAATTTAATAATGTATGCATTTAAAGTTGTACATTTATTTTCTAAAACAATGGTAGCGTACTAAAAATCTCAGGATATTCATTACAGTTATTATTAATTTGATACCATTTCAAAATACATTCAAAATTAATCATAACTTCTTTTACCATGGTCTAGATAATTTTGGAGTTCTAGAAAACATCTTCCGATAGACAATTGTGATAAATCATAGGAAACTGCTACTTACAAAAAGTGCTTTAATTAATCTTTAGATAAAAAGAAGTACTTTTTTCAAAGGCTAAATTCAGAATAAAAATAACATTTTCTTAAGAAATTTTATTAATTTTTTAAAGATTTTTATTAAACTGTTTTTAAGAAAAATTGTTTATTTATAAACCCTTCATGTTTTTTAAGCTGTTTTAAAACATTATTTATCAGAAATAATCATAATTTGAAAAATATCAATGCAGCATATTAGCTTTACTTTTATATTGTTCCTTCTTCTAAGAATCAAAAGTTTTTACTCATTTATGTATCTAAAACAAAACTTATAGCTATATTAATATAAAAATGTATATTTGATGCAAATATGTATATAGTTCTGATTATATTAGCATTTATAGTACTTATCATATTAGCATTTTTAGTATAAATCTTCTTAGTTATACAATTAGTGAGTTGTAAATTCCTTTACTAGTCTTTGGATTTTTGAACCAGTTTTTTATTCATCTAGTTTTCAATCTTAACTCCTTCATTTTATACTTGCACTATCCATTTTGATTCGTAGACTCAAAATATACTTCCTGCTTATCAACCCACAGATCAAAACAAATCTGCCTGGCTCTCTTGTCTTGGTTTACTATAATTTTTTGCATTGCTGCTAGCACGAGCTTCTTTAATCTCTCATTCGAGCACAACAAAACCTACTTTTTTTCCTTCCTTGATCTTCAGCACCTTCAATCAATTTCAATCTTCACTTTTTCTACCTCAAAACATTCCGTTCTATTTATTCTTAAATAATCCATTTCCTTTAGCCATTACAGACTCAACAGACTGCCCCACCGTCAAACAGGGTAAGTTTGATACCAATGAATTTTAAAGAGTAATTCAATTTCAGTTTATGAAATATTATTAAATCTTAACGAAAGTACTTCTGTGATAGATTTTAAAAAATCTACGAATATGTTTCTTTTCATCCATCATCATAGTTTATGGAAATCTATAAAATATTTAGTTATAATTTAGGAAATATTTCCTAATTTAACTAAAAACAAATTCCGTAATTTTAAATACAGCTCAATTTTTATAGCATTTTTTAACAATCTCAGTGGCGTACGCATAATGTAATTTTGGGAATGTAAATCGTCATTTTCATGAAAGAAGCATTTTATAAACCACCTGAAATACTCTATATCAGTCTTATTTATCCCGATTAATAATGCCAGTGGCTTATGCATAATGTAATTTTGGCGATGCATTCCGGTATTTTCCGGAAGGTGTCATTTTACAACTATCACGTGGTGTGAACTGAAGAATACTCTATATCAGCACTATTTATCCTGATTAATAGTGCCAGTGGCTTACACATAACGTAATTTTAGGGATGCATATCGGCATTTTCCTAAAAACAGCATTTTACAATTACCACGTGGTATAAACTAAAGAATACTCTATATCAGCCTTATTTATTCTGATTAATAGTGCCAGTGGTGCATGCATAATGTAATTTTGGGGATGCATACCGGCACTTTCATGAAAGCAGTATTTTACAATTATCACATGGTATCAATTAAAGAATACTCTATATCAGTCTTACTTCTCCTCATTAACAATGCCAGTGATATATGCATAATGTAATTTGGGGGATGCATACCGGCATTTTCCGGAAAGTAGCATTTTACAACTTCCATGTGGTATAAACTAAAGAATAATCTATATCACTCTTATTTCTCTTGATTAACCCTTTCATTGAGATGATTACTTCTCACCTACATGATCTTAGGAAATACACATGCGGGAAACGCAAAACCCACTGAAGTCCGGCTTACATTCCTTATAGTATTTGCTCATCCTCAAACAGACAGATATTCCTAAAAGAAATGGTGAGGCTGTCCTGTTAGCTTTGAAATAAAGAAATGTTCGCTTACAGATGATGTCCGTTTAGTTACAGTAGGAAATCATTTACCGAATTTAGTTTCCAACTATAAAAGATGTAGGAAATGTGTCGCACAGAGCTCCAAGTACTCGCAACTTGTGTACAGAATCTAATGTACCCTTTGCCTGCAACATGTTTTTCATCTTTGCATGGCAAATAATTACCATTAAACTGAATTTTCTGTATGACCATGAATGGTTCCAAGAGAAGTATACATTCCTAGAATTTAAATATAAAAATAAAATTCTATAAAATAAAATATATTTCATTAAAAGCTTTTGTTTGATTAATAATAAAAAAAAACTGGGATGAATTAAAAAAAATTAAATGGCCCAAAAAATGGCTAAAACTTTCCTTGTGATTCATATAATTTTTTAATGTGTAAAAATTACAAAAATGAACATCATTTGAGAGAGATTGTAAAGATACAACTAAAACAAAAATCTTTACGTATTAGAATCGGTGGAAACCAATGTGATTGAAAAATTAAAATGATACAACGATTGAAATCTGTCTAGAAGAAAGAATGCCCCCTGTAACTCTTTGTCAGGAACTGTTGGGAAAAGGCGGAGGGAATTTATTCTCTTTGAATGCACTTTTCTCTTCGTAAACTTGCACTGAACCTCAGACACTTTTTCAGACACAGGAAATACTTTACTCTTTTCTCTGGAATTGACTTATATGAAATCATTTTTCCCCCTTAGTGATGAAAAAATTAAATCCCGAGCCCAGAAAATGTTAAATTTTACAAAGTTTAGAAAGCATATATTAGTATAATTATAAATAATTATCCTGATATATCTTCGGGGTGCATAAATTCCTTTGTAACCCCTGTGGGTACGCCACTGAACTAACTTTAATTCTTTAGTTTAAATATTAAAATGTTAACTGTAGTAGGAATTCAAATCATAATTTCATTTATGAAATTAATTTTAAAATTGTTTTACATAGTATACACATTTTAAGCTTATAAAATAAAATTAAAAAATAGCCATAAAACGTTTCACGTGTGATTAGAAAAACATGGTATAAGCAGTAAAACATTATGTTTTACTCCTTATACCACATCAAGAATTAAATAATTTTCTTGTATTTAAAATTGCTTCACAATTTCTTTCGCTATGGTAACATTGCAAAAAACAAGTTATTTTATTTGAAAGAAAGTAAAGAACCGATTTGCAAGGGTCAGTCAAAAAGTTAGTTGTACTGCTTAAGAAAGTAAAACTGGATTATCAAGCAAAATAATCAAATTTGTCAATTTTTATCTTAAAGTTATATGTAAAATGTACCTTTTAAACAATGACTTCCTATTAAGACTTTCTAAAGATGTGGCACAAGTTATTTAATGCCTTCTGCAGATGGCATTAAAAGTATCCCATTATTCCGTCCAGCAACCGATAATCTCCTAAAGTTGCAATTTCAACCTCGTCATCCATGTGGTACCGTTACATTGAAAGTTCTTTTTTCATGGGATCAAAAATAGGAGAGTCACAGGTTTGGACTGTATGGAACTTGATCCGACAATTCCTAAATAAACTTTTACAGAAAATTACACCTTTGTATTGCTGCATGCTGACTCACATTGTGAACTTGATGTGCCATTGCATCTTCACCATACACTTCATGGAAGTACTGATAAATTTCAATGCAGTTGAAACTATTTCTTAACAAAAAAAATGAGTCACTGCACCTACTAAAAGTTTGGATGACATTTGAGGCTGTAGATATAGGTTTACGCTGATTATCAAACTAAAGTCAGACTGATTATCATGATATGAACAGTCGCATGAGAGCCTTTACGTCACACGATGCAGATAAATGATTGTTGCGTTGCTCCAAAGTTTCGACTAAATTTCTACATGAAATGCAACTACTTTTTTGACTGACCTATGTATTTTGCTATTATTCATGTATATCATTTTCACATGTTATTTTCCAATATGAATCAATATATTGAAACACGTCTGAATATTTAACTTAACTGAATTGCCATATAAACAAGTGCATCTAGTTGCAGTTCCTACATAAGATCTCCAAAATGGCACAAAATGAAGCTTTTGCTTCTTAAACATATTTATCAAAAAGTCACGTGACAAATAACTTAACATCAATATCTTATAGTAGCTAGTTAATTTACCAGTTATTTGTACATAAAAGCAGTTATAAAATATCCAGTTAACAAAATTAAGGATTAACTACATTATATTGTTAATAAGTCTTTCGATCTTTGAAGTATACATTACAGTATCAAGAAAATAATCTAATCGGTGTCATACTATATAAACGCATAACTAGGGAAATTTACTGATGGTTTGTATCCACTTTATATATATATATATATATATATATATATATATATATATATATATATATATATATATATATATATATATATATATCGAATGCGGAAATGTATCTCAGTATTTTTGTAGATATTTAAAAATAGTTAATTACAGATCTACATGTAATGTAGATAATAAAGGTAAGATCTGTAAGATCTTATTACAGATCTACAAAGTAAATATCTTTACATTGTCACTATGTCACAAATTTTAAATTTTACAAGAGTATAATAGAGAAAATTTACAGATTTTTTTTAGTTAAGTTGTTTCTAGTTAAAAAGATTTATAAAGGTCTTCAAAGATCTTTAAAGTAATATGGGAAGACACAGTTCTTATAAACAAATTAAAATATTAGATATAAGAAATTTTATGTCCAAGCATATGTATTTACCTTGAAACCATGCTAGTTTGTGCCTGATTCAATTTGTTAAATCGATGAATCTTAGAAAATGGAGGTAATTATTTTAATAGAGAAGAATAAAACATACACGAATATGCAAAAATTCAATGTTTGAAAAAGAGCGACATAGGGCCCTTTATTTCCGATGTACATACACACATATATATGTGTGTATATTATGCAAACATACATACACACATGCAATTTTATGCTGCTAAATAAACTACACTGAAGCTTTTAGGTTCGAACTTTACACCAGTTTCTTAAGAATATCGGTGCTTTAAAGATGTTTATATATTTCAGCAATATTTAATAACCCTTTAATAATAGGAATCCTAAATATTCTTACGTAGGCAAATATTAAACTTTATACAAAATTTCGATTATGAATTCGTTTGGCTATTAAACTGATTGCTGGTATATTGTTTAGAATTTATACAATGTATTTATTTGCACCAAAGAATCTGAAAAAAACAAATTAAATTATTAATCATCTGACGTTTAAAATATTCATAGTTATATTTCATAACTAAAGGGAAATTAATTTTAAAAGTTTATAAAATTACCTTTATTAATATATTTAACATTATATTCAGATAACCAAATATTGCTCAAAAATTTTCGTCTGTAAAACATTCGCTTTCGTAACGTTATCTTACTCAAAGGGAATTTGAATTGTGTTTGTGTTTAGTATGAAAAAGTTTGAAGGATTTTAATAAAAATGTTCCAAGATTTATGTAAAAGATTAAAGGGATAATTTTATAATTTTGATTTAATATTAAACAAGACTTGTTTCAATTTGAAAACATATAATTATCTTGTAGTTCTACAAGAAATATAGTCAAAATATGGTCCAGTGCCACTTGGTAATGCCATTTGTTAAAATAGTCTGCTGGTTTGAAACGTGCTACTGCATGGTGTTCGTAACGTACTGACTCGGTAATGAGCTGTAAATCCCGGTCTAATTATCCCTTCGGTTTCAAACATGTAGAAAATAGCGTTTGAAATCCAAATTTGAAAAAATAACCCTAACATTTCATAGCTTCCAATTTATTTGAGGTTAACATCCACGTTGAACAATAGACATTAAGTGAAAATTGCACCAATAACTTTTACTATTTTGTTTTAAAAACAGTTATAATTCAATAAAGCTTTGAATTATTTTAGTTATTTTACTCTACATTAAAGATTCAGAATGTAGCACTTAAAATCAAACCAAATATTTATGAAAGAACCATGACAGCTCACATGTACCATTTTACATACGACCGACATCCAAGATGTCCTGTCATCATCCATATGATATCTTGGATGCCAAGTATTTGCAACTGCAGATTTTTTGTTGTTAAGGAAAATGTTTCTTATAACTCAAATATGAGCAACAATTTCATAAGTAATTTATGCCGGACGATGGCCGACTTGTTAGGGTGCTGGCCTTCGGTATCGGAGTTCGTTTTGTTCTAAACCCACTGTTGCATGGATGTTTGCAGCTGTTCGAAATCGGCTTTAAGCTGTAGGTTCCGGTCTCATTATCCCTCTTGTAACAAAAATGTAGACAGTAGCACTCCAAACAAAACCGAACACCAAATAATTTATTAAAGGAATCATTCTTTCCTTCAGGCAAATGTCTAGCAAAAATTATTATAATTGGAGTGACTTAAACATTATCTCTAAAACACAACTTATGTTATAGTAATTTTTGTACTTCTGCAAATTAATTTTTTGCGATAAAAAGGAAAGAATTGTTAAAATTTCGTCTAATAATATACATAAAAAATTAAAACACAAAAGCTACACCAACAAACTTTACTATAAATTTAAAAACCAGTTATAATTCAATAAAGAGTTAAATTATTTTGGCAATCTAACTGCCCATTAAAGATGTAGTGCGCATCGTTTTAAATCAAATCAAATTTTAAAGAAATAACTCTAACAGCTCATATGTTCAACTTTACATACAGCTGATATCCACTATGTCCAGTCGTTATCCATAAAGTATCCTGGATATTAATTTTTTTGTAAAATGCATCAAGTGTGTTGACAGGGAAATTTTTTCTAATGACCCAAATATGTTGGATGATTATTTGAATAATTTATCAAAGTAAATACTTTTTCCTAGAAACAAATTTCTCATAAACTTAAAAAGAAATAAAGTGACTCTCTCTATACATACATATCTACAAAACACGATTTACGTTATTTTAATTTTTATACTTCTTGAAATGAATTTCCTGCATTAGAAAAAGAATGAACCGTTAAAATTAACGTATATTAGTTTACAAAGAACATTTTTTAACAAATGAAAATTGCAACAACAAACTTTACTATAAAGTTTGAAAAGCCAGTTATAATTCATTAAAGCTTTGAGTTAATTTAGAGTTCTAACTACACATTAAAATATTAATATGGCCGTTAATACACAGTGCACGTATCTGATTTAGCGTAAGCGAGAATACTGAAACAATGGATGTCATATTGATTACCTATTAAACACACATCTCTGTTTAATTATATTCTAATCTCATGTCAAAATTTAACTCTGATAAATAGTTAAATGAAATTATGTGTATTGGACTTAATAGTTAAACATTATTATTTATAAGACTGAAACTAATTATTGACTTTCGTTGTTTGCAATAAAATCGTTATCATGCATAATGAAATTACTGCATGAGCTATTAAACTACTCTCCTTCTTTTAATAACACAATAAATTACTTAAGATTTTTAAATGATAAAAACTTGCAAAATGAACCATTTCATTTAAATATAATTTAATAATTTAATTCATGTATCAGGAATGGGAAATGAATATTAATTAAAAGCTCAACCAGTTAATTCTTAAAGATTAACTAATTAATTAAAATTTTTACTATTAAAATACTATTAAAAGTTTTGTGCCTTTAAATGCTCCTTTAAAATTTCTTTAATACTTACAGGATAAGAGACTTTTATTGCTAACTTTCAATTGTTAAATTTTTAATTGCATTCTTAACATAAACTGTCTGTTACAAATTTCTAAGACCACTAAAACCCACCATTTCTTCAACAGATTAAAGAATAAAGAATTAAAAAAACCATTAATACAAATTTCGGTAAGCATACTTGAAATAAAACATTTCTAACACTATTAATTTAGCTAAAAGGAAGTGGGATATATTTTACATGCCTGACGTTTATCCGGTTTGGTTTGGTTTGGAGTGCTATGGCCCACTTCTTTGTAACACGAGGGCTAAGACGATTATCCGGAATCGGAGCGTTACATAAATGTAAGACATTTAAATTTGTTGTTACGTTTTGACGTTAACTGTAACCTAGCGTACTTTTGGGTTAGTTTGGAGTTCTACGGTCTGTTGTTTTGCCCCAGGAGGGTTAATGGGACATGGACTTACTCCTTAAAGTCAATAACCAAATGGCTGTATTTATCCATGCCATTAATGAGATTCAAAACTGTATACCGAAAATCATTGCCCTACCCATTTGACCATTGTTTGGCTTTAACAAATCCTGAAAGATTAATAAAAAGGAAAATAAATGACAGATAGTAGATAATGAAAGGGATAGTTTTGGTTTATTTGTAAAATGTCTTGTCGAAGTTAATTGTATGAAATAGGAGACGTAAAAGTTTGGTTCTACAATGTTTAAAATTTCTATACGTGAAATAATGTTCTCAATAGTTCTAAAATAAATATATAACTTTTTTTGCTTACAAAAGAGTGTTGTGAAATACAAAATGAATCAGTGCAAAAAAACTTTAAAAAAAAAAGTTGCTACCAGGTTGAAAATTTGATGAAAGTAGGCATTTTTACACTTTGCAACGAAAAGTTATAGGCCAACTCTTAAAGTAAAATTATACAACAGACAAATTAGCCAGTATTCCATACAGTTAAGAGGTAAGTTAGAAATCAATTGCTTGAATTAACTTTCGTAATTTATGAAATGCCATAAGGAAGAATGTCAGAATTTGACAAAAAAATTTCCTGTACAAAGAAAAATTTAAAAATATATTTCTGGAGGGGGAAATATTAACTTATTGTGACCTAATTTCCATAATCACTATCTGTAGAGCTAAAATTAAAAATCTCATGAGTTCTTAAATAGTTCGGTTTTTGCGTGCACACTTTCTCATCCTTATATTAAACGTCACTACGCAGTTACTCCAGACACTTTTTGTCTTTAATTTTGCTTTATTTTACTAGTCAGAAGGCATATTTTGTGTTGGAAAGAAGAAGACTTGACAGTTTTCACCCCATAGCTTTTATTTTTTATTTATTTACAGCGTGATCCATTTGTATTCTATATTCTATTTTACTTAAAATAGTATGAAAATCAGTTTTAGAGCTATTGAGACTCTTATTTTTCTCACGTGCAGGTTTTCGGTTTCATACTTCTAAGAGTTCACTTCATTGAAATATTATACCAATAAACCAAATATTCACAATCATTTCCTTAACGTCTACTATTAACATTAAAAAACTACTATTTTAAAGTTTTTTTTATGATTCGGTCTTTGTTGCGTATGTATGAAAATTTTAATTAATCTAAAACGAAAAGATTTTTAATTAAAGTAGAAAACAATTCACAATAATTCAGTTACTCAACAATGGTGTTATAAAGTGTTTCCAAAGCATTGTGCATTGATAAAATGTTCAAAAGTTTTACTCTATTTGTAATATTTCTATAAAAATATAACTGGACATGGAACTTAATGTTACTTAAACATATTTTATGTGTATCAATTACTTGTTGCTAAGCCACTTGAGCAAGCCAAGCGCGTGAGTCAATGCCTAATTGAATTAGGACACTCTAAAAGTTGACTAGTTACTTTACGTATGTAAAGATTCATAACCAATTTCATGAAAAAATATACTTTAATAAAGAATATTTAAAAACCAAAAACTTCATATCTGTTAATACTTTGAAATCACTAACTGCGTGAAAAAAAATAGAAAGAAATATATGAAACTGACTGCAGGACGATTTTTAACTAGTAAAAATTAATTTAAAGAAAAATAAATAATATGCTATTGGAGACATTTAACATGATTCTGAAAATGTGTCTCGAATGATGTTTTCGGAACAAAGAAGATTTTGTCAAATTTTGCATTTTTAAAGTGCATTTGTCACTTTAACATTCTTTGAAAAGTTATTTGTTGGATTCGAAACAAAATTGTAAATAATAATCTATATAACCATTTTTAATTCGATACTGTACACATATAAAAATAACACACTAAAAAAAATATCTTTTGTGTTATCGTCACGGATTCACTTTATGGTATAGATTACTACTTAATTGTATTATAAAAATAAAGTACGAGAAATTTCCACTTCAATTTATACAGTTATAAACCCTTGAAGCTACTTTTTATCCTAGTTTAAAAAAACTAAAACTCCAAATAAACATGACCTAATGTTTTTTTATTTATTTTCAAAATTTACAATGCATTAAAAAAAGACTTTTGCGGTGCATATTAAGTAAGGCTGTATAAAAATGTTTAAAAAACAGGCAGAAGAGCATTGCAAATATCTATGAAAAAAAATTTTGTCTTTAATATTTTCCATTTTTGTATAAATATGAAATCTTTTTCCATCCATATTATCTAAATTAAAGCTATTTTATCGGTTTTCATAATTTTTTTTCCGGTAAAATGGGAAAACTTGGATCGCATTTCAATTTTTAAAGCATTATTTTTTTTGCAATATCTTCCAACCCAATTTTTGACTTCGTTAATTAATGAAATGATAA
>CM063503.1:54580016-54592516 GCA_032207245.1 Pardosa pseudoannulata | reverse complement strand
ATTTCGTTCTTTCATCCCTCTAATAGAAAGACTGAAAGGAATTTGGAGCATATAAGTCTTATAGCCAAAGTCGTTTAATGGCTAACCGCGATTAATCTCTGTTTAAGCGGAGAATCGCATCCCACTATTGGTTGGCACCATGAGTTAATCGCGGTTAGCCGTTAAACGACTTTTGGTGAAACTGGCCCTTAAAAGAGACTTTTTCTTTTTGTAAAGTTAAAAAATATTACAGATTCTAAATCAAATAAACAAAACTGCATGTTTATGCATCTCGTATCGCAGTAAACACATAATTTTTTTTTATAATGTGAGTGTACATTACTTCCTCCTCATTGGGCCAAATGTCCTTAATTCTATTTTTCATATATAAATTGTTCCATAAAGACATGTACTAAAATAAATTCGATTGTTTAGTCTTTTTAATTTACAATGATATTAATAAATCAATCTTCATATGACCTTAAAATACCCTTTAATAATACATATTATTTATTATCCGGATTTTTATTTAAAAGCAAAGTATAGAAAACTTATTGCCCACAAGACAAAAAAAGACCCTGTAAAATCTTATTTTTAAATCTATGAATAATTATAAATATTTCAATGTAATATTTTTACAAATCTCGCGGAAGGTTCTAGCTTTTTTCTGCTTAAAATTGAAAATATTATTTGAAAAGATCTATTCGTTCATGAGTTACATAGAAATAAAAATCAGTTAAATTCTAAAAAAAAAATTATTTTTTTAACTGACATTTTTTAACAACTGTTTATATGTAAATTAATGCCCTTAAAAGCATATATATGAAAATATAATTCATTAAAAAATTTTAATTGAAAATAAGCATAATTTTGTTTCCAGGGATTCTATAAAAGGACTCATTTTTCCTTTGCTTATATATTCAATGCAAAGCAATTTTCAGAAATTTGAACAAAATTTTAAAAATCCAGATTTAAGTTAATTCTTTCTTATGCCTTTATAGGGCATATTGCATAATGGTATAATAATGAAAATTTTTGAAGCCTAATAGTGAGCTTTCCCATTGAACAAAATGTTATGTATATTTCATCTTCTATCCAGAATATAAAGTTTTTTCATCAAAACAACTGTTAAATGAATTAAAACCGAAATTTCTTATACGCTATATATCTTTTCAGTTCCAAGATATGTTAAAGCCAGAATATAGTACTGTAGATATGGCTGAAGTAGAATTAGTAGATGACGATAGATTAGGTCCCAGGGTAAGTATGAATTAAATGGTACACTTTTCTAAATATCTAATTAAGTTATGCTTAACTTCTGATAGCAATCACTCCATAAACTTAATAGAATGTTTTTATTTTTCAGGAGTTTGCGGGAGAGCTATTAAAAGTAAGTATATCTAAAATAGTTTCTCTTTATTGCACTTAAAATTAAGTTATAAATATTAGTTCACTTATTATAAGTCGTATTAATAAGTGGAATTTCTAAATTTATTATTTATTGTGATATACATGCGTTATACAATTCTTGAATGCATTATATATTTTAAAGTAAACTCTCTTTTTGATAAACCATTCGCTATATGAACATTTTAGTAGGAATTTCGACCACCTGAAACTTCTATGTTCTTATTTTTTCTTTGTAAAATGATTCTGTAGGATTATCTTCTCAGAAAAATAATTCATATGACTAAAGAAAGAGCTTTAATTATTGTACATTGTTTATGGTAAGCAAACATGTGTATAAAAGTCGGAAAGAATTGTAGGATATATGGGGTAGTAATGGAAACAAGCAATAATATTATTACATTATTACTTATATTATTATTTCTTGAGCAATAATATTGCTCTTTAGATTGTTCAATGCATTACTAAACCCATATTTTTTAGTCATATACGGAATTATATAAACTGAAAAAATATGGTTATGCAGAATTATATTTATTAAACTTATTTTTAACTTAACTTATTAACAGCACTTTCGAAGGTTTAAAGATAATAATCACTTTTAAATGTAGCATTATTGTTTAGTCTTTATAGTTATTGTATTATTTATAATATTTAAAAAATGTATAATTTTGTTTCAGATGAGGGGCTCGATTATCAACCGTACCATAGGGTGGGTTAACCATCTACCCGTAAAGCTACATTTAGATAGCTTGGTAAGTATAATTCATAGGGTAATTCACCATGAAAATTTCTAATAATAATAATAATAAATAATAATATTTATAATTACTATAGTGATATTAAAAATAATGATGTTAATATTAATATGATAATAATTATGCTAAAAAATATACTGAAAATAAGAGGTACTCAATGCACTTATCTCTTTTCAGAGACGCGTTGTAACAAGAAACGTTTCTTTTTATTTTGGACCCTTAGATAAAACGCCCTTTTCGTAAGTATAGTTTTTTTTAATATAAACTAAATGTTATTTTTAAATAAATTCTGAAGTTAAAATTTGTCACTGTGTAGCTGATCTTTATTTGAAAGTAAAGGATGATAAATATTAATCCGTTTAAGTCTTTACTGCAAATTTCTCTTGCTTATATATTCATTTAAATGTAGGTGTATATTGGTGAATGTAAAAATAATAATGTTATGGTGACCTAGTGTTTAAGAAAGAAGAAATTAAAACTCATTAAGAAACACACGGAAAATAGGTCTTGATTAAATGATTTTATACAATTAAATAAATGCCTAAGGAATACAAATAGTTGAATCAACTTATCATTTGTAGATCGAAGACTGCTCTCGAGTCCCCGTCAATCCTAAGAAAAATGGCTAAAATTTCTTTGATAAGGGTCTTCCACCATAACGTGGATGCCAACCTTTCATCTCTCGTTCTTCTGCTTAACAAACTTGTCCGCTCCAAAAAATTTTCGACTGTCCGCGAAGACAAAAAAAAAAAAGAGTCCTCTCCAAAACAGTGAGGGGGGTCAAAATTCCCCAAACGAATGGACACCTCTATTGGCTGGGAGAAGTCCGAATTCTCTCTGCATTCAAACCGGTCCTGCCCCTGCATGTCCCCGTCGTAGACCCATGGGGACCTGAACCGAATGTAACTTATTGTTACAGTGAATTAAGCTATTAATATAAAAAAGAAAAACAATTGGTCATGCTTATTTAATTAAATAATACAAGTTATGATACTCCTCAACAGAATAAATGACCATCTTCCCATTAGTTCATAACTATTAATGTTTCTCACTCTAGTACAATTATTCTAAAACTATTGAAGCGTCCCCTTGAGAGGAAGTGTTGCTGTGTTGAAAATATATGGTGGTGCTAGAATATTGAAAAGAAAATATCATTAAAAACATTAATATACTTAAAGAAATTCAAGCTTAAATACACTCTGACGTAATAAAAACAGTGTGCATATGTTAACACTGGTAAGATACATTTTAAGTCGGTGAACACTTCTTTAAATTTGACATTTAACGGCTGGGAAATTGGGTATTAAAAATGAGAAGTGGAAAAAGGAAAATTTTAGATAGATAATTTAGGGGTAATAATTTTGATATTATATATATATATATATATATATATATATATATATATATATATATATATATATATATATACATATATATATATATATATATATACATATATATATATATATATATATATATATATACATATATATATATATATATATATACATATATATATATATATATATATACATATACATATATATATAAATATATATATATATATATATATATATATATATATATATACATATACATATATATATACATATATATATATATATATACATATACATATATATATACATATATATATATATATACATATACATATATATATACATATATATATACATATACATATATATATATATATATATATATATATATTATATATATATATATATATATATATATATATATATATACATATATATATATATATATATATATATATATATACATATACATATATATATACATATATATATATATATATATACATATATATATATACATATATATATACATATACATATATATATATATATACATATATATATATATACATATATATATATACATATATATATATATACATATATATATATACATATATATATATACATATATATATATATACATATATATATATATATATATATATATATATATATATATATATATATATATATATATATATATATATATATATATATATATATGTATATATATATATATATATATATATATATATATATATATATATATATATATATATATACTAGACATATACTAGACAACCCAAAAGACATTGTCCTGTTTTACCGATGTAAATCCAAAAAAAAAAATAAAGGCTTTTAAATTAATCATAAATTGGACAGTTTTGATGCAAAAGTAAAGAAAAAAATTATTTTAAAAATACTTGACACCATCACACATACAATCATAACAAACGTAACTAGATTAAATTAAAATTCCCACATCGTGCCAGGATTCCATCCTGGGACTTCTCGTACTGAAACCCGTTGCGCTGACCACTGCTCCACAGATACGTTGGCAGTGAAGGGATTCAAGTGGCATTATAACAATCTCAATAAGCCTATCAATTCTGGAATTTTAATAAAAACATTTTCTATCGGATCAAATTGTGAATCTAAATCATTCTCGAATCAACTTTATTACGCATACAAAATTTGATCAAAATCAGTCCATCCGTTTAGGAGGAGTTCTATTACAAAGACAAGGACGGAAGAATTTTATATATAAAGGTATATATAATACTATATACATGTATTATGTTCCTGAATTACATGCTTAAAAAAGAACTCTGCGAGCAAAGAAATTTGTTTTGTTCTATTGGTAGGTAAATACCCTATATTAAACTATTGATTTTTTTCTGTTGTTATAGGTTAGTAATAGCACTACCGGAACCTTATGGTCATTATAGAGTATCTGGACGTATAGAAGTAGGACTTAGATCTGAAGATCGTAAGTAGCATTATTTCAGTATAATAGCTTTGGATTCACATCTTTTTTCCTTTATTTGTTGTTATTTTTAGTTTTTAGTAACAACTTATTTTGATATTTTTTAATATAATATATGACAGGAGTGGATAACCTGTGGCTAGCAAGCTACATGCATCTCTTTGAAGGATTATTTGTGGCTCTCGATAAATGTACCCGAGTTCCCTTTTCATTTTTGTGTTATATTTAAAAAACATAACTTACGGAGCTCCAGCAATGCTGGGTAAGATATTTCTTAAGCCCGACCCAGCCTAAGCCATACGGAAATGATGAATAACCGTCATGATAGAAATCGAGCCCAATACAATACAACAAAACAGACCTAACCGTTAATTTAGAAATCGACCGAAGCCAGACCAAAAAGCTGGATCCACTGAGACATCCCTCGACAAGAGCCATCCGCTCTTTATTATAATAATTTTATACATAATAAATATATTCATACAGAGAAATATAACAAAGTAAGAAAATTACATACAATGGGTAAACTAACTGTCTAATAACAGTTATACAAAGTATTCAATTAATAGGATCAATCCTCGGTGAGATTTTGCCGAGTTACAGAGATTAAGAACAGCAACTTGCTGGAAATTAACAAGAAAATGATTATGTCTGATATCGTTAACAAGTTCACATTTATAGATCATATGCAATAAAGTTCCTTCTTCTTTATCACATCTAGAAGATTTCCCGAAGAACCTAGATTGATATGATGGAATTGCTCCATGACCGGTAAATATCTGATTAATATAAAAATTCCCCTCGAGTCTTCATTCGCTAACTTTAGAAAAGAAATCATAAGTTTTTCTACCAGTAGCGCCTTCAGTCCAGTTGTCTTGCCATTTCTTTAATGTATGCGTGTGCACCATCTTCTTGATTTGCTGATATGTCCACTTTACGTCAATATCGACAAAATCTCTATTTGTTGCTTCCTTGGCTAAGACATCGACCATTTCGTTATATATTTCACCCACATGGGCCTTGACCCATTCCAAGTTTATTTTTGAACCTATGTTTCTTATTTTCATTCTTATATCATTAATAAGAATATTATTTATTTCACTACCAATAGTCCGCAGAGCAAAGAGGGAATCTGTTCTAATGTATACGTTATCTAAATTATATATTTGTATATAATCTATAGCTTTGGAAATTGCCAAAAGCTCAGTTTTAAAGACTGTACAATTACTACTGACTTTATAGCATCCTCTCTGTTTCACCTTATTATCCAAAATAACAATAAATGCAAACCCTGCCTGTTTAACTTAGATCCATCGGTATATATCATGGATCTCTCTATCTCTAGATCGGACTTCTTCCATTTTATACTGTACGCCTTCCAAGGGGCAATGCTGGGTAAAAAAATCGCTCTTATTGGGCTTTTAAGAGATGATTCTCAAATTCCACAATTCATACCGATTCACTGCATAATTCGAGAACATCTCGTTACAAAATATTTAAAATATGCTGATGTTATAAAAAACAGTGTAACACATTGTAAATTACATTCGTATCAATGCAAAAAATCATTGACAATTAAAAAGAGTTCTTGAAAAATAAAAAGGACGAAGAACTTCCAAATGGCATTCATTAAATTTAATTTGTGTAAAAAAATTTTTCAATACTTTTTTTGCATATCTTTTAAATACGTATTTAATTGCGGCTCGCGAAAAATGTCAAATTTTGGAAAAATCGATCGGACTATCAAGGAGCTTGGCCACCCCTGATATATAACTTTAAGTTTCGATACCAAACGCTATTTCTGTCAACTGTCGATCCGTTAGAAACAAATTTTAAAATTTAGGAGTTTTTTACTTTCATTTTTTCTCTATATTACAATTATTGTTATATATTATTCACTTTAAATAATTTAACTATTATATTTAAAGGTTAAGAACCATTTCTTGCAAAGTAAAAATAATTTTTTAGATATGTATAAATTATCTGTAACTTTCATTCAGATTAATAATTTAACCTGTAAACTAACCCGCTACATTTAAACTTATAATTTAATACTTAATAGGTTATTTTTCATTTTAACTGTATTTAATCATTATAGTTTGGATTAAGTTTTTGACAGCTAATTACTTTAGTTCCGTGTGATTTCGTTCACTACGGTAACGGAGAACAGTTAGCTTTAGTACAGTATATCTTAAAAGTGAAACATCTATCATTTCGAAAGTTTCAAACTAAAAGCACCTCAAATGAGACTAAATATAAATTACTGAACATATGTATAAAATATTCTAAAGGTGATATACAAGTCAGACTTCATTTAACGTAAAACGGCACTTTTAATTTGGATTTATTCAGCCTTAAGAACTTATGCCGTAAACTGTATTTAAATAGTAATTTAAAGATAAAATTATCAAGTGCTAATCACCTAAGTTTCTTTTCATGTCCAGTATTATTTTAGAGATAAAATATTTCATATCGTATCTCTTAAAGTGATGCATATATCTTTTTGTATTATTATAAGCAGTTTGAAGAGTAAGCAAAGCTATTACCAGTTAATATAAATCAATATATTCTTTTATTTTAAATTATTTAAATTTGCAACAGTATGAACTTAAAATGTCAATAAAAGACAAAATTCCTCTAAAGCATTAAAATATTGACTGTTTAATGCCCCTCGACTCTTTTGTTTGTAGTTCGGCAAAAATGCTCTATGACATAAAGATTTTCACCTGAATTTCAGCACGAAACAGTCACCCAAAACAGATATCACTGCGGATCTTCCTGTCATGAAATACTGGCTTTACGTTAGTTTCTGTGATAAGTTCAAAATATTTTTAAGACACACTTAAATAATTACCGAAACAGTAAATGAAATCAGGTCTTTAGGATCTTATCAGATGAGACATTTATGCCTCGATCTGGTCACATTTCGCCATAAGGCTCTCCAGACGTGTCCCGGTGTGTGTGTGTGTGGGGAGGGGGGTGTAGTTAGTTCTAAAGTATTGAACCGTGCCACCCGGCCGTCTCCCGCTGAAGAACCCGGCGCTCACTCGTCGCGGTGCATGCGCCACGAGCAAGTGAATGCAGCAGAATTGCGATCAGGAGAAGATAATTTGGAATAGAACTGGATACTGTAGTGGATCTCGTAACTATGACGCTGTAATTAGTGAGGGTGCTTGAACCTCGCGAGTCAAAAAATGGATTACAATTGGAACAGAAAACTTTGTGAGGTAAATGAATCAATCGTAAGCCCCAGAACCATAGCTCAAGAGTTATTGCCATAGGACTTTGGCCCACCCCGTGGAACCCCCTTGACCTGGCCGAAACCTCGGAACTTCACAGTAGTTTCTAAAAATAAATTCGCCATAATAAATAGCAATTGTGCTATTAAGATAATTACAATAATAAAGAAGAGGGACTTGCTGGAGGCAGCATTAAAAATCTAGCTCTTGCCCTCTTAGGGGTTTTAGTAAATTTCGCTAGGCTGCAGCAACCAAATTGTTTTCCACGACTGTTTCGTACTGTAGAGGAATGAAAAACTATATTTTCTAGAGTATTTCCCCCCCCCCTCCAAAAAAAGGCACGGAACAGCTGTCAGTGCATATCGTCGCCTCGAGTGATACGGTCCTCATGTTAGTTTTCAAAATAGGTTGAAAATATTTTTAGGACACACTCTATTAAATACTTAAGGAATTAATTAAAACCCAGCTCTTTTAGACCCATATTACATGAGACGAAGAGAAGAGCTGATAAATGTTTCGCTTGATGGTTCCGTACCGCAGGCGGGTTAAAATCTACGTTCTTTAGAGTTTTTTCACTGGATACTGTCTTGATGCACAAGACAGTAGTGGAAAACAGTGGTCATTGCATATCTTCATCTCCTGTTATTCGATCGGTAGATATCACGTATAGATAAGGTTTCAAAAGTCTTATTATATTAGAGATACTAACATATAAATTACTAAAATACAAAACGGAGGTAAAACAACAGATAACTAGTTCGAAACTAAAGAACGCTTTTCTACTCTAGGAATAAGACAATATTTCCCTTATAATTTTTGTTTACTTTTTTTATTTGTGAATTTCATAAAATGTTTACTCATACATATATTTTTTTCTCTGATACTCTTATATCGTGTAATATATTATATATGCAATAGAATTAAAAAATAAAAATATAATCAACAGGAAAATCATGAATGCTTTTATGCATAAATTTATATTTTACGGTTATGTATTATTAACTTTGAGCTTAACATTTTATTGTATTAAATCGGTGTTTAACAGAAAGTTAATATTTGTAACAAGATGTATTGAGGGATAATCATCATGAATTATTAGTTTTAATTGGCAGGTGAAAATATTTTCATAAAAACCAATGACGAAGTACAATTACTATAATTAAACTACACAAATTAAAATAAAATGTATAATTCATAACGTTTTGAATTATTATACTCTACGGTTATTAAAAGAGAAAATATTTGTGCTTGTATTTCCAGTGCAAACATACTTTCAAGGAGATAACTGGAGAGTACATCCTGACTGGTAAGCATCACTTTGTTATTTTTAAAAATATTTTATCTATAATTATAATTAATATTTCTTGTTTTTATTTTATGGTATGCAAAATTCTGAAAAATGTGTCGAAAAAAAATATTTTTAAATCCAAGTTATTTTCTGTTTGTGGTAAACGATGTTTTACAATACTAATAGATGATATATTGTCAAGGGTCGGCAATGAAAAAGAAAGTACTCTGCCAATGAAACAAGAAATTCGATGGTATTTAGACATACATATGAATGCATTAATTTTTACTAGTATAGTACATAGAGGAAGATATTTAAAGAGACCCTGAAACTGAACTTTGATTGAATGGGTAGGGAGCTGCTTTTTTGTACCTGATTTCGCGATTTCGAATTCCACTGAAGGCATGGATGTTCGTAACTGTTCAGAATTCGCTTTAAACAGTAGTTCGCGGTCTCATTAGCCCTCGCCTAGCAAAACAGTAGAACGTAGTGCTCCAGACCAAATAAAACCAAAAGCCTTTGAAAAAAAGTCGCAGTGCCCCAGCTAAATAAAACCAAAATCCTATGAAAAAGTCGCATTCTACTCACCAGCCGAGGTGTTACAGCTTCTGGTACAGTGCATTAAGGGCACAAAAGGCTTTCATAATTAATTATTTATTAATCTAATTGAAATGTTCATATGTTATTAGGATTATATTTAAGTGAAAGTGTTTACAATTTCAAGGTAAAATCTTAGTAACTTTAATAGTTTTTAATTTTTAATACCAAATTGGTTCTTTACGATGCTCTTCTTTGCAAATGGCCGAATGATGGCCGAATGTTTAGGGTTATTGTTCCTTCGGAACCGGAGTTCATGGGTTCGAATCCCACTATGGCATGGATGTTCTTAGCCGTTCGGAATCGGCTTTAAGCAGTAGGTCCCAGTCTCATTAGCCCTCGTGTTGCAAAAAGTAGACCGTAGCTTTCCGAAACCAAACCAAATATTTGCAAATGTTTTACGCCGCCAATTTACGTCATACGTGTCTCGTTACAAAGCCATTTAAGGTTTTTCCATGCTCTGTTCAATTTACAGACGAAAAAAGTAGGTGTTGCCTTTCGAAAATTTCGAAATTTTTTCAGTGTAACAGTAACTGTGAGAAGTTTATACTTTTAAATCATCATAATCTGGAGCACATTTATTCAAATAACTATATCTAAACTTTCATTTCGATAGGGTGAACGGTTCGGCCACTAGGGACGGTATAGGGGATTTTTTTAGGGGAGGAAGAATTTTCGGTATAGGGGAAAATTCTTTTAGACAACCCGGTATATATGTATGTATGCATGTATATAACTTATCTTTTAGGGTGTACTGCGAATCGTTGAAAAATGAAGGTTACCCACCAATGAGTCCTGAAGACATAATTAGAAAATTTATTAACGAATCTGAAATACCAAAGAGAGTTAAGTGGAGAAGACCTTCCACCCAGCCTCAAAAACTTGTCCAAGATGAAGAACTTTTGTGTAAGTATGATTTTTTGATACCTCAAAATAAAAAGCTGAGCATGCCATATTTGAAGCAGTGTCATGATACTTATATTTGCTGACATAGGATACTCACAGCAGTACAGAAACTGTCTATTATATCATGTTTTATTACATATATGTATTTTTAAAAGTAATAGGATGAGAACTGTGGATCTTTGATGGATGTAGTTATTTATAAGTTTGTTGTTTACTTAAAATAAATAAAGTTACCATAAACAAAGTAATACAAAATATCGGTGCCTAAAATTTGAAGTATTAAAAGGTCACAAATGTGGTTCAATAGTTAGATGTGGAAAGGCGAATTTGATATCACTTCGAAATAAGTAATGAAATTTGACGTAGAATACAACGGTGGTCCCAAGGGAAAATACCAAATTTGACAACTTTGTGATGTTTTATTTGTCGTATGTCTGGTCAACAACATATTAAGATTTTGTGGAAAACTGATAAATTGCTTAATACTACATAAAAAAGCAGTTGAAAGGGAAAGTTCTATATTTTAAGTAATTTTTCATAAACTATAAAACAGGGTTTTTGAAAATCCTCTTTTATTACATAAAAATCCATTCTATTATTTTTCTCCCTCATGTTGCAAAAAGTTGATTGTAGCGCTTTTACCCAAACCAAACCATTTTATCATTTGATTTTCTTTACATAGTAGTAGTTTTGAAAATTTTGATTTTCAGTAATAAAGGGTTCCATGCCATGGACATGAATTTACTGCAATAGTGATCATTTGTAAAATTTATTATAAGTGTATTAATTATTTCTTTTAGAAGGAGATTTGCCATAATGGGTCACAAAGTAAGATTTGTTCAATTCGTAAATATCTATAAATATTTATATTTGATTTTCTTTCATTTGGATAAAACTATCTCAGTTGGTAAGTAGTGTTGTTTTCTATGTTACTTTGAATGTTTTTTAGTTCGACTCATCCACTATAATCCTTTCACAGAAATTCTGAAATATTTATCTACGCTTTTAGTATAAGATAGTTACCTGCTTAGTGCTCTCCCTATAATAACTAATATTTTAGTGGTATAGAATGGTTGAATGTGCAGTAACAAAGTGTCTTTCGATTTGTATAGAAATATTTAATAAGAGTTTTTAAAATGCGCATTAATAATAAAAAATACTTACTTTTCAGTCATATCAAAGATTTTTGTTTTGCACCTTTGAAAAAATCGAGACAGTCATTAATTAGCCAAATCCAGACAGTCATTAATTATCATTATACTAGAACCATCGTGTATTAACTTTATTTCGCAATAGCTTTATTGCTACTTTGCTATATAAATTTAGAGGCTAAAGGTTTATACCTTATAAGGTAAAGGTATGAAGAATCCCGAATGTCGAGAAAGCATTAAGAATATGTCAGTATGAGCTGAAATGAAATGCACTGTCCATATGGCCTATTGTAATGGGATATACATAGTTTAATAACACCTTTTCCTTCAAATGTTATTTTTAATG
>CM063503.1:54405016-54575016 GCA_032207245.1 Pardosa pseudoannulata | reverse complement strand
TTAAATGTTCTCTTAGATCCCCTCTATTCGAAAATTTATAGAGAGATGTGTATAAATCAACTTACTTTTGAAAAATAGATATGCCTCCTATGAACAAATTACCGAACGATGGCCGATTGGTTAGGGTGCTGGCCTTCGGAACCGGAGTTCGTGGGTTCGAATCCCACTGTGGCATGGATGTTCGTAGCCGTTCGGAATCGGCTTTAAGCAGTAGGTCCCGGTCTCATTAGCCCTCGTGTTGCAAAAAGTAGACCGTAGCGCTCAAAACCAAACCAAACCTGTGAACAAATTATATAGTTTTTTTCCCTGAAGCACATCTCAAATTATTCAGATAGTACATAATTTGCTAAATACTTCTATAAAAATTAAACATGCTATTAGAAATGAAAAAGTTTGAAATATTTTACGTTCTTTTGTTTTGTATCTTATAAAAAATTGTAATTTTTAATTAATTATATTTCGGTTATGTTTCGAGACTTAGTAACTCTAAATTAACAAGAAATAACAAAAATTGTTCGTTTTAAAATTGCTATTCTTAATTATTTCTCAATATATCTGGAACATTTTACCCACATTTTATGACATTCTGAAAAATATTTAGTGTTTTAGGGTTAATATTTGCAACCTAACTTTACCATTTCTTTTTAAACTACATTTAAATATCATCAGTTTTAAAGCTTATGGTTAGATACGTTTGTATGAAATTACCTTTTAAAAATTGGGAAGCATCCAACCGAAAAAGTTGTAAATTTTGATTAAAAACATTTCGATTGCATAGGATATAAGTGCCTACAATTTGAAAAAAAAATGACAAAAATTGTCGATTTTAAACTTAATATTTTTATTTAATACTTAATATATCTAAAACATTCTAGCTTAATTTGATGACATTCTAATAAATATTTCATGATTTACGCTTAACTTTTGTAACCAATCTTTTCCATTTCTTTTAAATGTCCTTTTAAATCCATTCTATTTTAAACTTTACAATTACTTACGTATATATGAAATTTACCTTTTGAAACACAGGAAAAAAATCTGTGAAAAGAAACTTTCAGCTCACTATAAGCAAACTGTCATTTTCTAAAGTGTTTGATATAATGTTGGTTAAATAGGAGTTCAGTTGGGACCAGTAAAAAGTGTATTACTTAAGGGGAATAGCACCTTTCGAGATTTAAATTCTTTATAATATCAGTCTTTTTTCGAGTTATTATAAAATAAAAGTTCTACTTCTTAAAGAATGAAATTTTTTATTTCTTTCATAACTCTTTATCTTAAAAAAACAATTAGTTTTGTTTGTCATGCAGTATATTTTTTAAATAGTAAATGTATTCACCAACAAAAAAATTGGAATTCACTTACTTGCAAAATAACTTTTGAAATACTTGTATATAAATTTTTAAACGAAATAAAAGTAAAATATTTGCTTTATTTAGTAAACCTAATTTTTAAAAAGATCTGATATTTTAAAATTAAAAGAAAGTTAAGAAATTTAAAATTTAAAAAAATGTAGACTGTATTTCTCTCGTATTTTATAACTGAATTTCACAGAATAAAAATATAATTATTTCTATTGATTCTATTGATACTGATACTCTTCTGATACTCCTATTTAAACTGAATTCACTATATCCTGGGTAAACCATAACAAGCTTTGAATGTAGTAATATTTTCATTAACTTTACGCTAATGAGCTACTACAATAAATTCGCTTATGTGTTGTCAGAAACATATAGATCATCAAATTTTTGGATTGGGGACTAGGAGATTAAAGCTTGTGTATAATTAAAATAAATAATTTAGAGTTAAAATTTTAGTCGTCTGAAGAATGACACTGAAACAGGATTGAACATTTATACGGTTGTTCCCATAGTAACTGGTTAACTATCTAGATAGTCACTTGCGTGTTAGATTTATGGTGCATGCAAATATATGAGATAGAAATTTTCGCCATTTTTTTTCTACTAAACAGGCCACGTGTTATGCATGCACGTTATATCCGCATATATAGGGTAAGTATGGTGAAGAACGTCTCAAAATAAATAATTAAAAGTTTGATGTACTACTTCGAATGTAGCGTAGTTTACAGTAGCCTAAATTTTTATCACAAATATTAATTCTTTTGATAAAAATCGATATTTCAGGTGTACTTCGTCATATACTGGGGAGCTAATAACAAGTAGGGGAAGGTTTCTAAAAGGAATTTGATACCCCCGTTTTAATGAATATTAATATTTTTCGCTTATAATTTTCTTTTCCTCGTCTAGTATATTGTGACCAAATTTTAAGATGTTATGATAAATAGAAATGTACAGAAAAGAATTTTAATTAAGACTGTGAATCTTGAAATCGTTTATTTATAATGATTTTATGATTTCCTTATCCTCGATGAGTTTCAAAACGACTGTAAGAGAAGAGAATGCAATCTATAAACGAAATCATTTATATTACACTCATGTCCATAAATTAAGGATAATGAAGTTCAGGCAATGAAAGAGACAAAAGCAAAACAAATTTGACTTATATGTAAAGTCTATTTATTAAACAAAAGGTAAAATGCAAAAAAGATGCTATATGTTTGACATAATTAATAAAAATTGCGATTTTTACTCCCTGGAGTAAATTTCAAAAAAGAACCTATTTACAGAAAACAGTATAACATGGTTAGTATGATGGTTAATACGAAGTATGTCTCCCGGACGATGCAATACAAGCGTTACAACGCCTACGCATGCTGAGTATCAGATTATCGATCTGATCTTGGGGAAAATTACACCACTCATCAAGCAATGCCCTCCAGAAACGTCCACATTCCAGTCGTCCGATAATTCTACCACGTAAAAAATCATCCAAATGCTTCCTTTGTGCCATAACTATGCGGTTATTTCACTGAAAGGCTTTTAAAGCGCTTGTGAACAATTTTACTTCTTTGCTACCATTCCTTATATACCCCTTTCATACACTCTCGTCATTGTGACGTACTATCCGCGCCATCTGGTGGTTTCCTGCAATTTGCATATTCTTCTTCAAGATGTGTGTGATAATTCTACAGGTGAGATTTTTATTTTAGAGCTCAATTTCTGTGTGATTCTGAATTATCCTTAATTTGTGGATATGAGTGTAAAAAGGGAAGTAATTACTTATGCTGCTGAATAGTTTTAAACACGGTTCTGTGAGCATGAAAAATATTTTAGTGACATTAATGATCTATAAATTTCAACAAATATTAAATTTCGATATTTATGCCTTAAAATTTACCAAAAAAATTTAAAGAATGGTTTTAATTAATTGTATATTAATGATGCAGATACATACTTTATGATTTTCCTAGGGAATTATACTTTAAGTTTATAAAAACAGTTAATAGTTATAAAATGAGGCAAATTTGTGAAAAAAAAGTTTGTTTTTGTTCAAGATATGATAATATGTTGAATGCACTTAAAATTTACTCATTTTAGAATATTGCTTTTTGAATATTTATTTCAATTTGAAATCTTTAATAAGATTTATCTCAGTCTGTATTTTATAAGCATATTCAAACTGTTAAAACTAAAACCAATGTGATTTAATTGAATTGATTTTTATAAATATTTATAAATACCTAAGATAAACTGAGGTGGATTTTCTATTAAGTTGAATAGAAATGTTTATAATTTAAAATATATCGGAATTCAGGCTTTTTGATCAATTTTTATACATAAGTTGACGTTTTATTTTTTCTTAAGTACCAATCATTTAATTCAAAATTAAGTCTCTTAGGTTATTTAGAATAGTTTTGTGAGTATAACAAAAAATTTGTAGAACAGCACTAAATACTAAAAATACTAAAAATTGCATATGAAAAAAAGGTTTTTCAAATTTGTCAAATTTCTTAAGCAGTTTTATTTTTTAATAATCTACCTACGATCTTTTTATTTCTCAAAATCCACGTTTAACGGTTTCCGTTTAGGATATTCAACGTATTTAATAAAACAACAAGATTAAAAATTTCCTAAGAATATCAAGCCCTCTTAAGTCGTGCAACTCGCTAAATCATACAACCATCAATATTTCAAAATGAAGTACAAAAAGGGGCTTCTGATGACAGTGCAATGCTCTATTTGGTCAGTCATATTATTTTCAACTGGTCATATACAAAAAATTCGGCTTGTATGCAAGTCGCAAAAAAGTAATTTTTTGCTGCTCTCTCTATAATTTTCTACATCTATTATTAGCTTTTAAATTAATAAATAGATGATATGATTCTTCACATTTCTTTTATCTTCATAGTTATTGGATATTCATTATGAAGTACTTAAAAATATATTTTGGTTAAAACAGAATTAAGGCACTCTTCTAATTATGCGAGTTTAAATTATGGGTCCAATTATCGATTTAAGTTTATGATGCTAATTTTCATACTCGCTTATTTTTTATTAATTTTTGCTATTTTCCTCAGAGATTCAAACACTTTTTTAACTCATTTTACAGTAAAAATATTTTTTCTAATGTTTTAATGATAAAATTCTTTTTTTTATATATATTTTAATTAATTAGGGATTTTAATTCAGATCCTTGATCAATTCTTTCCTTAATAGGTAGCTCCAAAAAGGATAAATCATATCACTCATTCGCACATTATATAAAATTCTACATATACTGTCTTAATATTCAATAAATTAACAGAGCATAAATTAATAGCATTGCATTTAAATTATAAGTAATTTAAATAGATATCAGCACGTTACTTAAATTAGATATCTCTATACAGTTACTTAAATACTAATTTAAGTTACTATACAGTTACTTAAATTAGATATCTCTATTGCTTTGATAAAATATTTTTTTTATATAAAATGATGCTTAAAGTACTCTTCTTTAGACAGAAAAAGTATAAATTTTTCAGTAAAATCTTCAATCTTTCTTATAATAGACTAGTCTACTTCTTTTTTTTTTTTGTTTATTATTAAAATTTTCAGCCCAGCAAACCTCTGTAAGCACAGCTAATACAATCATCGCTTCTTTATGGATTTTGTGGCTTGGAATTATATCACATAATGAAAAAGTTTATATATTGAATAAAGAAAACTTTCGCTTTGGGTGTTATAGTAATATACTACAAATAATTTAATAAATCACAGAAATATGTTTCTCTCCAGGCTGATTATTTCATTATTAAAAATTCTAAAAAACTACAACAATTCTATATTTTATGCTGCTTTATAAAAAAAATGGTGCTTTAAAAGTATGAATAATGAATATATGTCATTTGAAGAGCTTGATTAATTATTCATAACCAAATAAAACTAGGCCGAACGCTGGCCGATTGGTTAGGGCGCTGATCATCGGTACCTGAGTTCGTGGGTTCGAATCCCACTATGGCATGGATGTTCGTAGCCGTTCGGAATCGGCATTAAGCAGTAGGTCCCGGTCTCATTAGCCCTCGTGTGCAAAACAGTAGACCGTAGCGCTCCAAACAAACCAAACCAAATAAAACTAGAATCCTAAAAGTAAAATGGAAATATAGACTTAATGTATAGGTAAAAATGAAAAATATCTGATAGGAGAAATTGGTTTTATTACTTAAAATGGGCATTAAAATTTTACTGTATTATAAGTTGATAATAAAAATTATTGAAAATTTTTAAAAGATGAATGAAGATAAACAGTTTAATTTGAGCTTTTGAAGTTTTTGCAACAAACATAACTTTGTAAAATAAAACTTGTTAATATCTATGTTTGAACCCATTATTGCATAGCTGCCCCTTTTGTGGACAGTTAAAAATAGATTGTACAAATTAGTTTTCTTGGTAAAATTTTATAGGAGGTGGATGGCAAGTCTGTAAACGACCACGTATCAGTATCAAGTATCAGCTATTATTTTTAATTTTTCTGTTTAGACTGACAGTTAATGATTTATCTAGCCTTGCACATGAATTTACTTTTAGAGCAGGTGTATCAACTGACTTCAGAACGAATAGCTATATCTATTATGAAACCTCCCCTTACAGTGCTGACGCAAATTATATATTATTAAAGTACCCATTTTCGCATGATAACGGATAAATCTCTTATCACGAAATATTTCTTTTTAAAAATGACATCCTGTAAGTGTAAAAGATAGCTCATCACTATTGATCATAAGCTGTAATATTCAAAGTCGTGTCAATTTCATATTTTTCTTTTACTCAGAAATTTATAATAACTTAAATCTAAGGATTAATCAATATAGATATATATTCATTAAAAATGATTCTACACCTGATGATTAGGAGCCCAAAAGAACTTTTTTTTCCTGTAAGAGTCCTAGAGAAAATTTCTTTTGATACTTAATTTAACAAAAATATTTAACACTGAAAATAATTAAGAATTATCCAGACCTAAAGATACTATCAGCTCTGCAAACAACCCTTGCTGATAATTCCATGCCAAAATTTTACCGGACATGATTATCGGATCAGGGAATCTTGTTTTGCTTATCAGGAGCAGTAACAAATTCGTAGAGTAGTGAGCTTGGAACTTATAATTAACAACTTATCAACAAAGAGGCTTATCTAACAAGCAATCAGAAAGTTAGATATTGAGTAAGATAACTTAATATTTCTTTTTAAAAAAATTAATATCTTATTTTATCTGTCAGCATTAACAAAATATTTTGTCATAAACCCCGACATTTTCCAGAAATCGAAGAATAATCATATTTTAAAATGCTTCACAAACTGTCGCTGTAAAATTAATAAAATGTAGCTTACTGAAATTGTCCCCATATAGCAAAATTTATAAATAATTGATACAAGGGATATAATTTTCTATTAACACTTAAAACTAACTAGTATTATACTTATATGAAAAAAAAATAGTTTAACTGTATGTTTTGTTGTACCTTATTTTAAATTTACCTGTCAGTATGGCATTTTAAATTTGGAATATCATATTAACCATATTTCATTCAAATTTCTGAAATTATCCTACTTTTAATTGTCTTACAAACATGTTTTTCTGTTTGTTTTGAATCTAAAATTTAAACCGTTCTGATTTTTGTATGTACGGAATTCATATCATCATTCTTAATTACTGATTACGAAAAAGCAGTTACATCAAATGTAGAGTGCTTAACTGTAACCTAAATTTTTGTCACAAATCATAAAAAAATCGATATTTAAGGTGTACCTCTTTATATACTATGAAGCTAATAACACGTAGGATTTTAGTGGTACATTGTTTATTCTATTTTCTTCCCTAGCAAGCACACGCACATATTTAGATGGTGATTTTACATAATCTCCTGACCAAACAGAGTCGCAGAATATTCTATTTGAAACATATAATATTATTACAAACTTGTGTTATACCAAAGAATTTTACACTGATGAGGAAAAGTGAGAGAAAGAGAAATACCGGAAATATGATAAAACCCGATTTTGCAAAGTTTCTATAACACCGACTACAAAATCAAGACTTAAATATAAAGACTTAATGATAGGAAAAATGCACAAAAATCTTAAAAGGTGACAAAGTTCTTGTTAAATTGTCTGGATTTAACGGCAATATCTAAAACATTGGAAGATAGCTTTGAAACCTATTACAATACTATTTCAGGGAATGTCTTACCTCACAAAGTACAATCATCTTCCCTGATAATTCTGAATTTTACAAATGAATCATGGAGAAGGTGGTTCGTTACGGTATGGTACGGTATACACGGTTGTTTTCTTGTTTTAGCCTAATATCAGTAGTGTACTGAAACCATGGTGCAGTCTAATTTAGTTATATATTTACACATATTATTGGACGCATTATTTTAATTAACGTTTAATTATAAGTCGTATGATTTTCACGTTGTTCTTAGGTATGTTTATTTTTTAATAAAAGCAAATACTAAATATAACTTTTATTATTTACGCATATATTAGTGACAATGTGTGTATTGAATAAAAAATAAGTCGTTATAACCCTTTAATATCATCATTAGGTTATTTTTGATGGACCACATCTATCACGTTTTTTGTTATTTTCATTTAAATATAGATATTGTTACAATTGATACGACACGAAGATTAACTGTTTTGGTCAGAGATGTACGAGCTGGCAAAATATTCAGTTTTTTAAAAATGCTACAGTATACCATACCAATTTTTATCCGAAAAGTTTAATATTTCAACACATTACATTCAATAGTGCCTAACGACTGCCAAATTGTAGAGTGATGTTCCTTGGTACCGGAGTTCTCGGGCTCGACATCAAATGTAGAGTACTTTACAGTAGCCTAAATTTTTGTTACAAATCGTAAATGGATATTTAAGGTGTACCCCCTCATATACTATGGAGCTAATAACAAGTAGAGTTTTAGTGGTAAATTTTTTATTCTATTTTCTTCCCTAGCAAGCACACACATATATTTAAATGGTTAGTTTACATAATCTACTTACCGAAGAGAGTCGCAGAATATTCTATTTGAAACATATAACATTATTACAACCTTGTATTATGTGTAATGATTTGCAATTGATACGGAAAAGTAAGAGAGAGAAAAATAACGGAAATATGATAAAACCAGATTTTTCAAAGTTTCTACAACACCGACAACAAAATCAAGACTTAATGATAGTAAAAAGCACAAAAATCTTAAATGGTGACAAAGTTCTTGTTAAATTGTCTGGATTTAACGGCAATATCTAAAACATTGGAAGATAGCTTTTAAACCTATTACAAACCGAAACATAATGCTATTTCAGGGAATGTCTTAACTCACAAAGTACAATCATCTTCCCTGATAATTCTGAATTTTACAAATGAATCATGGAAAAGGCGGTTCGGTACGGTATGGTACGGTATACACGGTAGTTTTCTTGTTTTAGCCTAATATCAGTAGTGTACTGAAACCATGGTGCAGTCTAATTTAGTTATATATTTACACATATTATTGGACGCATTATTTTAATTAATGTTTAAATATAAGTCGTATGGTTTTCACGTTGTTCTTAGGTATGTATATTTTTTAATAAAAGCAAATACTAAATATAACTTTTATTATTTACGCATATATTAGTGACAATGTGCGTATTGAATAAAAAATATGTCGTTATAACCCTTTAATATCAGGATTAGGTTATTTTCCATGGACCACATCTATCACTTTTTTGTTATTTTCATTTAAATATCGATATTGTTACATCAAGTAGATTAACTGTTTTGGTCAGAGATGTACGAGCTGGCAAAATATTCAGATTTTTAAAAATGCTACAGTATACCATACCAATTTTTATCCGAAAAGTTTAATATTTCACCACATTACATTCAATAGTGTCTAACGACTGCCAAATTGTAGAGTGATGTTCCTTGGTACCGGAGTTCTCGGGTTCGACATCAAATGTAGAGTACTTTACAGTAGCCTAAATTTTTGTTACAAATCGTAAATCGATATTTAAGGTGTACCCCCTCATATACTATGGAGCTAATACCAAGTAGAGTTTTAGTGGTAAATTTTTTATTCTATTCCCTAGCAAGCACACACATATATTTAAATGGTTATTTTACATAATCTACTTTCCGAAGAGAGTCGCAGAATATTCTATTTGAAACATATAACATTATTACAATGATGAGGAAAAGTAAGAGAGAGAAAAATAACGGAAATATGATAAAACCAGATTTTTCAAAGTTTCTACAACACTGACAACAAAATCAAGACTTAATGATAGTAAAAACCACAAAAATCTTGAAAGGTGACAAAGTTCTAGTAAACTTGTCTAGATTTAACGACAAGATCTAAAACATTGGAAGATAGCTTTTAAATCTAGCACAAACCGAAACATAAGGCTATTTTAGGGAAAGTTTTAACTCACAAACTAAAATTATCTTTCCTAATAACCCTTAATTTCACAAATCAATCATCGAGAAGGTGGTACGGTTCGGTATGGTACGGTATGCATGGTAGTTTTCTTGATTTAGCCTAATATCAGTAGTGTATTGAACCCATAGTTCAGTCTAATTTAGTTATATATTTGCACAAAAAAAAATTTAATTTTTCTGGGTTAGAAAATCTGTATTGTTTTTCATTGATTGCGTTGAAAGCGTATAAAATGGGTACTTGTTAGAGAAGTTTGACTTATTATATCTAGAAAGGTAATATTTGGAGACACTTTAATTATGCACTTTTCGAATGTATCGAAGCTTCTAGTTTCTCTTCAAATCCACATACAATTAAGGAAGTTATGTCACCTTGAAGGATTTTTATGTTCTTTGTAACTATATAAATATCCCTCACTTTGTTCTTACTTTTGGTTCTTTTTGTCTTTTTCTCCCAAAACTAAAAAACAATTAGAGTTAACATAAATTTTTATTGTGCTATGTGTTTTAAGCTCTATTTGATTTTTTTATCATCCTTTTCATTTGATAAGTCATATGAAATTCCGTATATTTATACAGACATACGGCCATCTTTGGAATATAGCAGTATGTGTTGTAGACAGAAACAAACACAAAGTCTAAGGGACAAACACATCTTTTATTCTGTTATCAGATATAGAAACCCTCTGAGAGTATCATACTAAGTGGAAGTAGTGATCAATTTGGTGGGAAAGACTGATCAGAGGGGCTAACAAAGATCACGAGGGAAAGCCAGCAGGCACAATAAGTTATATAAGGTAAAATAAGCACACGGGTGCTATTGAACATCTGGTCCCTGTCCACAATGTTTGATTGACATCCAAATGACTGTATGTTGGTTAACCGAATGCTGATTAGAATTGTATACTGTTATAGTTATTATCCCCTCTTCCTATTTTTTTTTTTTTTTTACAGAAAATTAAGCTTACTTCAAATGTAAATTACTGATTAAAAATATACTGAAGTTGTTTTTATTTCTTATTGCATTTTCGACTACTACTAACAAATATGATTCTCCATTATAAAGTGTTTTAAGAATCACTCGTATAAAAAAGTAATTTACTGCTGTTACTTAAATATATTATATAGATATAATATATGCTTTTATATTTAAGTAATATATATATATATATATATATATATATATATTAATTATAAAAGCATATATTTTAAATAAAGTTTATACAAATTATAAGAATACAATTTCTTATATAAAAAAAAACAAATTGATATTGTTTTGAGGTAAAGTACCCTGAATTTGAGACATATATTAAACTAACCGATAAAAGGTATTTTGAGAGCCTTGGATATTTAGAAATAGGTTTCTAATAAACTTCGGGAAGTTAACGATTTCCACACTATCGATTAATTTTTTTCCTTGGTAATATTTCTTTTTCTCGTTTACAATGGTTTGAGATTGGACAACTAACTTAACTTGAGGTGGCATGCTTCAGCTTAGTTTTTCTTTAATCCAAATTATCTTGTGTCTTTCTGACAAAGACTAAGCGTTTTTTCGTGTAGGTGACAAACTTCTCGTACAAAGTCTGATGTTTGATGCGAAAGCCACTGACGTTGATGTTAAAGCCTGTCAAGTATCGAGTGACACGCTGCCAAACAAAATTGAGTAAGTTTCTTAATAGTGTGTTCTCCCTATATATAAAAGATTTATTCTGTAAAGCTGAGTTCGATTTTAGATATATTGAGTAAACCCGTAATTTAATAATATTGCTAAGTTTATCTAAAAGAATATTACTGTAAAATTTAATGCATGCATAGAAAAAAGCGTGTCCATATATATGTATATTCGAAGAGGAAAAAAAACATGTACTACTTTTGCACGTTTATTGCAGAGATAGGTTTTGGTAGAACTTAGAGTTTTTTAAATTTCATAAGTTTACTAAGTCGTAACCTTAAGGCAACTTGTGCAGCTTCTAGGTGGGAGCATGTGTAATAATATACCTCTTAAGTATTAGTTTAAAAATTCTCCAATATTTAAAGGATTGCATGTTTCAACTTAAAGTATAGATAGAAATATATAAAAACATTTCAGTCCCATTTATGTATAAAAGTCTTATAAAATGATAAACCTGCTAAAATATATATTTTGTTTGAGTCAACAAAATTATTTTTTCCACAGCTAAAGTATTTATTTACTTGCTAAATATTTTAATTATCTATCAGTCTTGCTGTTTGTTTTACTTTTAAACTTTGTTATCTATTAAATCGATACAATGTATACATTTTATTACAAATTTAAAAAATAAACTTGCAGTTTTTCAGTCTATTAATAGAGGATTAAATCTTTATTATATGCCTAATTTAACAAGTCACTTAGAAAGGAACAGTGGTAGGAAATAGGTATTGTTGCATACACCTTTTGATTAGATGAAGAGTCAAGAAATTAAAGTTCGAAAAAACTTAGTGTCGCTTGAGATTTATTGTAACTTTAGTTTATTTCACATTTTATCAGTGATAGTTCTTTATGTGTTAAAATGAGGCCGACATAGCGTCAAGGCCAGCCGCAATCATAGTGTTAATTGGAGAAAAAAAACTAACTTTTCCTGCTGAATTTTGTTTATTAAATATTAAATAAAGATGTAAATGGCAATAGATATATAAAATGGTTTTAGGGCTATGACGCCAAATTAACCACACTAGGTCGAAGATTTAACAAACATGGCGCTTTGGTGAGAGAAAAAAATGGCGCTCGAACTCTTGCAGAAGATCCAAAAATATCAGATCCTTCTCCTTTGCTCTCTCTCCGAGGGGGCCTGCAGATCTCCTAAAAAAAGTTCGTTGGGCCGAAGCGGGCTACTCCGCGGTTAGCAACCCCTCTTGACCAATAGGGTCGAAGGAGGGTCACTCCGCTTTCACCTCTAGGTTGGTTTCGCTCTTGCTTTGTCCAACTGTAACTCTTTGTTACATTATGTAAATACAAATGCCAAAAATATGTAACCAGTTTTTAAGAAAACGTTTAAAGAAATTTAGACATATTTCTGTCTTTCAACTTGGAGCAAAAATCCTTACTTTAGTCTCGTACGTTTTCTACAACACCTGACTAATAAAATAAAATGTATGCAGTGAAACTGATTATTGGTACTTACATGTTTATGTACATAAATCTAAATTTGAAATCTAAAAGAAAATAATTTTTAAATATTTAGTTACTGAATTATGTGATAGGTATAATCAGATACTGATGAAAGTAAGTTTAAAATTTAATATCAGCTTAATGTTAAATTTGGATAACCTGGATCATCTCTAAAATAATATTTTTCCTAAAAGTAAAATATTTCTTTTCTCATCTTCTGGAAGCTGCATGTTATCCCTCGTGAGAAAAACAGTAGACCGTAGTGCTCCAAAAAACAAAAAAACAAAACCTGGAAGTTGCATGAGTTGCCTTATGTAGATAGTATACATATATACTTCTGGGATTGCACAATGAAACTGAAATGTATTCACCTATAGGGTAAAACTTTTCAGTGTTACAAATAGTCATTTGGGGGCTTATGAGGCGAAGATTCTTTCTAAGTCTGAGATATAAATCTTGAACACTCGATAAAAGAAATCTTAAGCTATTCCCCCTGTTAAACTATAACCGAATGACTAGGTCACAAACTCTCGGAATGAGTTTGAATCTGGATGTAAGCAACGAAGATTGAAAATATTGATAAGAAGTAGATATTAATATAATTATAGCTAAATCAACGAAACTTTAACATTAGAGCTCCCAATTAATGCAATCTCTTGATGTTCGAGAAGAATAAATGATTTCTTACACTGGGACCATGGAAAATTTCGTAGTGGTTAAAAATGCAAGGTCAGATATTTACGTGTGTAATCGAAAGCGTTTTAGGCTTATTTTCATAATTCTTAAATAACTGTGTGGATATTTTTACTTCGAGAACTGAAGTTATAAGGCCCCGACAAATAGCAATTATTTTGGAATATAATATGTGAACTATTGAATGGACATCTTATCGTACAGTGTGTACTAATAGATCATTTATAAAAGGTATAAGAGACGAAAGTATTTAAGGGTTCTCAGATTTCCATGATTCAGCTACTAACTTTATCACTTATCCCCTCATCCCCTCTCAAGTATCATTCTAGGCATGATACAGTTTATATCATAAATGCTTAAATAAAGCATATAGGCCTCATCAGAGAAAGCTCTAAGAAGTGAAAAAACACTGAAAATAAACTAAAAATTAAATAATACGTACTCTACTCAATCCACCATCAATGTTTTGCATATATGATTCCCGTTCACTTAAAAGGATGTTTGAATAGAGAGCAGTTTATTGAAATCTCTGCTATAGTTGCTACATAGTGACATTTTTTATTACATACAGTCTCTTTAGAAACAGGTTAACCGAGGGGATTATTAATCTTACTGTAAAAGCTGTCGTTTTACATTTTAAAACTTAAAGAATCATATATTAAACGTTGGAATACTAAAATAAAGGGCAAAGCGGTAGTGTTGAATTGTTTTAATTAATGTTTAATTATAAGTCATATGATTTTCACATTGTACTTAGGTATGTTTATTTTTTAATTAAAACAAATATTAACTAAAACTTTTATTGTTTATGCATATATTAGGGACAATGTGCGTATTGAATAAAAAAAATGTGTTTTTAACCCTTTAATATCATGATTAGGTTATTTTCGATGACTCCAGTGGACCAAAACTATCACGTTTTTTTGTTATTTTCATTTAAATACTGGTATTGTTACAATTCATACATCACGAAGATTAACAATTTTGGTCAGATATGTACTAGCCGGGGAAATATCCAGATTTTTAAAAATGCTACCATATATCATACCAATTTTTATCCGAAAAGTTTAGTATTTGAATACATTACGTTCAATAGTGCATAATGACTGCCAAATTGTAGGGCTTTGCTCCTCGGTACCGAATTTTGCTATTGGCATGGATGCTAATAATCATTCGTAAACGGCTTTAAGCAGTAAGTCTTGTTTTTATTAGCCTTCGTTTACCTACAAAGAAGACCGTAGTGCACCAAACCAATCCAAACTAAACCTCCAATAGTTATCTAGCTGAACGGTGACCGTATGGTTAAAGAGATGCTTTTCCGTACTGAAGTTCGTAGGTTCGAATCCCACTGCTGGCATGAATTTTCGTAGAGGCTATTGGCAATTTTGCTATTGGCGTGGATGTTAATAATCATTCGTAAATGGCTTTAAGAAGTAAGTCTTGTTTTTATTAGCCTTCGTTTACCTACAAAAAGACCGTAGTGCACCAAACCAAGGCAAACCAAACCTCCAATAGTTATCTAGCTGAACGGTGACCGTATGGTTAAAGAGATGCTTTTCCGTACTGAAGTTCGTAGGTTCGAATCCCACTGCTGGCATGAATTTTCGTAGAGGCTATTGGCAATTTTGCTATTGGCGTGGATGTTAATAATCATTCGTAAATGGCTTTAAGAAGTAAGTCTTGTTTTTATTAGCCTTCGTTTACCTACAAAGAAGACCTTAGTGCACCAAACCAAGGCAAATTAAACCTCCAATAGTTATCTAGCTGAACGGTGACCGTATGGTTAAAGAGATGATTTTCAGTACTGAAGTTCGTAGGTTCGAATCCCACTGCTGGCATGAATTTTCGTAGAGGCTTAGAATATTTTTAAGCAGAAGGCCCCGGTCTCACTAGACCTCATGTAGCAAAAAAGTAGGTTGTACCACTGCAGATAAACCAACCGATTTCAATATATGCAGTTCGTTGTGCTACTCCTGATAAAATGAAAAAGATTTCAAGATTTTAAACCAAAATATTAAAAACTTACTTAATATTCAGTCTATTAAAGCTCATCAAATGTTTCAGTTTCATTGTTCAACCTCTCTGTATATGGTATCACATATTTAAAAAAATTATCCCTTTATTACATTTCTATGTTCTGCCAAAAAATCTTTTACAGCTACAATATACTTAAATTTAAAAAAAAGCCTTTTGTTTATTATCCTTGTATTATTTATTGTTTCCAATTATATTCTTTACATATGTCTATACCTGAGTACCAATTAAAATTAGATAAATAAATGAACATGAGGAATAATTTAGATTGCCATATGCATTTTACTTCTCAAAGCATCTAAAAAATCGAGATTATGTACTAAATAGATTTTAAATGTCATTTCGTATTATCTCTTCAAAACTTTGCTTTTGAAAACATATCATGCGTAATTTTTTTCTGTTTATTGCATTTTTATCAAAAACATAAAATATCAAACCAAATATTAATTCATTACCTGAATAAAATGTGTTCTAAAGCTGAAATTTGAAGGGGTTTTTTTTATTAATTTAATTCAGTTTGGTTGTCTTTAATCTCTGGGAAGTTAGGAAAGAAAAATTACAAGCTAGAGTTGCTCTTAACTGTTTTTAATATTGAACGAATCAAATATGCGACTTTTCAGTATTAAAATAATGGGCAAATATTTAGTGTTAAGTTATTTTAAATAACGTTTAATTCTAAGTGATAAGTTTCTTATATTGCTTTTATTCATGTTTATTTTCTAATTCGGATAAACACAAAATAGTACAATGTATTGTTAATGTACCTATTACTAAGAAAATGCGTATCGAATAATTGATAACTAGCATATAAAAATCCCAGAAATGGCATATATTTCATAACAAAATTATTTGAGTAGAGATTAGAATTTCAGAATTTATGGACTCCGAAAAGTTCTATTTATTTTTATGTAAGAATTGGTGTAATCTGAAGTTTTGTAAATAAACTTTGTATGTAGAAACATTAATGAGAATTATTAAGTGAATAGCAGAGTATGAATTTAAACATTAATTTCATCATTTATTTTAGAATCATATCTCTGTTCACATAATTGCCTATATAATGTCCTTATTAACACAAAAGAACCATTAAATAGTATGAGTTAACATAATATAAAATAAATTATATAACATAAAACAAAAAATTAATAAACTACAAAAATATGTAGTAACATTAAAAAATGTTGTTTATGAGTAATATCCGTCAATATTTTTCCTGGCGATACATAAGATCACAAATAATAGCTACTCTTTTCAAACTAAAATGTGTAAATTCCTTTATTGACTAAGTCAAAGCAGTAGTTTTAATATGACATACCATAGTTTATTCTAAAACTGAAAAAAAAACTTTATAATTATTAATCTGTTGAAGGAGAATTTTGAAATGCTTAAACCTGAGAAAATAAAACTTATTCCATTGTATGACACTTATTCTATATAAATTGCATATGATGTGTACTACTTAATATTTATTCAAAAAATGTTATAAAAATAATCAAACTATCTAAATTAGTATAGCGCATAGATATTACGAAAATGTTTAAATAAACTAGTGAGACTATTTTATCCATATATTCTGTTCATTAATAAAAATATCCAGTGAAATTGTTACCTAAGTTCATTTTCATTATAAATGCTTCATAAACTCTTAAGAAGAATTAAGTTTTTTATAAAAAATATTTCATTCTGCCGCTATGATTTCAACTTCTAATATATAGAAAACAAATTCATTTAAATGAAATTAATCCTCCATAAATAATAATCTAGGGTTTACTGTTTATTTCTTTAATGTGCGAATTATTTAAAAATATATTGCATGTGTTATAAGTAAGGTCTTTCATGCTTTATGGAAACGGCTTTAATAGTTTTCATTCACAAAGTGGGTATTTTTTCTATTTTTTCAGTCATATAATGTTGATTCTTGATTATAGCTATAGATTAAAGTTTCCATGATAGTACACCTTTTCTTAGCACTGTCATGACAATCTTCTCACAATTATTTAGTAGCATTGCAAAGTTCTTTTTTAAAGTTCTTGAAATTTTTCTACATCTCTTTTTTCACCAACCAAAAGCGCTGGATTCCATACGCGAAACAGCAGGGGATCTTGCAGTTGTTTCATTAAATGGAATAAAATTCATTCCTCTTTCTAATTAACTCTTTGTTAATTAAGCCAGTGTTGACGTAGACGTATAAAGGCGTTCTCCATTTAAAATTCAACTTAACTGGTTCCTTATGACGCTGAAGTATTTTCTAAAGTTGGTTTTAAAATATTATTCTAATTGTAGAGTGAACTAATGTTATCTCTACTTAAGAAATTTTTTAGCTTTAGTTTAAAGTTGTAATAAAAAACTACTACTATAGAGATTCAATTTGGAAATTTTTATAGACGTTGACGGAGCTATGTTGTAAGTAATTTTTGTTAATTGATCAATAAACTAAATCTCAATCCTATTATGGGATTTCATTTATAGTAATTGCTTGAACTTCCTATAATTTTCTGCAATTTAAGTTCTTTCCGCAAAAGCAGATAAAATTTACCTTCAAATATCTATCTCAGCTACGAACCTTTTAGAATGATTTTACTTCCGGTGCCAGTAGACATTTTCAGTTTTGATATAATGGATCTTTAAGTCAGTGGATTTTCTTCAAATATTTCACTCTCTTTGTATTTACCAGATTTTAAACATAAATACTAATGCTTGAAATGCAATAAACTAGAATGCTATACAGTTTTAAACTATGAATAAGAATAATTTTTCTCGAAAAGTGCATTTAGCTAACGAGAGAGTCGCCGATTCTATGAAACATTTACTAAATATTTTATTCTACATTCCAGCAAAATAAAACATCAACAAATAGATATAGGGAAACTGTCAAATCTCTATATGCTAGTGAGAAACATAAGCTCAGTATCGTTTCCATAAAGAGTGAACTACCTTCTTTACTTACATTGAGAGCATTGTTTTCATTTTTGAGAAATCATTTATTTTCAGTTATCTAGACAGAACCTAACCTTTCGTCACCTCCACTTCACTAAACTTTATACAATTACAGACTTTTAACAGTGTTTTTTTGAAATGCTAGTAGTTTCGATAAGAAAAGTGAAATAAAGTTTTCATGTCGTTTAATGTTCGATATATGCCAGTCACACTGTCTCTTACAGCAAGTCACAAAAATCTAAAACATGTCATAATAATAATAAAAAGCAAGAGCAATATAATCAATAACTGCTGTAAGATTGAATGGTCCCTAAAAGCTAAAAGGAACTCTAAAAAAAGTTTTTTCTTGTCTAAGTAATAAAAGGAACCTATAACATTTTTTAGAAATAACTTATATTGATTCATAAATACTGATATATTAATACTGATAATTATTAAAACATTTTTAATATTTAAAATTGAGGAAATTACATAGAACGTAATTTATTCTATTTGAACCACTATTCATGCCAAATTAAATGCTATCTCATTGTTAGAAAAACGGAACTGCATATAAGTAATACGCTAGAAACTTTTTGAAAATTAATAATTTAATAGTTTAATTATCAATCAATGATATTCTTTTTCCTAATTCTGTCTCAATACTTGCGAATGAATATAAAACTTGCAAAGTGCAATTTTTGTCTATAACCTTTTTGAAATTGAGTAATAATGAAAATATGTTGGAAAGGAATATTATTTTTAAAAGTTTGACTAATTTACTGAAAGGAAAGATAAAATACACTCTGTCATAATAAAATAATGAAATGCACATTAACATTGATAAAAGAAGCATAAATTAAACTGTATGTTGAAATGTGATAAAATTTTTGTTTCATATTATAAAATGATAGTTCGTTTAAAAAATATGGAGGTATCTTAAAAAATAGTGATAACCTTTTTCTGAGAAAATAAGACTTAAGTGGATCTTAGATACAAAATTCACGACAACATTACATATTTATTTTCATTTTACATAATACTACATATTTTAATCGTGCGTTTGAGGTAATTTCATAATCAAATAATTTTTTTTTTTATTTTATACTTCCTGTATGCTACATCCTCAACCAAAATTTAATATTCGTTAATATTTAAATAATTTTTGTTCTCTGTAATTTCTTTAGATTTCCTGTCAGTAAATCGAAATCTTTTATAATAACTTTTTCTTCTCAGTATGTATGTGACCATAGTGTTATCATGCCTTATAATAAGGTTAGGTTCCCCACAGCTTATAAATAGCTGGTTTAAGCCATCATTCTTCCGGGAAGTAATGTATGTATAAAAATATACATTAAATGAAAATCACTTCTAATAAAACATTTATGAGGGAGAGAATTTTAGGACTCTGAATTCCTTAAAACTAAAAAATACTTGGTTGAAAACGAAAAATATTTTTATAACGATCTTTTACAATACTTCGAGTGCAACCTTTTCTTAATCATTTTAATATTTACTTATTGGATCTATTTATCAAATTCAAGTCTGAATTTTTTGAAAAAATAAAAATTCTGTTAAATATAATGGGAAGATTCTTTCAGTATGTTGTAACAGTTTTGTTACATTAAACTAATTGATAATTTTACATTACATTCTTAATTTCAATAGATATTATAAATTATTATTATAAGTATTAGGCTTTGGCCTTAATTCTTAAACTTTTTTCTGCTTCGTAAAATAAGTTAACAAACTAATACTTTCGTGTACCAAATGGCTAAAAATAGCTTTTCCCTTTCTTAATTTTAAAAGATATAATTTTTTATATCATACTTCAATGATTACCTCTTACATTTAAAACTATCTTATTTTAATTATAACTAGATCTATAATTCCAGTTAATTTTTTTCTCAAGTCTGTCTTTTACAGTTCCTTAAATTCAGTATTATGTAGTGTTTAAAAAAATTCAATAATGCAAACTACTGTTTGATTCTTGCAATGTTCCCAAAGCAATAAAGTATTTCATTTGAATTAAAGCAAAGTTTCAAACAAATCATTTTTCTTCTTATTGTAATATATGACTTTCGCCACGCTTTTAATAATAATTATAACTTCTAAAGTACGTTAGACATATATTTATAGAGATTAACAAGAATATAAACGAATAACTTCATTTTTCCTATTAAATAAGTAATGGATTAGTAGGAATTGAGAAACTACCTAGTACATACCGTTTGCTTTTTATCTCATTCTCAACTGCAGATATATATGGCACTTCTTAAGTACAGAAGTTCGAGGGTTACAATGTTTACATGGATTTTCGTACCTTTTGAAATTGGTTTAAACCGATGACTATCAAATGATGAACAGTAGATCATGTTCCAATTAGCTCTCGCGTTGCAATAAAAAATTGACTGTAGTGCTGTAGACCAAACCAAATGAAACAGTAAATCCTCACTTTACCAGTGATATCAATTACATGTTGCTTCTATCCATTTCATAACTACACTTAAAATATTCTTAAAACTAGACAGGAGTCATAGGGGCTAATATTTAGGAATCCAAAATATCGTGTATCATTTACACAGATTATACTTTGAATTTATTTAATCTTTCCCGATAAATTTTAACTATCCTTGCAAAAACTTCCTTTATTTCACTCAATGCAAAAAATCAAAATAAATATATTCTAAATTATTTTAAATACAGATTTTTAGTTTACAAAAATGCTTAGTCATTATTCTAGAAATGAAGGTCGTTAATATGCTTTATAGTACGTCTGTGAATTTTTAAAAATCTTTTTAAAATGTTTATTGTGATACATTAAATTCCATATTTCTACTCATAAATATTCTTAATAAATACTTTTTTCATAACTAAAAACAGAAAACTCGAATAAACTTTCCAGTTCAAAATTACTTCCATCGAATTACTTTTCCAAATTAAGACGATTCAAAAGGTAATTTTTAACTGGAAATATTTTTCAAATAATTATTTTCTGAAAAGCCAACTATGATAAGTATATATTCGTTAGAAAATAATAGGAACATTTCTAAAGTAATATTCAAAGTATAATTTTATTTTCAAATGTGGGAAATGTGTATTGCTCATAAGTTTTTAGCATTCTGGAAAAAGTAAGTATAAACGGTAATTTTATTTCATTTGTGTGTACTTTTTAATAGCATTAACTTTTGGCGTGGAAATAATATTTCTTACTGCACGTAAAGCATTTTTACATTGCATAATTTTCATTGAACAGCCGTTTGACTTCCACTACGTCCTGTTTACGTTCAAATGACATGCTGTTGAACGGACGTCCAGTGGAATCTGTGTTAAGGATAGCTGCCAAAGATTTCGTATCATGACTAAAATCATTGAAATTATATAATAAACAATTACGTATTAATAGACTTATATTAAAAAAATCTTCATATGTTTTACGATATTTGATTTATAATAAATAGAAGATTTACGTCAAAATTTAACACTTTTAATTTTTCTTTATTATTGACAAGAGTGGTATAAGAAATTCATATCATCATACAAGTTTATCCAGTCTTATTTCTGTTTTAAACGCTCAATGCATTTTTAAGAGAAACTGTTATTTATAGATGAAAAAAATATTGGTACTAAATTTAAAAAAAAACATTTCGTTCAACACTAATGATATTTTTAATGACAATTATTTACTAACTTTTTATGAATCATTAATTCTTATAAAGCTTTTTCTACGCTGTAGGTTTAAAACCATTTAATAAAAAACAGGAATATGTAATTTTATTGGATGTAAAACTGAAACAATATTGTAATTAGTATTTTTGATGACATTTATCAAATAAAACCTAATAAAATTGCACATTTTTGGTATCTACATTTGTTGATTGGATTGTAATATAAAATGTAACCTTTACATGCATTTAATCCAAATGTAAGAATTAGCAACCGTTTAAATTGCATAATTTTGTATTTTCTGTATTGGTGATATAGAATCTTAGTACTTTTACAAGTACAGTATCAATGTTTACTCAAGTTTAATGTCATATGATGATCGTGCGAATTAAGTCAAACTGAAACATATTGAGAAAACTAAAGATAACTGAATTGAAATCCAAATCTAATACGTGCAGTAAGATAGTTGCTTGTAAAACCGCTGAAGGATTAACGCATTTCATTTGTGCTAACCTCAATACTAATGTTTATTCGTTATTTAATGCTAAAGCCCACTAGGTCTGCTGCTGGCTCTTTTACCAAGGTAAAGTGATTTGTCCGAGACTTTAGGATATTAACAATTTATAGGAAGTTTATCACAGAGGTTGCAGTTTATGTAACATTGGCTGGAAATACAAAAATTTCACCCTTTTCATCTAAAACCATTCAAGAAATTTAAATTGTGGAATTCCAAAATTACCACCTTGTGGTCATCAAACCTGTATAATACTCTGATTCTAGAAATTAAATACAACACATAAGAATAAAGTTATTTTAGTGAAATGTCCTTAAAAAACTATTATTTTATTATTCTGAAATTTTATAGCAAGAATAGTGGTATTTGCAAGAAATTCACTGATTACAAAATATCTTCTAATATTAAAGAATATGATTATTTTTTGTATTTTTAGCCTCTGTTACAAGGTATATTGGTATTTAATAATGTGTAAGATTCTTGTGATAATTTGTTTTATTCCATAGTCCATAATCAACAATATATTTAAAAGTTTATTTATAAAATGCTTTCCTTATACCAGCCTTTCATGCAATTATTATTTAGTATATATGTAGTGGGTGAAATTGTAACAGTATTCATGCTATTTATTGCGTTAAGTAAACTTACTATAATACGTACTTTTTCTCTATGACTTTAAGACCTTTAAAACATAAGTACTCTATACTATGTGTTTATTGTATGTGTATGTGTGTGAAAGAATAAATATGAGTAAAATTAAAGAAATAACATGTATTTTACATACATTGGTTTATAAACATGAATTTTTGTGAATGACTATTTTTCTACTCTATGCATACAAGAAATATGCTATTCAGAAATTACCAATGTACATAAAGATAATAGAAAGTGTTAGAAATGCAGAAAATCATCTTTAAGTAGTTTGATTTTTATATTTAAATACTTAAAAAGGAGAGGTTTACAGTTACATGAACTTTAAAGCTGTCGATTACTTACAGACAAATTGAGAATTTTTATTAAATTTAAAGGCCCTTTTAGCACAGAGTTAAGAATCTCTAACTTTTAATCTGATCGTATTTAATAAATCCAACTTTTAAATAAAACTTTCTTTTAAAGCAAGTTATAATTATATATATTTAATAATTTATGCCATGTTTTTCAAATATACATAGCATTAAAATAGATGTTTCATTGTTTATAAAAGTGTATATATTTATTTAAGAAATTTTTATTATACTATATGAAATGTGTAGTATATTCAATATGTTATGAAAAAAATGTACTGTAGTGAAACTCCGTTATAGCGAACCGTCTGAAAACCCAATAAAAATTTCCCTGTAACCGAAAGTTCACAGTATCCAGTTTTATTAAAGCATTGAAATTTCTAAGCTTTTAATTATAGCTTTATTAAAAACAATTATTTGGTTAACACATAATTTATTAATAACTTTGCTTACTGCTTAAATAAGTTTATCATGTAATTAGAAATGAAAAAATTGAAATATACTTATTATTTTTTCACAACCACTGAAAGATTATCTTAATTTTGCATTAAATGCATTTCGATCCCACATATAAGGCTCTAACTTAAAGACTCATAATTTAAAATTTATCTGGTTAATATGACTAGAAAATTCCACTTAAATTTGTTGACATCCTCATAATATGATTTATAATTAATTTTTTTAAAGTTATCTGTTACATTTCCTTTTAAATGACTTTAAATCATATTTATTTCAAGGTTTAGAGTTATATACGAACCTACAAAAGTACTTTTGAAAAAACTGGGAAAATTACTATCAAAGGGAAATTTCAGTACACTATAAGCAAACATAATTTTCTCGAGTTAAATATAAGATTTAAAAATGTATCGTAGTTTACTATAACAGAGATTCACTATAGAAGAGTTCAAATAAATGTGAAAATATAAATTTCATTGCTTTGATAATTTTCTTGCTTTCAAGAATTTTTACAGTGTACATATTTTTATAAAATTCTATCATATTTTTAAAGGCTTTAACATTTCATGTAAAAAAATTTCAAGTTTGTGTTAAGTCATCTGATTTTATGCTGAATTCATTTTACCCAAATATGCATTGCTTAAATTTTTTATACTGTTTGAGAAATTTAGCGTGAACAATATATTCATGTATATAAATCTCACTTTATTTCAACTGTCTTCGTTTTACAAAGGTCTTGTTTTGAATACTAGTTTATAAATTAGTCAATAATTTAAGTAATATGGTTATTAAAAACTATACATTTCGTTGTTTTGTGTATTAAAAAATTCAGATAAGAGAAAATTGCATCCATTTTAGGACCAAAAAGGCATATATCTAATACAGCAGACTTCTAATAAATATCTGACTCCATATATATAAATAGTCTGGTCTGTTACCTCCTAATATTGTATCACTAACTAGTCTTACATTTCACAGATTCATAATAACTTATGATATCTAATACCCCAAAAATAGCTCTCACTGTAATAATATAACTACTGTTTTAGTTAGGGCAATTTATTTATTGTATGTATTTCGATGAGAGGGTGTAATCAAATATGTCGTGATTTGATATTATCCTTAAATATGAAGAATGCTCGTAAAAGTTAAAGAAAATTGTTATAACACAATCAATTTCTAAACTCTCTTTAATTTACTCGTGATTTAATCTTATAAACCCAGCCATGTCAGGCAATTTAATTTTTTGTTATTTAAAAATATTTTATATTGCATGAATGCCAAAACTTTTTAAATACAGTAATTGAGTACCATAAGAAACCAAAAGTTTCTTAAAATTCCCGTATTTATGCACATTCAGTTAAGTAATTGTTTTTTGCTCTAAGAGTTCTATTTTTCCTCCTAATCTGATAAATTGTCATTTGAACGTAGTCGGTTAGAACAAAATCTCTAATGTATTTCGCTCGTTATTTACTCTTACAAACGCAGCCAGACCTGACAAATATATTTTCCTTTGTCATCCAAATCTGAGAAGCAATTTCCAAATGCTTGTAAGAAAATACAAATCGAGATCAAATCCTTTATCATAAGAGAAATGTTACATTAGGCCTTCACTCTATCAAGTAAAATTAAGAAATTGGTCTATACCAATTAGCCTTATGTTTGATATATCTTCGTAGAAATGAGAGTTGTCTATCTGCTAAATTCTCATTAATCAATGTGTCCTCTGGAATCTTTCAATTTCTTAGAGAAAATTTATATCACGTATAAATATTTCGATATCATAGATTGGTATTCCTGAATAGAAATTACAAATATTGATAAAGAAAATTTCTCATGAGACCAGATACAAATAACACAGTTGCCTTTTACTTACTTTTAGCGGGTTTGAGTGCTTTTACAGTGTTATGTTCAGAAGCAGTTTATTTTTTAAATTAATCTCCCATAGTGAAGGATACTATTGTCTAAGTACTATTCATATTCGTTATCATATATTTGATTAAAATAACTTATCCAATAATTTCTAAAGTAATTTGCATTTATTCAATGCATTTAAATTTACCTCCTTCTACTAATTATATATGATATATTTTAGAGAAAATTTATATCATTTATAAATAAATAATTAACACAGATTGAAATTAATGTATTGAAATTACAAATACTGGTAATGAAAATTTCTCTTGAAACCAGATACAGACTACACTATTTCATTTTTCTTACTTTTAGAAACTTTAACCTTTTGAAGGGCACTGGTATATATAATATACCGGCTTTTAATTTTTTTCCTCTGATTTGCATAGCAAAAAAGTTTTTAATTTCCAGTCTTTTTGATACATCAAACTATCGACACTTAATTTTTTCCTTCTTTTAAATATTTCTGTCAAAACCTGCTTTTAGAATCAAGTTCTATCAAAACCAGATTCTAAAAGCAAAAATTCGATTTTATAAAGATAAGACTTTAAAATAAAATTATCTATTTAAACTTCATTTAGATATTTTTATCTATTTAATTTACACTCCCTTTTAATAATATTAATAATTATTTTTCCAATATTGTTAAAAAAATGTGTCATTTTCGTACTATCCCAAGAGAGGTGATTGCTCAGTCAAATTAGCCCCAGCTTATTCCTCAAGTAGTATAATTTATTTTTCATATACTTCATATTTAAAGGTTTTCTAGATAACATTTATAAACTAATTTCTTTGAAAACCAAAGAGTTACTAAGGGAGCCCCTCAAAGGGTTAAGTGCTCTTTTAACGTTATATTCAATCACAATTTATTTTCAAAATTATTTACAAATAGTAAGAAGCAGGGCTATCTAAATGCTATTTTTATTTGATACCATATATTTGATTCCAGTATCCTATACAGCCATTACTGAAGCATTTTTCTTTAATTCTGTACATTGAAACAAAATACTTTACACATAAAATGTTTGGTTACTATTTTTATATTAAATTTCACTGAAATAATTTATGTGCGAATTATTAAGTAAGATGCTCTATGAGTAATAACTGAGAAAAAATGAATTGATGCTAAAGGAAATGTAGACAAAATATCTGTATTTATGATATATGCCTTTTAATTTCATTGTAATATAAAAGTTGTTCCTTTGATCTTATTTTGAGAATCAAACCAAGGATTTAAGATAGATTAAATTAGGTTTTTAAGCATACTTTAATCCTCTTTTACATTTAGATACTTTATTAATAATATGCAGTAGTTTCTTTTTTACAGATATTGGTAAGTATTTTATAATTCCTTCAGTTTTAAAACTCTAATGTTAAACCAATTTTTCTCTTCTGCATCAGTTGAATAACGGAATAAAACATTTGCTAATAAAATCATTCTACAAGTTCCTTTTACTTATTTATGGTAGAATGTGCTGCATGCTTATTATTTCTAAAATTCTAATCATTGTGCATATTATTTAAGATTAACCCATATTGGACCGCTGTCCTATAAATAGGACAGCAAATAAAATCCCATTTAATAATAAAGTTACAAATATTTTCTGAGTGGATTTTATTTTAACACCTTTAAAATAGACACACTTTAGCATAGTAACAAAAAAAAACTGAGAAATCAAATTATATTGTATTATAAAAATTTTTTCAGCAACTTCTTAAAAATTGTCATTTTTTTAATCTTTAATTTTATATTTCTTATTATTTTTTTCAAACATTGTGAAGGTTACTTTTAGTTTAAAAAAAAGAGCTAATAATGTAGCTGAAAGTTTTTGTTGAAATATATATTTTACACGTGCATTTTATAAGTATAAAGAAGGTGCCCTAAAATTAATACGACGGTCCAATCTCGATTATTTTTCCACGAATTCCATATTTCATTGATAGCGCACATTATTTTCTTATCTTTCAATGAAAACCAGTTCAAACACCTGTTCGCACACCTGGACAGAACAAGGGGTAAATAGATGTCTATTCTATTCAGAAAAACTGGAGACTGCAAGATAAACTTACTCTCTTACTGCCAGTTCAATAACTGCAAGTGAAAACCAACAACAGTGTGCTTAAAATGTAATGTTGGACTTTGTTTTGATCATTTCTTTAAATTTAATCTATGAATCAGCCTAATGTAATGTAAGTGATATTTGTTAAGTTTTAGTAGTTTATTGGACCGTTGTCCTATTTATAGGATAGCCAATTATATAAAAAATTTAAAGTATTTTTTTTTAATTTTGGTTTTATATACTTAGTTGCACCGTATTAATGATATGGATTAAGTTTTAATATCTTACAGAAATATTTAGTTGGTGTGGTACAATATGGGTTAACGACAACAATTTAGCTTAGAGTAATAATAGAGTGTTAAAATTTAATATTAGAATACTATATCATGATATTGAATATTTTGGTTTTCCATGAAGAAAACTATTGGTTTGGATTAGTATTTTAAAACCATAAAACTTCTCCGAGTAGCTAATAATACAATAACGTGAAGTATGAATTAAAATCTAGATTTATTATATTTTAAGATTGTTCTGCATGTTACAAACTTTCATTAATAATGTGTTGTCGTAAAATTGTAAATAAAATAGAAATTGTTAAAATAAAAAAAAATATTCATAATTTAAGAGATATGAAAATTATAGATGAACAGAAATTTCATTTCATTTCGCATTTTTTGTTGTTTAAATAAAATTCATACTAATATCTCTTATATGAAAATTGATGAAATTAACAATTTCAATTTTGAAATATGTAATTTTATACTAAAGGATTTTTATGTTCTCTCAAACAATGATTCAGGTAGTATTTGAGTAATTTGATTGCATTCATCTCTTCTTTTCACTTTGAGATTTTATTATTACAGTTATGAAATGTTCTTTAGATTGTTTTTTAATATCAAGTGTATGCTTGTTTTGTTTGTATTTGTTTCATGTTACAAATTCTGTTAAGGACGGTTATGCATTTGAATTTTTAGGAATGATGTTTTATACTGTTATTATAAATGGCATTTTCTTCTCGTGATACAATTTCATCCCCATTATGCATGATTTTATTCGATATTTTCTTACTTCTGGCGTTAAGTGTGTAGATTCCCTTACAGGGAGCCGATGATCCACATGCATGGCATCGTTACGACTTTTGTCGCCACTCGAAGTGGACTTCTTCGATTCAATGATTATAGATCCAAAGAAGAAAAAGAAAACAGTACAGAGAGGTACATACACTTTTCCGTGTTTTTATATTTCTGTTTAGAAGTTACCTGGTATGGAATTTGTATTGCTAATTAATTATTTTTCATTACTACTTATTTTGTAATTTTTCTTTGCTACTTATTTTGTAATTTTTCTTTACTTTTGTAATTTTTCTTTACTCCTTTTCTTTTATCTTTATTTATTTCTTTTCCCTTTATTTTTATTTACTGCTTATTTTTAACTTTCTTTACTTATTTTTTATACTTCTTTACTTATTTCCCTTTTATTTTTATTTACTAGTATACTTTTCTTAAGATTTCCGTTTTAACCACTCTCCAAAAATACAGATGAGTTTCACAAACTGTGGTTAATGTGTACGGTGATATACAATATTTTTCCATGCCTTTATATTTTTGTTTAGAAATTACCTGGTACGGAATTTGTAAGACTAATTGATTAATTTTTCTTTACTAGTTATTTTGTAATTTTTCTTTACTCGTTTTCCTTTATTTTTATTAATTTCTTTTCCCTTTATTTTTATTTACCGCTTATTTTTATTTTTCATTTCTTATTTTTATTTTTCTTTACTTACTTTTATACTTCTTTACTTATTTCCCTACTATTTTTATTAAATAGTATACTTTTCTAAAGATTTCCGTTCAAACCACGCTCCAAAATACAGATTATTTTCACAAACTGTGGTTAATGTGTACGGTGATACACAATATTTTCCATGTCTTTATATTTTTGTTTAGAAATTACTTAGTATGGAGTTTGTAAGACTAATAGATTAATTTTTCTTTACTATTTATTTTCTAATTTTTCTTTACTGATTTTCCTTTATCTTTATTTATTTATTTTCCCTTTACTTTTATTTACCACTTATATTTATTTTTCTTTACTTATTTTTCTTTTTCTTTAGATATATTTTATATTTCTTTACTTATTTCCCTTTTATTTTTATTTACTAGTATACTTTTCTTAAGATTTCCTTTCAAACCACGCTCCAAAATACAGATTATTTTCCCAAACTGTGGTTAAAGTGTACGGTGATACACAATACTACAGTGTTTTAAGATATAAACAATACTGTTAGATGAGCCTTCCGTAATCTATGCTTATATATCTGAAAATAACATATCAAATCTGATATTTTTGTGATTAGAATTATACTTTTAGAACAAGTTTAAAAATTGTGAAAATGAAAAAAATATGTATGAATGCCGAGGATTATAACCAATACCTATAATTTCAATATAAAGCATTGATAAAGCATAAAGGTTGAACAGGAGACTAAATAAGAATTGTTTTCCAAAAAATCCCGTTGTTTAGAAACGTAGAATCTATTAAGTCTTTAACGCTCAAGTTGTTTTTACTGAATGTACGAGGACAGATCAATAAATAATAAGACTATATTGATACAATAGAAAGCAATGTATACAGAATTCAAATTACCATCAATCGTCATTATTTGTGTGGTATTTTTTGCAAATAACTACCATGGCACGCATTACAGTTGTCAAAACTTATTATCTACTTTTTAAACGCATGTGAACTCGTTTTTAAAGAATAGCACGTATAAAACTACTCCACAGGTTTTATACGTGCTTAATTTTCAAACCTGCTGTGTTTTAGTAACTCCTTGAGATCAGGAAAGAGCCAGAAATAGCACAATATCATATTAGGTTTATAAGTAAGGATGATTTGTTATGATTATCTACGTTACTGTACTGGATAACGTCCAGTACGTAACCAGCAATATATAGCCTTGAATAATCATGACGACTGGCAGTAAATGGTAAGCAAAGCAACACAAGCTTGTGATTAGTGCCGTGACACTCTGGTATATCAACCTGTATTTTCCATTTGCTATTAATACATATTTATAAAAACATTTATTTTATTCCACAGAAGTTATTGCAATTAGTAGTTTCTCGGCAGTAAAATTAGCCATATTAATTAATGAATAGAGTAGGAATATTGATTAATATCTTACATCTAAGTTACTATGGGCTCATGAGAGTAACAATAAACTGCAATTTAAATACCTTTTAGTATTACAAGCCTGTTCTCGTTAGCGATGAGCTGTCATTTTAAATATCATAAGATTTCACTTAAAAGAACTGTTAAGTGATTTATTTGCTCTTATATGAAAACACAGTACTGTAAAATTAAATTTTAAAAGATATGTATTTATTCATAATGATTCCAGTCGATGTACTTGTCGATAAATTAAATTCATCTGCGAGGCTGAAGAATCATAAAATGTTGATACGACGACGAAATTATGAATAACAGCAGATACGTGAAAATTAGGAGGATTATTTATACAATTGCTGCCTATCTTTAGTAAAACAATTGAAAAATCCTTCTTTGGAAATATAAAGCTTCTACAGACTATTTTTAGCTGTACTCTCAAAGGGACACTAGGAGTCAATAGGTTAATTAAATGGTAATATGATGAAATTGCTTTACACGCATTCGTAATTGATGACTTAATTTTATTTAGCCATTGAATGTTCTTTATTTCTAACTTTCTAAACATCATGTTCCCAAAAGAGTGAATCTGAAACCTAAAGTAGAAACATGAAAACCTATTATTAATAGTATAATTTAAGCTGAAAGCAGCTGTAACATAATGTATTCTTTCAAAAAGAAAACTTCCTAATATATTGAGTACCAATAACGTATTCATTAAATATATGATACTTAAAACTAGTTATTCCAAACTGAAATCTATCTCTATAAAATATATATGTTACAGACATACAATCAGTAATATTAAGTAAATATATATATATATATATGTGTGTGTGTGTGTGTGTGTGTGTATGTATATATATGTATTAAGGGATTTTTATACCTTCCAGAGTAATCTTAATGTATGCCGAAATACTATCTGTTTCGGTACGGCATAATTCTTTAAATATTTCATAAAATTATACAAAACTATGAAACATTTATGACTCTTATAAAACTATAAAATAATTTATATTAATTTATTACTATACAAATGTAACATAATTAATACATTATAAATGCATTTGATGCATTAGAATTTAAAAAATATATATGTTACATTACAGTTTGAACCATAACTTAATTTAGAATACGAGTATTAAACTATATTTTAAAGTACAGTGATCTCAAAACTGATTCTATAAAATGAATTAGTAATACTTAATTTCAGTAATTCATCCTGTAGGTATATATAAGCAGAAGAAAATTTAGGCTTATCTGTCGAGTAAAATATTTTAAATCTTACAGGTGGTGATGTTACATAGTTTTAATTATCTTTAGTCTTCTATATTAGTTGTCCTATATTTATATTTTTTTATGTAAGTTAAGAGAAATATTTTCATAATTTTATAACAGATTAATAAAAGTCTTAAATCACAAGTTTTAATATAATTTTTATAATTCTTTAGAAAGTTATAATTCGGAATAAATACACTTTAAGCATACATTGATTTTCTTTAGGCGGAAGATCCCTCAAAGATTAATTAAAAAACACTATGTAATGTGTATATGTGTGTGCGTGTATATATATATATATATATATATATATATATATATATATATATATATAGAGAGAGAGAGAGAGAGAGAGAGGGGGTAATATTAAATAAGTATATTCAGTTTTATAGTTCTGGAAACTTAAAGTTTGTTTTATTGTAGAGCTTTTAAGGCTCACAATGGAATACTTTGATTCAATTATACTTATTAATTAAAATTATATAATCTAATTTATATTCCTAATGAGTGAAGTGAGAAGTGGTAAATATAATATTCGCATATTAAGATCTTTAAAATGTTTCACTAACAATTATTATAATTTGTACAATAGATTTTATTGCCATTGGAAAAAAATAACAGTATAGTAGAGGATTTAATTATTCAATGTTATATATTTTAATGGATACGATAATAAAGATATAGTTATTTTTTAAACTACAGATAATCTAACATTTCTTGAGCCTGTAAATTATTTCCTAGAAGTTTTAAACAATACTACGGTGTTCTAAAAGCAATTAGAGGTACCTGCAATTCAATGAGCTTTTAGCCTGAATTATACGACATATTTTCAAACTAAAATAATCATTAGAACTACTGAAAATTGTCCTTGTCTATTACAATATGCATTCGTATTCATTAAGGAATGATATCTCTAATCATTCTGCAGTAATATTTCCCTTCTCTTTCTCAATGTCTCATGCACTTCAGGCAAATGTGAATATTATTGAAATTCCGAAGATAATGCTCTCCTGCACTTTTGCACGTTCACTCGGAATTACTGCCTTAATGACCTTTTAAACAACTTTGCCTCTTAGACATAGGGACATAGAACTTAATGTGATCTTTAGAAGCATTTTGATGTCTTCAAATTAACTCATCGGTGTTTCTATGTATGGTCAAAACAGCATACATTCATTCGAGAAAAAGATAACTTTGATTATTTGTTAAATTAAAAAAATCTATTAGAATTTTCTACCAAATGAAATCTAAAACCTATCAGACTAACAAAAACAGATGTAATTTATTGTCTCTCACTGACTAAGGTTTCTCCAGAATATATTACCATTCTTTAAAAGAGATCAAAATTGATTATTATTTCAATGAAATTTTATGTGTTTATAAGCCTGATATGAGTCTTTTAGAAGCCAATACGTTATATTAAGAAAAAATGTGATATCTAATTTTTTTAATACATTAATTTTCTGATGTTTGGTTTTGAAAACTGTTTACAGAGAATGAGATTAATTGTTGCTGAAAACTACTAATAAACTTTTCAGTAATTAAAAATAATGTTATTTAAATTTACAAAAATATAAAAATGCACTTATCCACATAGGCTTTTGAGTAGCTGAAATATTTTTTAGCCAATTTTGCAAGCGTTAAAAAATCAACAATTAAAAACTTTTCAGTAATTAAAAATAATGTTATTTAAATTTACAAAAATATAAAAATGCACTTATCCACATAGGCTTTTGAGTAGCTGAAATATTTTTTAGCCAATTTTGCAAGCGTTAAAAAATCAACAATTAAATGTTGGTGAAATACTAGTTGACTGTTTAAAGTTATTTACAAATATTTAAATGGATTAATGTGAATAGAAAGTGAAGTTTCAATAAAGAGAGTTTCATATGTATCCAATTAAAGATTTCGTGTTATATTTATGTACAATGTTATAATTTCCGTTAGGAGATAAACTCTGACTTTGTAGCTACCTCCGATGACTTTCAGAGCTAATTACTAAGCAATTCGTTTAGTAGTATTTGAATTACTAGTAAGTAGTTTTGAAATGGCATTTCTTCCATAAAAATCTATCTTGTGGATTTTACCCTTCGTTTTGTGCTGTTGGTTTCATGAGTACACTATTCAACTCGAGAGTGACTTTTGCATCTATAATCTTATTTTATTCAATTCCCATTTAACCCATATTGGACCGCTGTCCTATAAACAGGACAGCAAATAGAATTCCATTTAATAATAAAGTTATAAACATTTTCTGAGTGGATTTTATTTTAACACCTTTAAAATAGACACACTTTATCATAGTAACGAAAATACTGAGAAATCAAAATATATTGTATTTAAAATACATTTTTAGCAACCCCTTAAAAATTGTCATTTTTTAATCTTTAATTTTATATTCATTATTATTTTTTTAAATACAGTGGAGGTTACTTGTAGTATTACAGACATTAGTGAGTAACGCTAGGTCCAGAAAACTGTATTATGACACCAAACACTTTATCCATTTTAAAGATGATTCTTCAATTGATCCGCAAGATCGTTATTGTAGAATTCGACTTTTTTATGTCAAAATCATCATAACCTTGAAGCAATTTGGTATATTTTCTGAAAATCTCACCATCGATGAAAGAATGGTAAAATGTTTTGGAAGGCACAGTTGCAAGATGTTCATGAAAAATGAACCTGTAAAATTTGGATATAAATTTTGGGTATTAGCATCCTACAATGGTATCCTTTTTCTATCACCCCTTACCAAAAATGCCAGTTCAAGAACTGCAAAAGAAAAGCAACAACAGTGTGCTTAAAATGTAATGTTGAACTTTGCTTTGAATGTTTTCCTAAATTTCACCTATGAATCAGCCTAATGCAATGTAAGTGATACTTGTTAAATTTTAGAAGTGTATTGGAACGTTAGCCTAATTATAGTACAGCTAATTACTTAAATAAAGATAAATTTATTTTTAAAATTTTGGTTTTATATGCTTAGTTACACCCTATTAATGTTATGGATAAAGTTTTAAAAATTTTCAGAAATATCTAGTTGGTGTGGTACAATATGGGTTAAATCAAACTCCGTTTGTCTCTATCTACTCAAGATCCCCTTGCGATCCCACTTGCGTTTGAGGGATGTGTTTTTTTACAATATGCAATCCTAATCTTGGATACTGTAACTCGTGATACGCCAAATACTTCCTAAACCTTGACTACAGGAGCCCCACTCCTTATGAGGAGGACCAATGGTTAGGCCACATTGGAATTCTGTCAGTTCTGACATATTTAACATACAACTTTCTGTGCAACTATGTATAACGACATTTTTTCATAGTTGCACGGAAGGTTGTTTTGACAACTAATGTTTGCTTTCTCCAATAAGAATTGTTGGTGAATCAACAATACATTGCCCAAGCCCTCCAACATCCTTTCTCATTGTGAACCAAAATTCTAAAATTGCTATTTTAAAATAAAAGATTGTTCTTTTCTTATTATTTGCTGTCTAATTTTCTTTCTAAAAAAGAAATGATATCTCAGTTTAGAGAAAGAGAAATACACATAATGCTTACAAGGACTAAATTTATTAAGGCTGTGTGTATACCATTCCGATATTTACCGATACACTTAAAATATAAAACTTTTTTAGTATAATGTGCTGCCATCTGTTATCAGTTACTAGTATTTAAAATTTAGAAAGCAAATTGAGAAATTTATTATTTTAGTTTATCATGAATATATTTGTTCTGCCATATATATATTACGAAGAAACAAGTAATTATTCTAAACTTAATTTATAGTAGAAGGACATTTACGTATATTAAATGTCGGTAGTAAATATGTTTTATAAAATCTTCTCAGTATTTAACATTTTTAAAATTTTATGGTAGAATTAGCGGAAATCAGAAAAGAAGTACGGCGGTTGGCATTTTACGATTTTTTACGGATCAGCTCGGCTGTATTTAAGAGTAGTTCATTGAGTTAAATAAGCTAATGATAAATTTATTCAAAGCTTCTTCTGGATATCATTTTTATAATACCTAGGTGCATTCTGGTATTTCTCTGCTGTCTGGACACCAGTTGCCATACAGTAGAGTTTTGTGCTACTGTACATTTATATATTCAAATCGGATACAAAATCGGTTTAACTTAAGTTGCTAAAGGTGAAAGAATTTATTTATAAATAATGATTTTACTAAGTATGAGTAATTTATTTTTTCGAGCAATTACATTTAATTTTTACTTTACCTACATACTCGGCTGTAGCAAATATGTAACTTAAAGCACATATTTTATTAGGTGTCTCCATGCATAGGTTCACCCTGAGTAAAACGAGATACTTCAGATGCCACAGATGATTGTACTGTAAAATAAAATAATACAAAGGTTTTGAATTACCATTAATTAGTTACATAAAATTTCATTGAAAATTTTAAAAAATTCTTATTAACCCATATTGGACCGCTGTCCTATAAACAGGACAGCAAATAAAATTCCATTTAAAAATAAAATTATAAATATATTCTGAGTGGATTTTATTTTAACACCTTTAAAATAGACACACTTTAGCATAGTAACTAAAAAAACTGAGAAATCAAATTATATTGTATTGTAAAATTTATTTTCAGCAACCTCTTAAAATTTGTCATTTTTTAATCTTTAATTTTATATTTATTATTATTATTTTTTTAAGCTTTGTGGAGGTTACTTTTAGTTTAAAAACAGAACTAATAATGTAGCTGAAAGTTTTGTTGAAAAATATATTTTACATGTGTATTTTTAAGTATAAAAAAAGTGCCCTAAAATTAAGAAGACGGTCCAATTCTGATTATTTTTTTGTGAATTCGATGTTGCATTGATAGTGCACATTCTTTTCTCATCTTTCAATGAAAACCAGTTCAAACACCTGTTCACACACCTGGACACAAGAAGGGGTAAATAGATGTTGATTAGACTGAAAAAGGTTCGTTCAATTCGCTAAAAAATATGAAAACTGTTCCTACCTGTCAGAAGAAGAAGCAGGCGACGATGTCATTTTTCCATTTATTACACGACAAAAAACAGTACACTACATTCAACACACACCAAAACCATTCTCCTCACATTTTCTCCTCGCGCATTATGCGCCCTCTAGTCAAAGTTACAGGAGTAACAACAGATGTCTATTCTATTCAGAAAACTGGAGATTTTTTGCAAGATCTCCAGTTTTCTGCCAGATACTCTCTTACTGCCAGTTCAATAACTGCAAGAGAAAACCTACAACAGTATGCTTAAAATGTAATGTTGGACTTTATTTTAACTGTTTCCCCAAATTTTATCTATGAATCAGCCTAATGCAATGTAAGTGATATTTGTTAAGTTTTAGTAGTGTAATGGACCGTTGTCCTATATATAGGACAGCCAATTACATAAAAAATTAAAAATAAAATTTCAAAGTTTAGGTTTTATATACTTAGTTACACCATATTAATGGTATGGATTAAGTTTTAATAACTTACAGAAATATTTAGTTGGTGTGGTACAATATAGGTTAAAGTTGAAAACATAATGAACATGTTTACACACAGTGGCGTACGCAGAATTTTTTCAAGGGGATCATAATTCTAAAGACTAATAGCCCCCATAATTTCTACTAAAATTTTTGCCATTTTGTCTGATCTTAAGGGGGGGGTTAAATCCCTAACTCCCCCTTGCGTAAGCCCCTGCTTACACATGTATAACCTACCCTATAATATTTAAACTAGATCTTAAGTCTTTAGGTAAGTTGATGGAGTTCAGAACAGAGTTCGTAAGAGTTATACATTAAGCTTTAATGTTTAGAAACTTCAGAATCGTCATTAAATAGTAGATTCCTATCTAGTGAGCCCTGCAGCAGCAAAAAAATGGTAGCAATATTTTTAACCAACCAAGTGGTGTAAAAACACAGTTTCACTTCCTCATTGTTTGGTCATTTTTCCATCTAAATTAATTTAAAATTTACAAAACTACGTGTTATACTTATTAACGAGAAAGTATTATTGTGTAAAAGTTAAAGTTCCACAAAGAAATTATGAAATTGCAGAGTCGAAAATCAATTCATTTTGGATACCACACATATAAAGAAAAATTATTTTTCTCTTATTTTTCACAGGCCTTTTTTCGAGAGTCACACAAAAGCAACGGACGAATTATTTTATCGAAGAGCAGTAGATTTTTATCATGTCAACAGCTCAGCCTTCGTGTTTGCTGTACCCTTTGATGCTGGTAAGTATATAAGTAACCAGTTGCAGTTGTAAGATCATATAATATCCCGTAAAGTTAATAATTTCTGATAGCATATATAAACAATATATAAGCAATGTCAAAATTATTAGAGTTATTTTTACATGAGTAACTGATTCGTTTCTAACTGAAACTCTTACTATCCCGTCGAGGGATAAGTAACTGTGAGTCATTACTGCATCAAGTCTTTCAGTTAATTTCTGTCATAGAGCATGATGTCAAAATAAATTGAATGGCGAATGAATTTACTAATATTACTTATATTAATTGTTTAATATAAAAAATATTATTAAAATATGACTTTCAAAAGATGTATAGCAAATATTTCAAATATTATAGGTTAATAAATACTGAATATTGTGTATTACTGAAATTTTAATTTTCGAAACCTAAATTCAATTCAAAGCCTGGGGTTTGAATGAAACTTCTTCCTGATAACAAAGTCTATTTAAAATGTTAACCCGAATTTATTAGTTTTTGGCGACAATTTTTAATGACTATTAGTACTTAATAATGTATTGTGTAAGACAAATATTGCATTCCAATTTGTTTATATGAAATGAATAAATATCAATAAATGATTAAGATAGTTAGTCCTCATGCATCTATTTTAAACTTGCATGAATTTAAAATTTATTCTAATATTATGACTTTTTGTAAGTTCCCAAAATTTATTAGTATTTGGTAGTCGAAATCTTAAGCTCTAACCTTTAGAGAGAAAAACTACTCCAATGTTTCGCTACTTTGGAATGTTTTTGTCTTGAAAACCCCAATGATTAGTACGAAATCTTAGAAACGGGGGAAAATCGTTGGTTCATGCATTCAAACAATATAATAGAAAACGAGCGTTAAAAATACAGCTGATTCCAGCATTAAAAAAATAAGTTTAATAGTTGTACTAATGTCTAAATAATTATAGCAAAAGAACCAAAAGTTTTTAATCTATTCTTAATAAGAATATCTGTTACTCTTAGAAGTCAGCAGCAGGTTATATTATGACTAGCCTTCCAATAGTAAAGCAATGACTCTAGAAATACTACCAATGATTCAAAAGAAAGACTACTGGTTTGCAGCTAAAAATTAATGGGATGTCCATATTTAACAAATTTTAAATAAACAATCCATTTTTATCAAATTATCATTTTAATCCCTAGGATACAAAAATATAGCGATTCCTATATTACCCAAATAATGTAGGCGGAAGTAGTTGAGTTACCCTTTAATAAATTTAAAGCACTGTAAAAAACTATATTTTTGGAACTGAAGTAATTTAATTTATTTAATTAAAATGAGGCAGAAAATTAACGTCAAATTTGCATATGGGGAGAAAATACCCAAGCTTTTGCATCCTAGGGTTAAACAGGAAAAAATGCTTATTAAACGATTACAGGAATAGTATTCTAAAAGTGAATCAATGTAATACAAATATTATATTTTCCTTTCAAAATTTCTATCATATATATCTCGCTTGAACTAAACGGCAAATATCAAGACGTGAGGGTAATCTCATCAAAGAATTGCTCAAACGTGGCGATGACAGTTTTGTGACTGATGACATACCTATTGCATATCTCTCCTGCAAAATCAAAAAGGGAAAATGACACGTGTGGAAAAAAACCTTAAAGGGAACTAAATTCTCAGCTACCGAACTCTATAAGGGAATAAATCTTCCTTAAAAACTCAGGAGATTCTACCCAATTTAGAGAAAAAAAAATCACTCTTTTTGAATTGTCATTTACACACTTTTGAAAGTGAAAAATTCAGAGATGTTATTTGATATTTTGGTTTGATAATGGTGGAAGATTTCGGTAATATAGATTATTTTCTTTATTTGTTTGCTTCGTTTTTTTAACAATTTGTTAGAAATGTTATTAGTTTATGAAAAATAGATAACAGCAAAAAGTCCATGTAAAAGGGCGACTAAAAATCTTCAATGCTCTTTTTAAAAAAAAACCTTTTTTTAGATTCAATTTAAATTTAAGTTTCTATATTGCTCTCTGACTTAATACACACACCCAGGAAAGATAATAATAATTAAATTTGTTTTAAATTTAGTATTGATAGTCGCTCCCTTATAGGTAGACACATCCCACAAGTTATGTTTATTATCTTGAATGTGTTAAAAAATTAAACAAGCATGGTGTTCAGACATACAAAATTTGCATGCATAGCAATTTAATTATAATATTAATATTATAAATATTTGCTAAAGCAACCCTGCTGTAGATAAACCTCATATTGTCTAGTATAAACCAAGTTGTGTTTAGATTTAAATCAACAGATCTCAATCATCAGTGACAAGCATTGTTGCTAAGACCTAATTTTTTCCTGCCCATTAAGTATGCCTAAGTTTAATATGTTCATAGAAGCATATTAAACCTAGGCATCCATTATACTCATGAATCCTATTTACTAAATGAGTATGATTCTCTTGAATTGTGTTGTTGGACGCACAATGTTACTGGGTGGGCTACATGCCGCGAGTTATTAGGCCACTCCTGTTCTGAAATACAAAGCAATTACAAAGTTTACTAAAAAATGAAAAAAAAAATTGAAAGTGTAACATGCCTCCTCAATCCTTTTTCGGGTCAATTTTTCATTCTCTTATATACTGAAATAATCTTTATTGAAATTTAAATCGTCATTATGTGTTAAAGGTATTCCTTATTATTATTATTATTGTTATTATTATTATTATTATAATTAGTAGTAGTAGAAGTGTGACTTTAGTAATGGGTTTGTTGCACAAATGAAAAGTGGTAAAATAGCTTACCATGAATATTTTATAAATTGATCAAATTGGTCATAAATATACTTGAAATTGATCATGAATATACTTGAATTGATCATGAATATTGTCTTGAAAAGAGTTAATTATGTAAGTAAGTGTATAACAGTAAGAAACTTCTCTTCGAGAATCACAGCTTTACAAGAGGTGACCAAAAAGTAAAATTATAAGGCCTGCGTGAAGCGTGTAAATTTCATATCATACAACCAATACAGCCAATTGGTGGTATATGCATGAAGTTATTTTTCGACACAGTCCTCATATCGGTTTATAAAATTGTCGTTTCTTGAGATTTGAATATTCCCTCCTGATTAAAAATATTGTCCTTGCGTGTTTAGTCACGATGTCGCGAACTATTTCACCACCTCATCACAAGCGAATAGTTGACCTCCTAGTTACTCCTTCAAGTAAGACAATTCGTTTATATGCTGACCCAGTAACATGGTCACACTGCAACCCACTGAAGACCTGTAGTCACGACAGCAACCACAACAGATCTATCACTGCTACTGACCTACGAGAGTTCCATCACTGTCCTATTATAATATTGTCCAACCCAGTAAAGAGCAAACACTACAGAGGTATGCTCAGACTACCAGGAAGAACTGAAGACGCCGATCACTAAGGCACCTCGGGCTTGTGACACCCATGTATACCTATAGGAGGTATAACCCTGAAGTTGTATCTCATTTAGCACCACCCAGTCTCTTTGGAGGTTCAGGCTGTTGGTGGATGATATCTCAATAGCCATCGGTGGCCATTTCACTAGCGTTCGCAAACCAATTCCATAAGCATCATTCTGCAACATGCTGTCAAGATATTATAGTCTCTATAAACCTCTACCAGATGTCAGTGAATTTTATCTACTGTTACATGATTTCCCCACATAAATAAATGAGCTAATTTCTACGAGGCACCAGTTTTCAAAATGAGTAGGTTAACATTTTTGCTATCCTCACAATTACCGCTGTAGGCGATAGGTGGCTAAAACTCTATGCAGTTGAAGAATGCATGTATTAAATATACCACCCATTTCTAGTTCCTCTACAACAGAGGAAACTCCAAGAATTTTGGCCTTATAACCGTACTTTTTAATCACCCCTCGTAATTTAGCATTGAAATATCGTAGTTAAAATGTATGTTTGAAACGGATCTCATGTTTGCTTTGTCATATGTAGGTACTCGAAACACGAGTTTGGTAACGGCCAGCCAAGCTATCTTCTTGGGCAAAGGTCAGAAGCGTGCACCGGTTGCAGTTGTTGGCGTTCAGTTTAAACACGACGTTTTTGTAGAGAGGTTCTTCAACACGACAGGAACGGTAGGGAATACGGTAGAGGAAATGTTTATTACTCCTATCCAACATAAACATTTCCAATGATACTTGATTTTTTACTTATCTATTTTTGTAAAATCTCCTTTCTGCTTCAGTGTTAGCAACATATCTCTTTCATCTCTAATACTTCTCTCTCTTCTTTACTACTGTGTGATCTTTGCTTATGCTATGCCTGAAAATCTTTGTAACGAAGGAAAAATTCATCAATTATTTAAAATATGAACTTATTATATGCATGTGCAAGTAATGTTGTAAAATATTTATAAGTTATATGTAGAAATTTTCTTCTGTTTTCTTACAGAACAATGACATAACATTTAAATGACAACAAATCTTTAAATTAAGAGGTCTCATACATTCTAAAGGAGATATCGCGCATGTTAAAAGTGTATCTGTTTCGACAAATTATAAGTATTTAAGTATTTTTAAACTATAAACAAAAGGTTTTAAAACATTTAAGACCAATTTCAACTTTTTATAAAATCTTGAAATTAATCTTAATTTTCTACTTTGAAAATTTAAACCAGTTAATAATTAGCATTTTGAAAAAAAATTATATTACGGTCCATATGATAACCTAATTTACAATGCAGGTATTAAACTACAAGAAAACTGTATCCTGTAAAATACTGAAGTATTTTAGATATAAAAGTTCAAACACTCATGAAAACTAGAAAAAAAAGTTGAATAAAATAACTAATGCGTCATTAAAAATAATCAACGCGTTTAATCTTTTAAATACTAATCGATTCCATAGATAATAGAAATATATACATATAGAAGATAATATTAACTTATACAGAGAATAGAAAATATTATTTTAATCTATAAAGAAGAAGAATTTCATTATTTAATAACAGATGAAAAAAGTTTCAAATACCTCCCACATTTTGTAAAATTTTAAGAAACATTTAGAAAAGTTGTGATAGATCATCATAGACATACTTTCAGCATGCACCAATTTATTTTAGGAGGTATGAGATCTTTTTAAGAGTAATTTATCAACAGCTTTTAGCTGTTAATAGTGCCACATACAGTGGCAAGAACAATAAAAATTGTATTAAAATAAATGATTTGCTAAATAGATAGGGTAAATAAAAGATGAAGTACGATGAATTTAAACCAAGGAATTAATTTTAAATAATCACAGATTTATCCTCATTTAAGATGTGATGACGAATAAATTACTATGAATTATAATAATATCCTTAAAAGTTATTATATATTTACATTAAATTATTTTTCTATGAAGGTATATGTAATGTGACAGTGTAAAATAAGTTTGAGAATTATATATTAGTAGAAATTTTGAAAATTTAAAGTTGTAAGACTAATTTCTACGAGGAAAAACATAGCATTTGTTGTCTGAGGCCTAGCATTTTTGTTAAATCTTTATATTATGTCTATAGTCAAATAATAAAATTTGTAGGACGATTATCTAGTTTAAATGTACCAGTCTAACCATTGCATTCTAAATACTCATTAACTTATTTTATCTCCAATGATTGTGGATCCTCAATCAAATGTAAAGTAAAAAATATGTATGGAAGTGAAACAATTGTTATCAGGCTAACTATAAATAAAGTAAGATACCATGCATATAAATGGGGAACAATGGTTCATCCTAAAAAGTTGAGTATGTAACAGTTGGTCTGAAAAGTTTGTAGGTTAACATAGAAAGAACTTTATTTGATGAAATTTGATTTTATAATTCAATATTGTTCCCTTCAAGGGCTATACAACGATTATATACGTCATACAATTTTTCTATACCATTTTTATAGTACTATTTGTCTTTGGCCTCAAAACAGGCCTCAGTTTCGGTGATTACTTTTTCATCGGAGCTAAATTTCTTTCCAGAGAGCATTCTCTTGAGGTTTGACCACAGGAAAAAGTCTCTGGGAGCCAGATCTGGATAATATGGTGGATGCGAAAGCAATTCGAAGGCCAATTCATATAATTTTGCCATCGTTCTCATTGACTTGTGACACGGTGCATTGTCTTGGTGAAACAACACATTCTTCTTCAAATGAGGCCGTTTTTCCATGATTCCGTCTTTCAAACGCTCTAATAACGCTATGTAGTAGTCGCTGTTGATGGATTTTTCCTTTTCAAGATAGTCTATGAATATTAGAATATGCGCATCCCAAAATACTAATGCCATAACCTCGCCAGCCGACTGTTGCGTCTTTCCATGCTTTTAAGTTGGTTCACCACGTGCAGTCCACTCGGCTGACTGTCGATTGGACTCCAGTCTGAATTGTTGGAGTCATGTTTCATTCATTGCCACATATTGACTCATAAATTCGGGTTTGTTACGATTAAATAGCTTCAAACACAGCTCAGAGTCATTAATTCGTTGTTATTTTTGGTTGATTGTGAACTCGCGCGGCACCCACTTTGCTCAGAGTTTTCACATACCCAAATATTCTTTCACGATAGGTCCAAAACGTTCCATTGATATCTTTAGAGTCTCAGCTATCTCGATCAACTTCACTTTACGGTCATCCAAAATTATTTTGTGGACTTTTTTCTAAGTTTTCGTCGGTAACAGCACTCTTTGAAGCGTCCACTGCGTGCATCGTCCTCGGCGCTCATTTCGCCTGGTCTAAATTTAGCAAACCACTTTTCAGCAGTTGACTTTCCTGGTGCAGTGTCCGAATAACGTTAATCAAGCCAAGCTTTTGCTTCAGCAGTGTTTTTTTTCGCTAAAAGGCAATGCTTTACTAATACACGAAATTCCTTTTTATCTATTGCTTTCAAACTAACAAAATTTGCTTCAGTCAAAATACTATATTTCACAAATTAATAGTCCGACAGCTGTCAAATTTATACACGTCTTTCGAAGGTTAGGGATAACTAAAAACATGAATTTAATACTACAGCACCATCTATGTGTCAGCCTACGAACTTTTCAGCTCATCTGTTAAGTGAGCAATAAGCACGGCAGTACGGATATTGAACCTAAAACTTAGATTCTGTTTGGGAACTATGGTAAAAAAAAATTTCACTGTCGAAAGTATTTATCAATATTAAAACTCCTAGGAGATTTTGTCCTTCATTATTGGTGATATAAATTAGGTTCTCATCACATGTTTTAAGAGGTCTGGTATCTTTCAATTATTACAAAAGTAAACTGTTTTCCGACTTTTTTTCATATATTTAGAAAAATGATACTTTTATTCACTGTTTAGCTAGCTTTTTTGTACCATGAATAATTTTCTAGATTTAACATAAAGTTGTTAATGTTTTCAGTGACTGTTTTATATTAAAGTTATCTGATTGAACACAACACTACACGTTGGTATATATAACATTTTAGTTGAAATAAAATATATATAATAACTGAATATAATTAACATTTTAGTTGAAATAAAAATATGTTAAAATAGCAAACTATCATACTGTTTCAGTATTAGTTACACTAAACTTTATGACTTAAACGTTTGTAACTTTCGTAAAATCCTATTTTTAAGAGAATCTATTTTGTGAAGAACATTGAGGCTGTTTCGATGATAAAGGTATATTGGACTACTATACAAAACATGTAGTTGCAATATTAATGCAAATTACATCACTCGTTTGCTTTTAAAGTTGTAGTAAATTAGACTGGAGTGTCATTTTACGTAAGACACAATTAAGCTTCCAGAAAACAATGAAACCAGATACCTTCAATTGCAGAGTATGCGGAAATTGAAATACATGCAGTTATCAGACTTTTGCAGACAGAAGAAGTTATTTAAAAAGAAATGCATAGTAGATTGCGTGGTGTATAGGGGCCGTATGTTATAATGGATGTCAGCGTTTGATTCCAAAATTAAATATGAACCACACACGTAAAAAAAACCCGAAGCGTGGTTGACACAATGGAAATGTGAAGTCTTGCAATATCCACCCTACAGTCCAGATATCGTAGTTTCGGTGTTTCATTTTATTCAAACCTATAAATAAATTTGTGGTGGTAAAACGGTTTACAGGTCAGGAAGATTTGAAAAAACACCGTTCTGAAATGCTTAAATAATTTTGATGAACAGCAGTACTACGAAGAGATGTTTAAACTAGCGTCTTGATGGAATAAAAGTGTCAACATTTATGGATATTTAGAGAATCTATTACAAAATAAACAGAAGTGTATATTGCGAAATGTATTATACTTTTACTTGAGTATGGAACTGCAAATGTAATTTTGCCTTGTACCATTATTATCGGAACAACCTCGTATATTATTTATTTCATAGTTAATCATTTGAAAGACAAGTCACATTGCTTTAATTTCTTTTAAACAAATTAATATATATGTATAAAAAGAAATGTATGCTATGGAATAATTGTAAAATAATAATTGAAAATTAAATATTTAAAAACATTTGAACTAAATATTTTAACTAATTTAAAATGATAAATAAGATATAGGTATTAAAAAAAATAATTTCAAAATGCAGCACAATAGTAAAGAAGTAACTTTTTAAAATAAAATGTAAATTTATTTTTCTTTGAAAGTAAACCTAATTAACTTTAAAAAAATACACATTAAACAAAGAGATATTTAAGCATAAAATTAGAAAGTACCTTAAACAAAACTAACTTACATTCGACCGAAAGTTGGATTCCGACTACAAACGCTGAATTAATCACGGCCAACACAGTTATATACGATTATGAATGCGTGGAATCGCTTAAAACAGTACAATATGTAAAAGTCTGTAACACACTTACATTATAGACTGTAAAATATAGATTTAACCATGAAAAATTCTAAATAATTTGAACAGCGTTTTGCGGTAAAACTGCTGCATTACATCAATAGCGCCATTGTCTTGTACATTGTAAGAAAAAAGTAAAATTACTAAATTTGTAATTCATGAATTTCTCAACAATATCTACAAAATTTATGAGAGGTAATAATTAAAAAAGCTAATTTAATATTCAATAAAAATTTCCTTTTTCAAAAGTTTAATAAATTATAGAAAATAGTTGATGAGATTGACTTTTGCAGTAGCTAAAAGATTCCAGACCCGTTAAAGTTATTACAAAATGAATGACTACTATATGTTTTTCCGTATGATATAATGTTTTTTATGTGTTATAAATTTTCTATCTTTTACTACGGACTGTTTAGAATTTCTTTCTTCACGATCTGCTTTAAGCAATTGCATCGGCTTTTTTGCATAGCAAAGCATGTCTTCTCTCTTCATTTTCACTCGTTGATTATTTGATATTATTTAATTATTTAAAATGTACACGATATATATATATGTATTTTAATATATTTTACATCAAGAACAATGCTTTTTTTATTTGGTTTCAGTGTATGACAGCTTGCAAATACAAATGCACAGATGAGGTAAGTATTTCATTTCTATATGTATATCTATATATTTGAAAAATTCAAAAATTATGATTGTAAATTTTATGTATGTATTCCTTTAAGGCATTTAAAGACAAAATGCTTTAAAGTTGTATCAAAACTACAGGTTAGTTTCTCTAAATATTCTTTGATGGTAGTAAAATTAACGAAAAGAGCTAAATAGAAAAAAATATGGGTATTTAAAATTTCCACCGTGGTATCAGAAGGCTACAGTAAAAGTTGAATACAGCAAAAATGACAACTGAACAAAAAATATTCAAGCTTTATTTACAGCCCATATATGTGCACTATTTATGAACCCTTTGTTCCATAGCATACATTTATGCGATAGTCCAGTTTCTTAAAGACTATGTTCAGCATTGTACTATAAATGATATTCACATCACGTGAGATTCCTTCATGCAGTTATGCTAAATCCTATGATAAAGCGGGTAAAAAAAAATGGTCTTTCATAGCCCCTAAAGAAAAAGTCATATGGTGTTGAATCCAAAGAACTGGGAGCCATGGCAAAAGAGGTACATCACCTATGGAAGCTTGGCCCTATTCTAAATATATACTGCCATCTACTGCCAATTGCTATCAATCAATTGTTCCTATGTTTAAAGCAAAGGTCATTTTAGCTATATTCGTCTTAGTATTTTTAATACAGAGTATGCCTTTAAATGCTAACTATGTATAGGCCTGCATATACAGTTTTGCCCAAGTACTCGATTATAAAGGTGATACACTGGAACCCCGATCTATTCCTTAAACGTTAGGTGCAAATTAGTCCCAAATAGATTCCTATAGAACCAATGTTATTTTACCAGAATTCTTTGTTATCTCGCTTTTATCGTCGAAATATTTCTGTCTCGTCGCTTTGTTTTATCAGATGTACTGTTTATGTGGAATATGAGAGAACTAAATTATTTTGTGTTAGTAAAAACATTTTAATTTTTTTGAATGGCGTTAAAGATTTTAGGCTCATTAGAGGCTTTTCTAGACCAGCAGATGATTAGTAAGTTTATCTACTAGAATTATCTTAAGCGCCTTTATCACCAGAAGGGGGATAGCATTTGTCGTCGAAATATTTCTGTCTCGTGGCTTTGTCTTCCCAGATGTACTGTTTATGCGGAATATGAGAGAAATGAGAAAATGAATTATTTTGTGTTAGTAAAAACATTTTAATTTTTTTGAATGGCGTTAAAGATTTTAGGCTCATTAGAGGCTTTTCTAGACCAGCAGATGATTAGTAAGTTAACAACTAGTAGGATTATAACAGTTAAGCCCTTACCCACAGACCAGAAGCAATAACATCAAAATGGGTATCGCATTTATGGTCGAAAGGGTCGCATTTATCATTGAAATATTTCTGTCTCGTCACTTTGTCTTCCCAGATGTACCGTATATGTGGTATATGAGAGAACCGAGAAAATTAATTATTTTGTGTTAGTAAAAACATTTTAAATATTTGTGAATGGCATTAAAGATTTCTGGCTCATTGGAAACTTTTTTAGACCAACAGAGGATTAGTAAGTTAACAACTAGTAGGATTATAACAGTTAAGAACTTACCCACAGACCAGAAGCAATAACATCAAAATGGGTATCGCATTTATGGTCGAAAGGGTCGCATTTATCATTGAAATATTTCTGTCTCGTCACTTTGTCTTCCCAGATGTACCGTATATGTGGTATATGAGAGAACCGAGAAAATTAATTATTTTGTGTTAGTAAAAACATTTTAAATATTTGTGAATGGCATTAAAGATTTCTGGCTCATTGGAAACTTTTTTAGACCAACAGAGGATTAGTAAGTTAACAACTAGTAGGATTATAACAGTTAAGAACCTACCCACAAACCAGAAGGAATATCATCAGAAAGGGTATCGCATTTATGGTCGAAAGGGTCGCATTTATCATTGAAATATTTCTGTCTCGTGGCTTTGTCTTCCCAGATGTACTGTTTATGCGGAATATGAGAGAAATGAGAAAATGAATTATTTTGTGTTAGTAAAAACATTTTAATTTTTTTGAATGGCGTTAAAGATTTTAGGCTCATTAGAGGCTTTTCTAGACCAGCAGATGATTAGTAAGTTAACAACTAGTAGGATTATAACAGTTAAGCCCTTACCCACAGACCAGAAGCAATATCATCAGAAAGGGGAGAAGGAAGACAAACCTCATATAGAACCTAGATTTTCTGCAAAGGAAACTTTGTAAAAATTAAAATCATTTATGTACATGCACACGGACGCTGACAGCGTATTTAGATGGAAATGATAGAATGCCCTTTCTTTGCAATCAATCGAATAACTTGCACAAAGTAAATATCCTTTACAAAATGTTTGGACAGCATAAAGAACTATTCTAAATTCAAAGTATTTTTTTTATAAAATGTGCAGCACTTTCATTACTGTTGTATATAATTAATTTATTCAGAGGAGTTGTTGTCTTATGCCACTTGGTCAAACAAAGCATGATATGAGCCGGAAGCTACTGGATTTAAGGTTTTACCGTATTTCTCAAGCAGTATTGAAAAATAATTCCTCAGTTCTAAAGTTGTTTAATCAATCCTCATAAAGACACACATCATTTTGTATGAGTTGAATAAGTAACGTCTTCGATTAAGGGTTTTTTCCCGGTGTACATTGCACAGAATTCTTGTATGATAATGAAGGGTTTTCTACTGATTAAAGACCACACCTGAACACACACATAAAAAAATGAAAAGGAAACTTAAACTGAATTTTTTTCAACTCTTAGATGTTGATGTGTGATACTCAGATCAAACTATCGAAAAACTTATTAATTTAAGACAAGATATAATTTTTGCATGCTATCGAAATTTAATTTTTGATACAACATATTATTAGTAATCTTTGGATTCCTCTATTGCAAAGTTTAAATATGTCTCACAGCTAACTAATCATCATCTGGAAGAATTTCTGCGAACTGTTTCGACTAATTCAAAACTGTTTTTAAGATTTAACCGAACAATTAAAATAGTATACATTTTGAGTTTTTTTATATTTTATTAAATATTAAAAGTGTGAAATAATTATTTTGTATTTTATTTCTCCGAATTAGATTTGATGTATAAGTGGTACATAGCAGTTAAAATATATACCAAATACTTTTAATTATTAAATCTTTTAGGGAATATGAAATAAAAGAATATTTGATTAACCCCCTTTGCCGAATTAATTTTCCCCATACCTAGTAATTTGGTCCAAATAAATATTTGAGTTACATAAATTTATTGCCTACCTAACAAATTTAATCGAGTTACACAAAAATGAGCAGTAATTCTTAAATTTAAAAACCTTGTTGAGCTATGCTTAACATTAAACTTTCAAAAGAAATATGATGTTGAATTATACTTGACATTCGAGCTCCAACAGTTAGTTAAATTTGAAATTGGGTGTCTAACCCTATGAAAGATAACAAAAGCATGGCTCTTTAAAATGCATAGAAAACCTAATTCCGGACTTGTTGACTTTAAGGTATATATATGTCTGCTTCAGACTTAGAAAAAAAAATCGGAATTTTCGTCTCATTCCATTTCTTAGAAGCACGTTTAATACACTTATAATGTAAAAGAAATCTTTAAACTGTTGTAATTTAAAATCATTTCAGCTACAATGTTCATTTCTTTGAAAGTAGTATATCATACTAAATACTTTTAATTAAGTATTTTATTTCTACTTATTATACTTGGTATTTTTGTTTTTTCAGCAAATGGATTGCTGGTTGCTTGATAGTAACGGTTTTGTTGTGGTATCTGAAGTCCACGAACAGGTGAGTATTCACTTTAATCCCAAATACTATTTGTCTGGGAACAGTACAAATCTTATTCTTGTTTTAAAAAATATATATAACAAAATCTTTCAAGATCTTCAGATTTATTCCATAAGATTAACGCTCAGCTAGCACCTTTATGATGGGCCAACCCCTATATTGTACGTTGGCCAATTGAAGGCCAGCAGTTGGCTATTAGTTGTTTCTAACACAGTGCCAACATAATGTTAGGATAAGTCAAAGATTTGCCAACCCCCCAATTAAAAACTTGAAAATTTTATAACATAAAATAAAAATATCTTTTGTTATTGTTTAATTTTTGCACCAGGAGTTAATATTTTTTTTGCACCATGTTTCAGTGTTTTGCATCTCTTTTATAGTTTTCTGATTGATCCTTTAATTCTCCCTAGCGCTAATAGATGGCGCCAGCGAATTTACTCTTGCCGTTGTGTGTGCAGTTTTTTTAGTTTCATCGTGTGATTACTAATAACTTGCAGTCGTTGAGTCAAAGTCACAGTACAGTATAATTAACCTTTTAATTAGACAGCGCGTTTTTTCTTATATCTGGGATATGAGAATGAGCCAAAAAACCTTGAAGAATTTCCAATCTTTTGATTTGGAAGTTTCTCGAGAGTTCTATATTCACGATTGCCTGCTTTGCATTGATGATCCATATTATGTTTTTGATCTTTTTCGTTTTGAGGTTGAAGTAGTGAATCTTTTACTGCTAGGTAGTCCGGTAAAACTTTTACCTTGACCTTGACACTTGATTTGCCAACTGAATGTCAACGGATTAATAGGAGGACCAATTGAATGAATGGCAACTTGTAATTTGGATGAGCCATCTTCAGCTTTAAGGAACTTTAAATGGAAGATTTTTCTTTTTTTTTTTCGCCTTATCAATTCTATTTTAATTTTTATCATAAATACATGGTATTTTTAGCATTTGTTCTCTATTTTTATTTAATTAGTTTTGCTGAAATTACTTTATTTCTAAATAATAGGAAGTTTTATATAAAGGGAAAATGAGAGCTTGTTTAATTTTTTTTTTTAATTTTTCTGACACATTTTGCTCAGCACATCAACACAAAGTGACTTTCATTAATAATTTTTAATTTTTGTGAATAATAATTATTAGTTATATTCCTCCAATATTTAAATTTTTAAAAAAGTATCAGATATTTTAAATTTTCAAAAAAGTTAAAATAATGTTTAACAATTTCGTTTCAAATACTATATGAAATAAACAACATTGAATAAAGGACGTAGGGTTTCATCTTAGGTTTATAATGTATTTCCTGTGAAAAAAATTCGAAACTAATATATGCAACAGTTAACTGTACAACTGCATCTCATTTTTCTCCAAGTTTGTGTAAAAAATGCAGTTTCTTACATACTAGTATCTAGCCCATCATATAAAGGGATTAGTAAAATTTTTAATTTTCCAGAATTGTAAAGTATCCTATGAGGCAGATAAAAAATGGTTTGTTTTTTGGCTGAGAATTATCTGGTACATGCTCAATAATTTGTTTATCTTCATACTCATCTAAAGTCTCCCGATACTGTGAATGCAGTTTAGAATCACACAGTGTTGCCAACCATACGATAATTATCGTATATGTACGATAACTTAGGACTCTGTAAGATGAAAAATAATCTCAAAATTATGTGACATAATTCTGAAAAACTGTACAATAATTTTCTGATTTGTACGATAAACCAACAGTAAACAAATGGACAATTAAAAGAACAGGTAATTTAACTGTAACTCTATAAAGAGCAACAACAAAAAATTTATATATATATATATATATATATATATATATATATATATATATATATATATATATATATATATAGTGAATTTAAATGTAGAGTCATCTTAAATATTCAATTATGAATTTTTTATACATGATCTTTACTGATAAAACTTGTAAAAGTAGTTTTTATCTACAACATTTATAATGGTAGAGGGGTATTTTTAAATTACAAATTTACATAATGGTAAATAATAAAAATTCTGCCATTTCTGTGTTTTTCCACAGTTTTAAAATCTATCTAATATTAAGATTAATTTGAATAAAATATATCTTTCAAGCGCCCTCTATTAACACTATTTTGAACTAATTACAAAAATGTACGATAATTTATAAGCCAATGCCATAATTTTAGGACCTAGAATTCATAATTTTGCCTGTGTAGGTTGGCAACACTGGTTTAAAATCACATTCAATTCATATAGTCATACCGTTTGGTTATGTATAAAAATCAAACTCACAAACTTCTTAATTTTCAGAGATATATAACTTAATGCTAGATATTTTTTTTTGTCCGTGAAATAGACTCCTAGACTTTTTTGAAAATAATTTGTTGTTAATACCGGTGATAAAATTTTCATTGCAACAAAAAATAGATGATTAAATTTAAAATTACATATGTACCTAATGATTATTTAAGCCAAATATAAAAGAGAATTATTTACGTAATATCTAAGTTCAGTGATAAAACGAATGAAAATAATGCAGACGACATTTAAATAATTTAAAATAAAAAATGATTAAGTGAGATGAATAAAGGAATGAAGTCATAATGCTAGCAAAAATGTTATTTTTACCTATTTATTATGTGATAAATTGATAAATTTAATTGCCTGCTCTTAGCCGGGGAAAATAGATCTTGAAATAATGGCACTAAACGCTCGAAAAGAGGAGAAGAGAGGATTTCGAACGTTTTAAAGACTCACTTTAAATTCTACTAACCCTAATTCATCAAGAATCCAATATGGATGCCCTATCCATTCCAGGTCCAACCGCTTCATAAATTCGAGGACAGACGGACAGATAACTTAGGCTATTATTTTATAGAGGATGTGGGTCAGAAAGTTGTGTTGTAGTTTCACAGTCATCAACAAGCATACATAAAAGCTCTAATTATAGTTACTTCAGTAAGAAACTGCAGTTTCATTCAAATTTAGAGAAAAGTGTGATGCACTTGTTTAGTTTAATGCGAACACAAACACGCCTCTATTTCATTTCATAAAACATTACTCTTGAATTATTGCAGCAATCTCCTGGCGAACTGCCTTATCTCTAAAGATGTTGGTTGACACATAACTTTCTTGCTTGTCGATTTCTTGGTTCTGCTCATACTTGTAGCTATAGGGGTATCACTTATGTGTTTTTGAATCAATGGTATACAGATATTTATTCAAGAGACATAAACGGGAATATTTCTACTCTAATCTATCCTAATCGGGCCAAAGGAAGGCCAACATTTGAATACTTCAGTTGACCAACAAAACATTTGTCTAGTAAAATGCCATCATTTTCCTGCTTTAAGAGGCCGCTGGACTCAGAAAAAAAACCCGTACGCAGTGAAAACAACCCAAGAAATTGCAGGCGGTGGGAGGTAACTAGTTGAGTCTTTCTGTCGAATCAGAAAACTTTACATATTGACACCCCGTTATTTATTACTTTTTAAAAATCCCTATTTGGTGGGTCAACTTACTAAGATTGCCATTGGTGCTCAGCACAAATTTGATTGGCTGAGATTTTCTCGTCTGGATCGCCTTCGCTTGCTCGTTTTCAGACGTTGCTTGTACTTGTTCATTTTCCCTTGGGAAAAATAAATAAAAAATAAAAAAATAAATAAAAAAATAAAAATAAAAATAAAAATAAAACCTTGTTACTGTCACCACTGTGCCTTTTAGGCTTTTTAACTGTTATTCTTAACTTTACCTTTATTTAACTTCTTGTGATGTAGTATTTTTACTTCCTTGTTACTCTGCTGCCCAAATTCAAGCACCCTTAACCACTTAATTCATATATTACTTTTTAACTATTAGAGCCAAATCAATTCAATAATGCTGTTTTGCCAATCCCATTAGAATTGCAGAACTAGAGGGCTAGGCCCATGCAGTTCTGTGCCCAATGCTTCATGTGTGCTCCTGTGTAAGTGCGCTAGATCTGTTCTTAGAACCCCCACTGTAAAACAAGTTAGCAAGAGCCTCCGGGTAAAGGGGTCACCCCTCGTTTATTCTGTAATAGAGTCGAGATAACAGCAATAAGCAATGCATGTTTTTGTCTGTGAATGGCAACAGCAGAATAAGAGAAATAGTCAGGGCAAGTGTTTTTACTATGTGTTTTTACTATGTGGGTACTCTGGAAATCGTATACTTCAAATACATTTCCAGTTGTAGGAAATGAGGTTAAAAACTCATAATCGTACAATTTCTGTGTAAAATAAAATTCTTTAAAACCTATAAAAAGCGATAAAATGTAAAATAATAATAATAATAATAGCATACAAAACGATAAATAAATATTACGCCAAATCTATAGCATTTTGTTATTTTAGTTCTTTGTTTAGGGTAGTCCAAGCAAATTCATAAACTAACGTTCCTCCAACCAAAAGACCAACTATCAACTTGCAGTTAACGGACATCCAAAATTTCTGTGCTAGCTGGGTGTCTAAAATTCCTACATTGTAAACGTATACATTTTAAATAGTAGCGATTTTTTTTTAAATTTTATTTTTGCTTTTTGGAAAAATTAAAGGCATTGTGTGTGTGTGTGTGTGATGTAATATGCGAAAAAAAGTAGAATATCTGATTTTTACACGGACAGTACACTTTGACGGAACATCCATTGTTTGTAAATCTTGGTGCTGCCACCTATTGATAAACATTGGAGAAAAAATCTAAGTTATTTTGAAAGACTTGAAACCTTTTTGTACCATCTTTTTAATTAATTATTTTTTTAAAGGTGACACACTCAGGCTAACACTGCCCAAGAAAGGGTGAAGCAAGTAGCTTTATAATTTACTACTTTCACAAAAATAAACAAAATTAAAATTTATAACTATTTTTTCAAAAATTGCTACATATCATATTAGCTCCAATGAATATTTTGATATCCAGTTCATTGAAGATCTGAAAAAATCGTATATGATAAATGACTACTTATCGCTATAAACATATTTTGGTAGGTTATTTTAATAAAAGCTTGTACATCTGTTTTAAATTGGTCAGTAAGATGAATCTAATTTATAATTAATTAATAATTGCTTTCTCAGATACATTATATTAACTTAACATTTTCCTTATTTTCAGAAAGCAAACATGAGTTTTGGGTTGCAAAATTATACAAAACATATATTAATTTTACCATTAAATATTTAATTTTTAAGGAGTCACCAAATACGTTAATGCATCTAGTACAAAAGCAATTTTATATCTAATAAGAGATGGGGAAACTCATAACTCGTCCTATTCAGTGGGCCAATGTAATAGATATAAAGTTTGTAATATTATCTACACATGTATCCTTATTTTTAGAAATTCTTAGAAATTCTTAGTGAAAGGTCAGGATCAATAAGTAAAAGAAAGAAAGGGAGTTAAAAGAAAGAAATTCAATACATTCTTATTATAGCTCCTTAATTAGAATTCTTGCCTATTTATAAGACCATTTGGAAATAAACTATTATTTTAACAATAAAACTATTACTATTTTCCCACTCTTCTACCGAATTAGGCATCATAACATTGTATACAAATTGCAATGCGATAAGATAATTGCAATGCAACTGGATAATCAACTTCTATGAAAAGATTCTTAGTCTTCGTGTTCATTCGTAATTCTGCATTATTTATTTATTTATTTATTTATATTTATTTATTTATTTTTATTTATTTATTTATTTTATTTTATTGTTTGCTTATCAAGATCGTCTCTAGATGGTTAAATAATAAATGCTCAGCTTTATATTTTCATAAGTTGTCAATCGTTTGGAATCAACATTTCGATAGAATGGAATTCAAATGATTGAATTTGAAAAAAAAAATTAAAAAAGAAAAACATTTTAAAACTTAATTTTCTCTCTTGTAGTAACTTTTGGATGTTACTAAAAACAGAAGTTTAATACTAAAATATCTGTGGGATTATCTTTTAAACGTGCAGATTTTATTTGGAATAATTATTTGCAAGGGGTTATAACAGCTAATACTAATGTAGATATCATTTAAAATAAACTTACATTTTAATAACATTTGATAGTTTTTCATCTTATCTTATTTTAAATTAAGACCGTATTTTAATATATATAATAATTTTTATTACCTATTTGTACTGTTCCTTACAAATGCTAATAATCATTTTGAATAATTCTATAGTGATATATTAATATGATTGGAGTGCATATAGCAAACTGATGATTAAACTTCTAATTCTTTTAATTTTTGTTTTAATTCCAATATGGCATGCGTTTGATTGTTGTATTCTAGCAGATTTATATTATTCTATTTATACTTATTTAATGATTATGTAATTATTCGCCATTCAATAGTTTAAAGCAATAAAATGTTACATTTATATTGTGGGGGAAAATGCGTGTTTAAATCACTTCCGGATCACCATTGTGGGGAAAAATACACCCTTTTATACAATAATTGGCTATTATGATTTAGAAATGATGGAGGATTGCTTGGTATTTATTTCCATGTGAAAATAATTCTAATAGTGATGGATGCAAGAAGATTTAAACTTAACAAACATTTATTCACACAACACATGCCATTTTCTTTTCCCAACTGCCCTCTGGAATATTTTCATACCTCTAGTACAGCTCGCTCATGCGCAGAATAAATCTGCGCGTACATGCTGAGCGGAGGGATATTAGCATTGCCACAATATCTTGCTCATTGCTTCTTAGAGGCTTTTAAACTTTATTCTATATTCATCTATAATTAGGAAGTAAATTTTTGCTATTTTGGCTACGCCAGGGTAAATTATCGTTGAATACTGACTGCTACTAAGTACAAAACATCAAATGAAGCAAAAAGTATTGGAAGCAAAAGTATTCTCTTTAATTTAAAAATAACTTATTTTTTTGTTAAGACTACAGTCTACTTTCATCTGGGTGAAATTTAGCTAAAAATTCAATATTTCTATCTCACTTATATATATAAAATTCTTTGTATGTATGTGTGTCTCATTAAAATTATAGATTATTTTAATACAGTATAAGGAATACTAAGGAATTTTGAAGTATATCTTCAAAGTTAAAATTTAGACTTTTGATTTCGCTTTCTACTGTTTATTTCACTGTTTAATTTCATATTTTCATTAATCTGCTTGCCATAGTGTAGCAAATCTTTATTATTATATTTATATTAATTTCATGATTTTTTTTAATTCGCAATTATTCAATATTTTTCAAAAAAATATTCACGTTTCTCTTTCTCGTTACTACTTCATAATAATAAAGAAATTTTTCCCATTTTGGTTAATTTGTAGTAAAATATCGTTGTATACTGACTGAATCAAACAAAATAAAAATAATTAGAATAGAGTAAAGAAAACATGGGGGATGGAAAATCAGTTATAAAAGTAGTAAGACTTCATTTTTTCCTTTGAGTCGAATCAGAATACTTTTTTCTTTGATTTAGAAAAGTCACTGAATACAGACTGCTAATAAGCATTAAGCATCAAAAGGAATAAAAAATTATTGGAATAAATAAATCAAAAATGGGGATGAAAATTCACTTATGAAAAGATTCATGCATCATTTAATTTTCTTCGAACAAAAGATAGAACATTTCTTCTTTGATTTAAAAATAATTATCATAATATATATGTATGTGTGTGTGTAATACTTTGTATGTGTGTCTGTTTGTTTATCTGTTTGGTATGCCTTTCTTAATGGCTCGATCGATCTTAATATTTGTATGGTGATTAAAGTGAATCATGGGAAAGCATTTGCCAGGTCAAATTTATCGAAGATCAAGGTCATGGTGGAGACAGAACGCTTTTTTTAAATTTATTCACGCCTAGCGACCATATATTGTAAATAGTTTATTTAAAGGATTTGCTAAAAAATAATCAAAATATTTTAAATTGATTTTGTAATAGTGTTTAAAATGTGTTTTGAGATGATACATTTCGCTGATTTTCTATTATTTAGTTTAGCTAGTTAATCTTATCTCTTTTTATTCGGCATACTTAATGCTTTTTATTTTTTATCTTTTTCGTTGCCAGGAGTAACATATGATCATTTTCAAAATTAAAACATTTAATATTTTATTTATATCACATGCTTAGGACTGGTTTCTCCCAAGTTAATTAGACCTAACCATGGATTATTTTCTATACAAATGCAGCAAATCTAATTATTTCGAATCGATTTTGGATAAATCGATTTTTATTTTTGTAGGTACCATTGTTCTCTTTAAATAAACTCGTAAATAATGATCTTACTTGTCCTTTATTCCACTATAAGTATAAATAACGAAATGTAATAAGGTTTCGAGGAAAATTTAAAATATGATATTCATTTTATGACACTCAGTTGTTTAATTTATTCTTCCGATTGCCTCCTCTTTGTACCCAGAACTCGCATTAATTAAATCCTTTTGCTTATGCTATTTAGAGGAAAATTTAAAATATGATATTCATTTTATGACACTCAGTTGTTTAATTTATTCTTCCGATTGCCTCCTCTTTGTACCCAGAACTCACATTAATTAAATCCTTTTGCTTATGCTATTTAGAGGAAAATTTAAAATATGATATAGAGGAAAATTTAAAATATGATATTCATTTTATGACACTCAGTTGTTTAATTTATTCTTCCGATTGCCTCCTCTTTGTACCCAGAACTCACATTAATTAAATCCTTTTGCTTATGCTATTTAGAGGAAAATTTAAAATATGATATAGAGGAAAATTTAAAATAAGATATTCATTTTATGACACTCAGTTGTTTAATTTATTCTTCCGATTGCCTCCTCTTTGTACCCAGAACTCACATTAATTAAATCCTTTTGCTTATGCTAACCCGATTACTTTAATCTTTATTTGGAGTGTCACAATTGTTACTCTTTGAACTGTAATATTGTTTCAAAGTGCAAAAAATAACAGTTCTAACTCCTTGCTTGACCTATACATGACACATGATATAGACATCTAATGCTTTATGCTCTTGTATATCACATGTGATACACATGTAATATAAAATATACAAAAGTTTGTATACAAAATATAGTTTGTTATATATCACATGCGATACTCAAGTGTATAAAGCATTAGATGTCTATATCGTTTGTGATGTACAGGATAGGCAAATTGTTAATTGTAATAATGTTCGGAGATGTTAAAATAAAAGTTTTAAATGTCTTTTCTGATGCCCATGCCGAACGATAACCGAATGGTTAGAGCGCTGATCTTCGATACCACATTTTGTGGGTTGCAATTCCACTGAGTCACGGTTGTTCGTAGCTGATCAGAATCGGCTTTATGTAGTAGGACTCGGTCTCATTAGTTCTCGTGTTGCATAAAGTAGATCGAAGCACTCCAAACCAAACTGAACTAAACTTTTCTGATGTCCACAGTTATTTATTGCATGTATTGCATGTTCTGGTGGTTCAGGAAAGGTGAACCAGAAATCTGCTAGCTGACACGAATTTGAAACTTTCTAACCAACCAACAAACAAACAAAAAGAAAAAAAAGCTGATTTCCCCAATTCTTCTAATTTCAACAAAAGCAATACTTCCGGGAAAAAGAAGCGACTGATCAAAACGTTTTTGATGTAGATGCAGGAAAACGAATAATATGGGCTCACTGAATACGGAAAAAATAACATTAACCCATATTGGACCGCTGTCCTATAAACAGGACAGCAAATAAAATTCCATTTAATAATAAAGTTATAAATATTTTCTGAGTGGATTTTATTTTAACACCTTTAAAATAGACACACTTTAGCATAGTAACAAAAAAACTGAGAAATCAAATTATATTGTATTGTAAAATTTATTTTCAGCTACCTCTTAAAAATTGTCATTTTTTAATCTTTAATTTTATATTCATTATTATTATTTTTTAAACATTGTGGAGGTTACTTTTAGTTTAAAAACAGAGCTAATAATGTAGCTGAAAGTTTTTGTTGAAAAATATATTTTACATGTGTATTTTGTAAGTATAAAAAAGGTGCCCTAAAATTAAGACGACGGTCCAATCCTGATTATTTTTCTATGAATTCGATATTGCATTGATAGCGCACATTATTTTCTTATCTTTCAATGAAAACCAGTTCAAACACCTGGACACAACAAGGGGTAAATAGATGTCTATTCTATTCAGAAAACTGGAGATATTTTGCAAGATAAACTTACTCTCTTACTGCCAGTTCAATAACTGCAAGAGAAAACCTAGAACAGTACGCTTAAAATGTAATGTTGGACTTTGTTTTGACTGTTTCCCCAAATTTTATCTATGAATCAGCCTAATGCAATGTAAGTGATATTTGTTAAGTTTTAGTAGTGTAATGGACCGTTGTCCTATTTATAGGACAGCCAATTACATAATAAATTAAAAAATATTTTTTCAAAATTTTGGTTTTATATACTTAGTTACACCATATTAATGATATGGATTAAGTTTTAATAACTTACAGAAATATTTAGTTGGTGTGGTACAATATGGGTTAATTCTATGGCAGTAAAGTCGGAACCAAATGAATCGAATTATCAACACGGGAACGGCAGATCGAGGTTCTACTGCAGTGATTCTCAATACATTTTTTTTTCGTGGCTCACTTTTAACAATTTCAAAACTTGGTGGCATACAAAGAAAATAATAAGTTTAAAAGTTGTTTATTGACCTATAATACACTGTATAAAATAACATATGATAATAATTTTGAATGTAAAATAAAATATGTATTACAAAACAACAGTCGTTTATTAAGGGATTAATTACAAGTTAATGTTAAGAATACTTTCAATGAGAAATTTGAGCATAGCGTTTTTTGATAATTTCATTTATATTTGTTCGTAAAAATGACAATGCTTCTCTCATATCGTCTTCTGCATTTAACACACTCGATATATTTTTCATTTATATGGTGGTTAATACTAAAATTTACAATTCACATAAATAAGATGTAAGAAATTGTAATCATGTTTTAAAGCTTTTTTGGCTATCATGGGAATAAGAAAATTTCAAGTTTTCTCCGCTTATGATGTCGATACATCTCTAAGATATTTCTTGAAATAAAAATTTTCCTCGGAGGTCGAAAATTTCAGGTGTAAAATAAAAATCGAAAAATACACATTTCTAAAATTTGGCGGCACAGAAAAGTGCCGTGGCATAGTGTTTGATAATCACTGTTCTAATGTATTAAGTTTAATTGCTCTTGAAATATTAAGGTTTCAAATTTTAAATTCATAGAATTGTTTTTATCTTTCATCAGTTATTATTTTTAGATAGTTTGATAAGCGTTGCAATATTAAAAACCAGATTATTAAAATTATATTGTTAAGTAATAACACTATACAGAAATTTCATTATCTCTTTGCCATATAGATTAATTTTTTTTTCTTTCCGCTTTTTACTACGATATCGTTTATAAAGCAGTTTGCCAAATAGCATTTAGTGTCGCCATCTATCCTTCATTATATGAACCAAAAGTATTGATTTTCCCAGCCTGTCATCAGTCTTATATTACTCGTTTCATTCTTATCAGAAGGATTAACTTTTTAAAAAATGAGGATCCATCATTTTTTATCAAAAATTATGTTAATTTTTTTACGGATTTTTTATTCCTTTCTTCTTATCGCCAAAAAAAATCTTATCAGCATTTTTTCTTTAATCTTTAAGGTACATCCATTAAAAATGATACTAGTGAACCCTATTTTCTTTTTATCTTCTTTCCACAAAATTATTATTCAACGCATTTAATAATTATTTTTTATTCCATTAAATTTCAGTAAGAGTTTATCAGTTAAATTTTTAAACACTTCTTAATATTTAAATTATTTGTATTTCAAGAAATAATCTATGGAAAAAATCATGTGTAGAAGCATCTGGTAATTACAAGGGAATCTAAATATATAATTATTTAAAATCAGTTTGAGAAGTCATTTTTATATTTTAGGTGAATATAACTATTTATTATTCATATTAAAAATGAATATTTTTAATTACTACACCAGAAAAGTGTTGCTGCTCTGTAAATATTTTAAAAGCAGATCCAATGAAATGAGTTTCGTAAGGAAATACTATATATCTTTAGTCATATTTTATCTCTATTGATTTATATATCTTATTTATTATTTATTTCCTTCTTTAATACGCACTTGTACTGTAGAATTATTTACGGTATATAAAATACTTTTATATCATTTAGAATAGCCAGTAAAACTAATACCTCTCAAGAATGATTTTAAAATAAGGTGTTTATGCAAACATTGCTATATAAAGTTCAAAATCCCAGTAAAATATTATTAGAGAAGTATTTGCAAGTTGAATTACATTTGTTTCTTTCCTTTTTCAATTGTTTTTACGATATGAATTGTATCTTTGGATTTAAACCTCAACATACCTAGTGCAATCTAACACACCGTTAACGTTTATTTTTAGTAGTTTGTTTATGCATAGGAGTGGGGGAGGTTTGGTTTTGAGAGCCTCGGTCTACAATTTTACTAGCCGAGAGATGGCCAAATTCTATAGCGGTGCTCTTCGATATCCGGTTCGAATCCCGTTGCTGCCATGAATGTTGGAAGCCTTTCGGAATCGGCTTTAAACAGTAGGTCCCGGTCTCATACTTGATTCCCTCAGAAATATAAAACAAATGAGTGAAGACAATATATATTTATATACTGGCTGTCTTTCCGTAATTAAGAGCCTAGAACAATTAGTACGGAATTCAAAATTAATTACCGAGATACAAAAAGAATGCAAAAACACGAATAACCGAAAAATTAATATAATTTGGATCAAAGCTTATACAGGGAATACCGGTAACGAATATGCAAATATTTTAGCACGCCACTAAATCAATAAATTATAAACCTATACAGATCCCGGGATCAATACTTAAAAAATATATGAAAGTAAACTTAAATAAAGATTGGCAAGAAAATTGGGATAAGAGTGAAAAAAGAAGAGCAACCTATACTATAATGTCAAAAGTTGAACAAAAGTTACAATTCGAAAATAACATTTTAAACTATTTCGTAACTGGTCATGAAAGTTTCCCAAACTACTGGCATAAAACCAGAAAACTAGAATCACCAAATTGTAAATGCGGAATGGTTGGTAACCGTCAGCATTACATGCAAGTAGGATATAATCTTGTTCTTATGTTTATTAAAAAAATACGAAAATGGAACACGGATCGAATACTTTAAAACAATAGATAATAATCACAATCACATTAAAAAGTTAAAGGAAATTTATAATATATTAAATTTAAACTACTCTTTTATACAAATTAAATTTTGAAATGAATGAAAATATTTAATAAAAATGGTGATGATAATAAAAAAAAAGTTTTAAAATTTTAAGTCAATAATTCAGTGTATAGTTTTTTAAATGAATAATGTCGAAAGGTTTTCCCCACCCGCTTAGGTCGTGTTGCAAAAAGTAAACCGTAGCGCTCCAAACCAAACCAAACCACCCGCTTAGGCTTTCGCATCCACAAACCCTTGAGCTGGATGTGGGTGTGGGTCATCTAAGTTTCATTAGCCCTCGTGAGCAAAACACTTGATCATGGAGCTCCACACCAAACAAAAACAAAACTTACTATTTTGCCACACGAGTGTTAAGGACAGACACCAACTGCGTAAAAACAAGTCCGAATGGCTACGAACAGCTTTACCAGGAGCGGAATTCGAACCGACGAACCCCGGTTCTAAACCCAGCGGTAGGAGTGCAGTCTTGTATAGTTGAGCCTTTAGAAACTTGAAATGATTTATATTGAAAACTTCCTGCCTACCCTTTTAAGTAGAAGTTCTTCATCATGTAAATAACTACAATGTAGACGCAACACGACGCGCTAAGAGTGATGTAAATTAAATGTCTAGGAGCATATTTCAACTGCAATCCTCACAATTTATTATTTTGAACAGTGTAATTTAACACCTTGACTGCCAGATGTATTTTCGATAGATTACCCAAGGCGCCGACATGAACTTTTCATTATGTGAATACACATACTGAAATATTTTTGCAGCAGATAAAATGAGTTATAAAATCATTCTTGAAGCAGTTTTCGTGAAGGGGTCAAGGTGACTCACACGGCGCGGTAGGCAATTGTTACGATTTTCCTTTTTCTTCAAACAATCGTTCTTCGATTGCTAAGTGATTACTCTCTTTAGCATTCAAAGCAGCTAGGAAGAACTAGAGCAAAACATTTGACTAAAAAAATGGTGATATATTATTCCATTGATTCACCTTTTCTTCGCCTTGAATTTTCAATCTGACTCATCGCAATATTCACTGGTAAAATGTATATTTTTCATGTGCTAATATTTTTGTATGTTCTATATTGAATTAATTCCCTTACACCATTACAATAACAATGGTGTTAATGAAAAATTTATCAGTATCCATATTTACTATAATTATGTACTTTTATTATTTGTTGCGTAGCCGGTCACCGCTGACCCCCAAGGCAGTCAACATGTTAACCCCTTGAGGACCATCACGTAAATGCTATACGAATGGAAATATAATATGGCAAAGTCTGGGCGGTCGTATATAATATTATTTAAAAATAAGCATTAATTCTTGTTTTATTGTTTTCAAATTGTACATCGGCTATTTCCCAGTTCGGGGGGCCCGCGGAACCGAGTTCGGTGGGGACGCCAAGCGTGGGAGATATCGCCAAAGTCTAGAACCCTATTTTCCGGCAAACCTTGCTCTTCTTTTCGGACTCTTCCACCCCCCCCCCCCTAAAAAGGTGGGGGTGTCAATAGGCGCCTTTATCTTAGGGTATTGGGGGAAATGACACGTGATTTGAATATCTGACCCTTATTGGTTCCTGTAATTAACAATACTCCAAGACCGCCGAATTTGGATTTTTTAGCGTCCATTTCGTCCATTTCGGCCGTGCTCTGGAGGTTTCTTCATTTTGCAGTGCTCTTGTGGTATTTTTTTGTGGTATTTCGAGAAGTAATTTGTACCGTACCTTATTACTTTTTAATCTTTTGATAGTTTTAAAATAATTTCATTAAATAACAACCATATTTTATAAATATATCTAAATATTTTATAAGCATAATTGCCTAAGTATAACCAACTAATGCTTATATTTTGCTTTTTTTGCACTTATTGCAAAAATTCCGCACTGTTTAGTTTAATAACCAGTACAAAAGCGCCTTTATATACATTAAAAACTGAAATTTCAATTTGTATTCATCTTAACAACATTTGAAACCTTTTTTTTCCTCCAAAATAGGGAGTTTTGAAAATGGTATAAACTTTTTTTTTTCTCCTTCTCCCCTCCAAAATACATTTTGAAAATGGGTATAAACTTAATACACAAATTGTAAACATCACTTGGCGACAATTTGGCGATCCCTTGTTCAGAAATAGAGCCAAAAACATGGCGGCGGGGCCCCCGGAATTGGGAATTTACCTGTACATCTGCTGTTTTTCTACACAATGGCTAATGAATTCGGGATATACTTCATAAAGTCAAACGTCTACAAATATCTATGCCAGTAGTAATATTCTATTACAGAAATACATTTTACGTTTTTAGAATTAAAATTGCTTTGTAGAATAATAAGTTACATAACGCTATTAGAAATATAAGAAGTCTCAGCCTGAATTTTCCCCTTAACCCCTTGAGGACAAGCATTTAAATGCTATACGAGTCGACCGTTATGAAAACTTATCTTTTACGCCATCTAGTAATTAAATCTAGCATTTAAAAATTAAAATAAAACTGTCAGATCTCCTATTACGCATACGCGACGCTGGTCTGTCGATACCAACAGTAGATCATCGCTTGGAGGCAACGTTGGACTGATAAGAGTGAAATCTCTGCGTCGCATATACGAGACGTTGGTAGAGAAATGGTTAAGATTTGATTCAAAGGTTATCCTGAAAATTTCTTATATGGCAAAAACTTACACAACCCAGAAGACTGTAAAACATTTTGCTGATTTTTTTGTTTTAAGAGAGTTCTAAAACAGGTTGTTAAACTGGGGTCCATGAAAAATTTCATAGTTACCCTCTTTTATAAACACCGAAAGAACTTTTGAGTATAAGTTCAAAGTTGTTTTGCTTTCCCAAATACACAGATTTCAGAGCATTTCTGTATGTATTTTTTATATGAGTAAATATTTCAGTCCGAAATTTTGAGCTGTTTAAACTTCCAAGTCTAACAGTCAATTTCAGAGTTTCGAAAAACATTGTTTAGTCTTAATTTTAAAACATGTTTTTCTAATAGATGTTCATGGTATAATAGCTGACTGCAATCCTGCTATCTTATTACGTCTAACAGAATAATACAATTTGATTCAAGAACTATTTTTGAGAATTTCAAATTAATACATTGTACGCGGCACACGTACTAGTACGTTCTCGGACGATCGATACTTGAGCGTGGGTCACGTACTAGTACCGGTTAGTGAAACAAAATGGTTTGGTTGTGGGTACAAAAATAACGGTATGTATAGGAAAACGAAGCCAAATGTTCTTGTCTACTACATAGATTCTGGAAATGTACCCGCACACAATGTGTTAAAATAGCAAACGTTTACACCAGAGTAAAATATTTTTAAAAAGTTGGCTGTTCCTAAGTTTGTTCTTAAGTGCATTCTGAAACAGATTATTAAAAATTGTTCATTTTGGATTGTTCATACAGGAAAACGAAGACGAATGTTCTTGTCTACTATATAGATTCTGGAAAAATTTAAACAAAAACTAGTTTTTACATTATTAGTTTTATGAAAAATTAAAGCTATATACTACTATTTCTATTTGATTTTTCATATTTACGATACTATTATAAATTTATCGACTAAAAATATATTTTTTGTTTACAAAAATCTTATGATTGTTATTTATATATTTCTATTTATATATTTTTTATATATTTCAATATAAAATACGAAAAGTTGGTTAAAAAATTAAATTTTCTATCTATTGAGATTTAACTGAATAACTAAATTTACGCTCAAAGAGCCCGCTCCCGGTACAATTCCGCTGCGAAATGTACCCGCACACAATGTGTTAAAATAGCAAAAGTTTACACCAGAGTAAAATATTTTTAAAAAGTTGGCTGTTCCTAAGTTTGTTCTCAAGTGCAATCTGAAACAGATTATTAAAAATTGTTCATTTTACTTTCGTAGTTCCCCTCTTTTATAAACACCGAAAGAACTTTTGAGTATAAGTTCAAAGTTGTTTTACTCTCATAAATAAACAGATATGAGAACATTTCTCTGTGTATTTTTATTCATATGAGTAAATATTTCAGTCCGAAATTTTGAGCTGTTTAAACTTCCATGTCTAACAGTCAATTTCAGAGTTTCGAAAAAACATTGTTTAGTCTTAATTTTAAAACATGTTTTTCTAATAGATGTTCATGGTATAATAGCTGACTGCAGTCCTGCTATCTTATTACGTCTAACAGAATAATACAATTTGATTCAAGAACTATTTTTGAGAATTTCATAATTAACACATTGTATGCGGAACACGTACTAGTACGTTTCCTGACGATTGATACTTGAGCGTGGGTCACGTACTAGTACGGGTTAGTGTAACAACATGGTTTGTTTGTGGGTACAAAAATAACGGTATATACAGGAAAACGAAGCCGAATGTTCTTGTCTACTACATAGATTCTGGAAAAATTTAGACAAATAAAAACTAGTTTTTACATTATTAGTTTTATGATTGCTCTTTTCATTTTTTATAATGTAAAAATGTTTATATATAACATAATTCGAAAAAAATTAAAACTATATACTACTATTTCTATTTGATTTTTCATATTTACGATACTATTATAAATTCCTCAAATTAAAAAAATATTTTTTGTTTACAAAAATCTTATGGTTGTTATTTATATATTTCTATTTATATATTTGTTTATATATTTCAATATAAAATACGAAAAGTTGGTTAAAAAATTAAATAATTTTTTATCTATTGAGATTTAACTGAATAACTAAATTTACGTGCAAAACGCCCGCTCCCGGTACAATTCCGCTGCGAAATGTACCCGCACACAATGTGTTAAAAATTGAGCAAAAGTTTACACCAGAGTAAAATATTTTTAAAAAGTTGGCTGTTCCTAAGTTTGTTCTTAAGTGCATTCTGAAACAGATTAATAAAAATTGTTCATTGTACTTTCGTAGTTTCCTTCTTTTATAAACACCGAAAATTTTTGAGTCAAACTGTTTTATCCTCCTAAACAAAGGGATGTTGTATTTCTGGGTGTAATTTTAGTATGCGAAAAAGTATTTCTGTCCAAAATTCAACCTTGAGGTGTGGGTAAATATAAATGATTACAAAATACCTCTCAGTTTGAAAATTATTTTTAGGGATAGTGTTGTTTTTTCTGATCCCACTTCGATAAACCAAATACAATTTGAGCCATATGCTACTCGTAATGCTACTCGTATTAAGGCAAAAGAGTGCGCTTTTTTTTTTTTTTTTAATGAGCACTGGTAAGGTGAAAGTAGGACTTTCGTTCAAGTGGGTTTAGAAGTAGGGACCAAAAAGAAGATCCATAGGCTTGGCCTGCCACCCCAAAGGTATTGTTTGAGAACTTTAAAGATATTGTGATCACGAACATATTTTACGTTCCTCAGTTGTCGTGTAGTCCTCGTTATATATTTAAGTATCAACTTGTGATCAAATGTATAGTGGGATTTATATTAAATTGCGTTGTGTTAAATTTTTTTTACTACAATTTAACCACAGGTTCTGAGAAACTACAGACATAAATATGAAGAATAAAACTAACCGCTAAAATGATGGCAACTGGGACAAGCTTAATATAAAAAAAAGTAAATTTATTATAAAATATTTATACATCTATTTACAAAACCAGTAATAAGTAATAAGTAAATAAGTAAGCTTAGTCAATCTATTCAAAATTACTTCTGACAATTTTTTATACACTTAGGTAAATTTTGTAAGCAGAGAGAGGACCTAATCTCGATTTCAAAATGTAATGCAAAATGGGTACCTTTATGGGTCTAAAAGTTGGGCCCGAAACACTTCTGGTTGAAGGATATCAATAGCTGATCAGGAGAGGGGATCTTTTTATCATCCGTCGATCTGTTACAGACATCGTGAGGGGCTTTCTCCTGAGTCTTTGGGGTACGGCCGTACTACTTTGTGCAGGAAACTTTCTGGCGGACTTGGCTGGACTATCGAGCACCTTCTTTTTGGGACCTTCGAACCAATCTCTTCTGGGACCTCCGAACCAAAAAACTCACAATCCATCTCTTTGGGACCTTCTAATCCATCTCTCTGGGACCTTCTAATCCATCTCCTCATTTTTTAGATTTTTCATATTTTATTATCTCAAACTTTGTCCCCTCCTCCTTCTTGTTTTCCAATCGGGATAGTTGCCAGAATTTCATTGGTCTGACCAAACCCCGCCCTGAGACCACCAACGTGAACAACCTTATCCCTTCTAATTGGGCCCTGTCCCTTAGGTACTCATAAATACTCCACAAGGGTACATTCTTATTTAATGTCAAGTACGGAGACGGGATTCTTATCTGGGACTGGAATCAGAACCCCGCCCGAGACAACCGTACAAGACTACATTAGCCGTTAAATCGAAATTTATGGTCTTGGTCCTCTATCTACAACGATGTGATGAGGTCAGATTTAGATCCCGAACATTTTACTTCTTGAATGAATGAAACAGTTATTATCAGATCTAAATCGCCTCATCACACCTTTAACGAACATGGCTGATCTTAGGTTGTCTCAATCTTCGAATCCGCAGCTTTCCAGTTACTAGAGCGTTATTGTTGTTGTTGCATATGCTACTTGGTCTAACCAAGTAAGATTGAGCCGGAGGTTATTTGTATTTATGCAAGGAGGTATGTCTTTCGTTTGACGAGAACCTCAAGTGTAAAACTACGACTTATGCTCAAGTAGGTCCTCGTAATTTTGAAGCAGGGATCAAGCAGAAAACTCATAGGCTTAGCCTGCCACTCCTATAGGTATTGAGTGAGAACTTGGAGTACATTGTGACCACGAACATATTTTACGTGCCCCAGTCCCCTTTAACGATCACAGCGGATTTTATGCCGGCTCGGGCTCCGAAGCTGCAACCTTCCAGTAACGAGATCGTTGTCTTTGACGACTGAGCTACGGAAGTTCATAGGGTTAGTGTAGCGCATATATATAGAGAGAGAGATTGAGAGAGTGTGCGAATGAATGAAAGATAAGGTTTGGGTTTGGTTTGGAGCCCTACGGTCTACTGTTTTGCACACGAGGGCTAATGAGACCGGGACCTACAGTTTAAAGCCGATTCCGAACGGCTACAAACATCCATGCCAGTAGCGGGACTCGAACCCGCGAACTCCGGTTCCGAAGAGCAGCGCTCTACCATTCGGCTATTGTTCGACTGAAAGATAAGGAAAACTACTGGAATAACACAATATATAGATATTGAGCTAGAGGCATGAAATATCACATGAGGGATTTATATTCAGATCTGTATGAAAGTTTGGATTCAATCCATCAGCCGGATACCTTCCCTAACAGCATACAGGTTTTACTGGACATCCCAACAGGTTCACAACGTCTAATTGATGTCCAGGTGTCATTCTGGATGTCGATCGGATGTCTAATTTAACTTGTGGGCTGTTAGGTTTCGAATATTTGCTTAGTAGATTAGGAGGTAGAAATCCGAAAATTTACATTGTAGTATTTTTTAAACAATCGCCAAAACTACTCGAAATTTCGATGTGACCGAAATTTTATGCCGCTTTTATATAATTTATATTAAGAAACGGCTACATATAAAGAGAAAAAAGATTATAAATTCACAAATTAAAAGTATTAAAATCGCAGCAGAAACGATATTTTTTTTAAATAAAACCATTAAACCCAAAATTTAGAAACAAGCGCGTTTTTTAAAGGTATTAGGCTCATATATCCACTACTGCTTTTATTTTGTTATTAGTCACAATCATTTTAAAATTTTCGATAAAAGTTACATACTCATAAAGAAGTAAACTAGATATTTAAGGGTAAAATATTTCAGAATTTTAAGATAAGAAAAAAAAATAACACCCAAAGAAGTTAAATCTTGATGTAACCTGATTAAAAAAAAAGGCTTCAAAGTTTACACCATAAAATGCAGTATGCTAACTTTTATACTAGATTTGGTAAGTTTAACTGTAGTAATTATAAAATTATATTTGCTTAACTTTTGAACTTTAATGCATGATTTTAATAACATGATGAAGAGGCAGCAAGAAACATGACTATTATTTCAGAGGTAAGACTTTAAATTTTTTAAGCTATAAGTCAAAACTTTACGAAGGTAAGTATTGTCAAGGTAAGTACAAAGTTTTCAATATACATGCTTTTGCATTTTTGTAAAAAAATCAATATAAACTAAATATTTCATATATTTTGCTTTACTCTTTTCTAGAAATTACTTTAACCCTAGAACGCTATCCTGTTTTTGTTAAACGTTGTTTTTTAATAGTTACGTCTGCAATACAGAGTTTTAAAAAATTATTTCAAAACAAAAAAAGTCAAGTAATACATAAGTTTTCATTAAATATAATTTTTAAACCCTATAGAAAATTTCAGCTTTTATCGGTTTATTATTTTAACTACAAAACGTCTATAAAACGTAAAAATAGCGTTCTAGGATTAAATGTTTAGAGTATTATAGGGCTTAATAATCTATCAATTCAATAAAGCTATCTTAAACATCTGAGTCATTTTTTATAAAAAAAAAAGTACTTTATTTTTCAACCTTTTTACTTATATCAGTAATGTGAAATTGCTTTATGGTTACTGTTGTTAGTATAAAAAGCTTTCAGAAATATACATTTTTATTTAATAATTAAGAATAATGTCTTGAGTATGTATAAATCAGGGATCAGGGCCTGATTTAGGCATTAGGCAAGGTAGGCAACAGCCTACATCGGTAAAATTTAACCGCAGCAATTTTTTTTTTCAAGAAAGCATTTTTCTGTAAGCTTGCATTAGTATTATTATCTTACCACAACTGTATGCCATTTTTCTTCACAACTTGGTTTTTTTATAATTCCTATTTTTTATATTTAAAGTTTATTTTAAAACTTAATGGGTGAAAAAATGGTATGTACAACCTGCAGAGATTAATCTATTAGTAGGAGTTTTATTTTTTTTTATTAAAAACTTACTTTTTGAATAACATGTTATTAAATGTTGAGTTCATGATGAGAAGCTAATTTTTTTTTCTGTTTCTGTTTACATATGTTAATGAATTCCTCAGTTAGTTCCTCAGTATTTAAATTTGGGCAAAAATATCTCCTTTTAAGAATAGTAAAATTATTAATAAAATCTGATTTTTTTTACTTTGTTTAGTTATAATTTCAATTGATAAGATTTTAACATTTTAACTGTCAAAATAAAGAACTAATTTTTTTAAAACAAATTTCGATATACTCAAAAGGGAATTTGCTGAGTAACGTTTAAAATAATTTCTTATAAAACTTCGATCTTTTTAGGTACTTATGCAATATCTTCAATGAATAGATATTCCTAAATCATTAAATAAATATAATGACTGGATGACTAAATGAATAGTTGGTATGATACATAAAATCAAAGAATTCAATATATAACCAATATATTATATAGTTATATATTGATAACTACATATTTTAATCTAGTAAAAACATAGTAAGAGTTAAAAACTGAAACCTTCATTGAAATTGGGAAATAAAACCAACTAGGATCTACTCCTTGAATAATAAATATTACTTTGTTTAGTTATTATTTCAATTGATAAGATTTTAACATTTTAACTGTCAAAATAAAGAACTAATTTTTTAAAACAAATTTCGATATACTCAAAAGGGTATTTGCTGAGTAACGTTTAAAATCATTTCTTATAAAACTTCGATCTTTTTAGGTACTTATGCAATATCTTCAATGAATAGATATTCCTAAATCATTAAATAAATATAATGACTGGATGACTAAATGAATAGTTGGTATGATACATAAAATCAAAGAATTCAATATATAACCAATATATTATATAGTTATATATTGATAACTACATATTTTAATCTAGTAAAAACATAGTAAGAGTTAAAAACTGAAACCTTCATTGAAATTGGGAAATAAAACCAACTAGGATCTACTCCTTGAATAATAAATATTACTTTGTTTAGTTATTATTTCAATTGATAAGATTTTAACATTTTAACTGTCAAAATAAAGAACTAATTTTTTAAAACAAATTTCGATATACTCAAAAGGGTATTTGCTGAGTAACGTTTAAAATCATTTCTTATAAAACTTCGATCTTTTTAGGTACTTATGCAATATCTTCAATGAATAGATGTTCATAAATCATTAAATAAATATAATGACTGGATGACTAAATGAATACTTGGTATGATACATAAAATCAAAGAATTCAATATATAACCAATATATTATATAGTTATATATTGATAACTACATATTTTAATCTAGTAAAAACATAGTAAGAGTTAAAAACTGAAACCTTCATTGAAATTGGGAAATAAAACCAACTAGGATCTACTCCTTGAATAATAAATATTACTTTGTTTAGTTATTATTTCAATTGATAAGATTTTAACATTTTAACTGTCAAAATAAAGAACTAATTTTTTAAAACAAATTTCGATATACTCAAAAGGGTATTTGCTGAGTAACGTTTAAAATCATTTCTTATAAAACTTCGATCTTTTTAGGTACTTATGCAATATCTTCAATGAATAGATATTCATAAATCATTAAATAAATATAATGACTGGATGACTAAATGAATACTTGGTATGATACATAAAATCAAAGAATTCAATATATAACCAATATATTATATAGTTATATATTGATAACTACATATTTCAATCTAGTAAAAACATAGTAAGAGTTAAAAACTGAAACCTTCATTGAAATTGGGAAATAAAACCAACTAGGATCTACTCCTTGAATAATAAATATTACTTTGTTTAGTTATTATTTCAATTGATAAGATTTTAACATTTTAACTGTCAAAATAAAGAACTAATTTTTTAAAACAAATTTCGATATACTCAAAAGGGTATTTGCTGAGTAACGTTTAAAATCATTTCTTATAAAACTTCGATCTTTTTAGGTACTTATGCAATATCTTCAATGAATAGATATTCATAAATCATTAAATAAATATAATGACTGGATGACTAAATGAATACTTGGTATGATACATAAAATCAAAGAATTCAATATATAACCAATATATTATATAGTTATATATTGATAACTACATATTTCAATCTAGTAAAAACATAGTAAGAGTTAAAAACTGAAACCTTCATTGAAATTGGGAAATAAAACCAACTAGGATCTACTCCTTGAATAATACAAATTTTAATATCTATAACAATAATGAAATGAAACTTTTCTTATGTCCTCTGCCGTAAAAATTATCGATTTAACAATCAATAAGTTCCACGTAAAGGCTCCAAAAAGTAAATTTCTGACTTAAAATTTCAAACTTTATTTTACTCCTGAAAATCCATTATATCAAACATTAGTATTCTTTGAAGAAAACGGCTTAAAGCATGAGTTCAGAATATATGTACCTATTCTAAAAATGCTTATTTCGTCACCTACATGACTCTTTATCATTTAACTGATGAATTAGAAAGATAATACACGACCCTGTAAACGGATATTTAGGGCATGAAATTTGAACCGAGTGTATTCGTATACTTGATTTTCAAGGTTCTTTAAAGTTGGCTTTTCTTCCAGTTCTCTATGAATTTGCTACTGCAAAGTGTTTCACCCTGTAAATGTCGTCTAACTACGAATTCTGATCGATGATGATGGGAATTCTCCCTTTGTCTTCTCAGTTGTGACAAACGTTATCTGGCCTCAGTCATTTTCTTCGGTTTATCTGATTTTATTACAGCAATCTGCATTCTTTAGCCCATTAGCTACCCCAAAACACATGATAATCTTTGAAAACTGTTGTGGGATGCCATAATACGATAAGAGACTATATCTTATCTACAATCTGTATTATAGGTTTGCATTTTTGAATTCGAATAGAGGTTTATACATGACATTGTAAATTATAGTTAGTTTGTATTAAATTTAATCCATTAACATCTAAATTATTTCTGAAAGTTAAAATGTAGTTACCTGACCTTTCCTCGAGATATAGTATTTAAACTATGATAAAAATTTTAAGAACCTTTCAGAATATTTAATATATGTTATATACTGAAACTCATATTGTACATTAAGCTAAATAATGAACCTAAATTTTAATATTTTTTATAAATATTTTTACTAAGAAATATATTACAAAGACTTTCAAGTTTTTGAGAAAGCTAACTGTTATCAATAGATATATACTTTTGATAATAGTGCAAAATTTCCTAATTTTAAGGAATATTCTGTAAATTCTATTAAAATATCAAAATTTATAGTACTGATTAAATATTGAGTAATGTTACTTGCAAACTATTACGATCAAATATTTCGCATGGAAAAGTTTCCCACATTTTGAACTTTCGACAAAAATATTCGTTTAATACATGTTTCTAGAAATATTAGATGTATTAAAAGATAATAAAAAGTTTTAGAAAAGAAAGGTGTATGAACATCATGGTGCATGAAAAGATATATTTCAAGGATCTTTAAAACTTAAACAGTCGGGTAACCACTTAAAATTAATATTATATCCCAGACTAGTTATTTCAAGCCCCCGGCATTTCCCAGGTTACTTAATTTCTTTCAGTATCAGCTAATGTATTCTGTATTTATTTTTAATGGTGGAATACATAGTTAGTCAAACGATGGCTGAATAGGTAAACCTTTGTTATTTGATACCGTAGTCCGTAGGTTCAAAGTAGTCATCGGTGTTAATGCTCGTAGAACTTTGAAATTGGCTATGTACTAAGTCCCGGTGTAACAATCCCTTGTGCAGCAAAACATTAATTGCAGTTCTCCAAACCAAACCAACCAAAATCCATGGGTTATTTGATATGCCTGAGACTTTTCAGACCTTGAATGTTCCCCAAGAAACGGCAATTTATTTCGGGTTTAATTTATAATACTTTCAAGCCCAATTTAAAACTGTTACTATTAAAAAACTTCAGAAAAGTCTATAAAAGATAATAAATCCCATTTTATGCAAAATTTCTGTATCCTTTCCAAAAACCTGACATGCCAACTAAACTTGCAATTGAAGACTGAATTTCGTATAATAAAAAATAAAATCATCTTTTGACTGATTAATAAAAAATATTTTTCTAGGCAAACACTTGGTATTGTATTAGCTTAAAATTTAAAGTAGTTAAATCTTAGTATAATTCTAAGAGGGCGTCACTCGTTCAGGCTATCTCTAATTGCATTTTAATAATTTTTAAAACTGAAAAAATAAATGTTTTCCCGTGTAATTGAATGTAATGAAGATCTATATCTTAAAAAACTTCTTTCAATGATGACAAATGTACAAGAAGGCTCTTTGATATATTATTATAGATAAATAGTAGTATTAGTTTCAAATGTTACCTTTGTATGACTGTCAATATTACATCCGAAATTGGGTTTTATAGCATATTATATTTTTATTCAAATATTTGATAGAAAATCAAATTCATAAAAATTATGTTGTAGGTTCTTCACATCTCCGTTTCCAGATTAAGTTAATACACTCTATATATAAATAATAATTCCATATTTAAAACACAATAAATGTGTTCCCATAAAAAGATTTCGAAAAATAAGGCAATAAAAGTTATTCCCATATGTAACAAAATAAATGTGTTCCCATAAAAACATTTCTAAAAATAAGATAATAAAAGTTATTCACATATGTAAAGTAAGCATTATATGTCTTCTGCAGAATTTCTAAACATATCTATGCATAAATCCATAAAAGAACTTATAATGTATTTTAAAAGTATGAGTGAAGATTTGTGAAACAAGTATTTTTTTAATTACAAACATACATATATGTAAATGCATCAAAAAATTATTGTTTGACATTTTCGGTAAGGTTCAGAAACCTTTGTCCAGAATTTGAATTACGAATTCCACATAATGGTTAACATTAAGCAAGTATTTTTCAATAAATGCATATTTATCATGTATTTCCAAGCATTCAAGCATACAATGCCATTCATGCAGTTCATGCATTCCAAAATTTCGTGTCTTCGCGTTTGTTCATTTGTGTTTCTTTCTTTAAGATTCGCTTCTTTAAATACCACTGAGTTAATGGCAGCCCAAGAAAATATGTAGATTAACCGTGAATTTATGTGTCAAACATCTAAGAATAGAACTTCTTTGTTATACGATACTACCTTTATTAAAAAAAAAGATGTGAACTTGTGGCACCTGTAATATCTTCTCGTAGATATTTATTGTAAATTATGAATTATCTTAGAAATTGTTTAATATTTTAACAATAAATATACGTATTAAAAATCTTATTTGAATATATATATATATATATATATATATATATATATATATATATATTAGAAATATATATAATTATACATAAAATATATAATATTATAAATATATAATAATAAATATTTTATATATAATTATAAATATATAATATTTATAATTATATATAAAATAGATCTATATTAGAAATTGTTTAATATTTTAGCAATAAATATAAGGATTAAAAATCTTATTTGAATAGCTTATTTTGATCAAAACTAGATCAAAACCAATTAAAATTAAAGATTTATTTTAGATTTAGAAAACCTACTGTAACGCAATATCTGTAAATTCATTATAAATTCATTTTTTTTTTAAATTTTAAATAAAATTGTTTAGTAAGTATCATTAATATCCCTTAAAAATGTATATTTTCAGTAAAAAAAAACAGAGTCCTTTATTGAAAAACTGTTTATCTATTATTAATTCGAATACGACGTTATTAAAATTTTCTTAAAGGACGATACTATCACCTACTTATACGGACTATCTAGCTTGATATATTTTTGTCACTTTCGTATTTAAACTATATTAGACCAAAAGGTGTATGTAAGTTAAATTAACTTGCCAATATTCAAATGACATTAGGATAAATATTTTCTCTTGTTTTTGAAACCTATCCTTAAAATTTTTAAAAAATGGAAAAATATTGTCAATCTGAAGCTCTTTTATATCATTAAAAATATTTAAATAATGTATGATTAGGTATTACAGACTTAAATTATCACTCAGAGAATAATGTATCTTGTAAATTACAAAATGCATTAGTTATTTCAGCGTAAAAGAAACAATGTGATTGGTTTACGATCTCCTTGATTATAAACCAAGATTACCTTGATTTAAAGTTTAGCTATAGCATATGTATTATAATCTTTAAAAAACCATTTATTACATAGCAATATATTAAGATAGGTGTAAAAAAAGACTACATATCAGAAATAAAATGTTGATGTTTAATGTAATAGTTTTTCTTATAAAATCATATTGAGTAGTCGAACTAAAAAAGTAGAAAATTAATCTTAAAATGTATTACATAAATGAAAAAATTGCACAAAAAATCAATTTACATAAACTTTTATCATACTAGTAAGTGGAAGATAAAATAATATGAATTGTAGGATTTTCATGACGAAAGAATAAAATTACAGCAATCAAAATTTATAAAGCAAAATAGAGATATTCTCATTCAATTTACTTTTTTAATGTTTATTATTTCTTATTATCTTATTATTTCATATCTTAAAAGCTTTAAGCTACATGCTTAGTTTCTAGATATTTTTAAAATATTTAAAATTAAAAAAAAAATCCCTTTATTTAAAAGAAAAACAAGAAAATTCAATTTTATCATTTTTTAAAAATATAGGAAATTTTATTTCTCAGCTCATATAATATACATTATAATGAATATTTTCCAGTAATACTTAGGCAGCCTATCATTAATATGTCGTCTTAATTTATAGACCGAAAGATTTGCAGTTCTCCTATAAGCTTTTGAAATATTTTAAAAACTACTGAAATATAAATACGTTTTGTACATAAACACAGTTTTTTCTTTTCAAAATTTTCTATTTGAAAAAACAAACATTGGACTGAATAAACACTATTAAATACCCAAAGTATATTAAAACATTTGCCTGTAAAACGGTGAAATTTTAATATTCACATACATTAAGTAGGTTAGTTAATTTTATTTAAAATCAATTTATATGCATTTATACATGTAAATAAATATCACACGGTTTTTTAGCATTCACAATTAAATACCATAATTAATAATACTTTATCAGAAATCATTGCCGTTCTCAGGTGTTATTTGTATAACACTCAATAGATGTGAACTGCCTGAAAGTACGGTGAATAATTTAGGTCTGAATATATGCGTAAATGTGATTTTTCAACAATTTCCTATGCATTTTTTTAATATTAAGGCTTCCTCCAGGCTCGATTACGCGCAGCAATTAACTCGGTAGGTGTTAAATTTTTATCTCAGACTTTATTTTAAAAAGGGCGACAAATTCGTGTAGAAGAGGAGAGAAGTTTTCCGAATCTATTGAAGTACTTTCCTCAGTATAAACATGTTAAAATGTTAAATAATAAAGTAAGTTATATTTTTTAGAATGATATTATTTAACCGAAAATATAAAGTTACATAACAAAGACATATAAGTGAAATTACGGAGTAATAATAATTTGTAATCTATATATATGCTATATATATATATATATGCTTAAAAATTAATTTAGTATATTTTATGTTAAAATTTTTATGCATTTGATTTGATACTGAATGCTCTCTGTAGAAGTTTTAATGTACAATATATATTCTTTATAGTTTCAAAATATTTTTCCCGGATAATGAAGTTTTGGGTGTTTTAAAATGAGTAAATAAAGGATTAATCCACAAAATAAGATGCTTAATGATGTGTAATGGAAAATATTTTACTTCGTAAAAAACACTTTTTGTTTGGTTTTATCAATATTTTTGAAACATAGTTTTCAGTAGCAACTATACTATAGCAACGAATTTCGCTTATAAAATGATTTATTACTGGAAGATTGTAATTTTTGAGACGTAAAATCTTTACAACAACTGTCTTTTTTTAAAATCATCGTAAAATAAAACTTTCTAATTCTTTTAAAATGAAATCTATATACCGCTGATCTATCTTTAACACGAATATTTAACATTTTTTAAACATGCATATTTGAATCTAAATTTTCATACCAAATTGGAGTAAATTATCTGCTTTTTAATGGTGAATTAAAAATTTAAAGGGATGTGGTATTTAAAATACAACTTAGGTTTCAATTTTATTATTCTCTATAATAAATTATATCACTGTATAATTAATATAATTGAGATTCACAGAATATAGAAGATAATTAGCTCTTATTTGATACCGAAAAGTAATTTCTAATTCACGTATTTAAAAAATTATTTTGCAAGGAAATAATTTCAATTTTTTTTACTTGGTGCATATATTTTCTGTATTTTAAAAAATGTTTTGCTTCATATAACAAAAATAATTTTTTTAATAAAATTAAATCCTTTTAATAACTCAGGAAAAGTCTTAGCCTAAACGATTTTTTTTAGTATTGAATCAAAAATAGCTTTATAATCAAGATTTTTCTGCACGAGAGGTACTGTGCCCCCCATAAAATAAACTGTGAATTGCACAGGGTGAAGATATTTTGGTTATTTTACACTGAGATTTCAGTCATGTCTGCAGATTTTATAAATCAATAATGCTTTCCTAAATTAAGTCTTATATAAAAACATCTATTTTAGTTTTATATAATAAGTGAAATTTTACAATCAATGATTTTATTAACTGCTTTACTAACAGAGATATTGACATTCACAAATATAACAGTCTAGACTGCTATATTTGTTGCTATATTTGCTGCTATATTTTACAAACTAAGTAATTTAATAAAAGCATTATAATATTTTTCAAGTCAATAATCAATTTAAAATAACTCAAAGTGTTTATTGAATAATTAATTAGGTTTGTAAAATTGTAATTGGAAGAACAGAAGAAATCTTTAAAATATCAGTTACTATTATTTTTAAACTCGATATTTTCATACTGCAAAATGAATTAATTATACACATTGTATAAGCGTTGAAGAGAGTGCGTTCGTTTTTGTGTATTATTAAGTATTCTACTGATAGAAAACTGAGGTTAAAAATGATATTTTAGAAATAAGTTTTCTAAAACTTTTAACCTCTGTAAAATACAATACAGGAGTTTGCTTTTAACTTAGTAAATGGAAATATGCTTTATAAAAACTCATAGCCACAAAAATATTTATTTCTCAAATTTCATGTTATCAGCGGAAACTTTTATCGAATACAAATAGACTCTGTTTATTATGTTGTAAGATTCTTCGTATTTAATAAAATAATCAGCGCAATAAGTATTTTTAACCGTTACTTTTTTGCAATGTTTTTATATTAGTTACAAACTTTACAGTGTGGCAGTAGTCATCTGAAATATTATTTATTTATTTGACAGACGGGGAAGTTTTTTGGAGAGATAGATTACAACTTATTCAAGTCCATGGTACATGGAAACATATACAGAAGGTAAGTTATATTTATCTTTATTTATTTTTGCTTAAATCATTTAACCTAAATGACGGCTGAATGTGTTTCACGTCGATGATATCTTTTGTATGGAGTCTTGTAAAAGGTAAGATTAACTATACATTCTTACTAAGAGAAACATATTTATTTATTATTATTGTAAAATCCGTAATACACGTAGAACGATAACCTTTACTCTTCATAAACTAATGTATAGTATATATACCTTTCTACACCTTTTTTATTAATTATATATAAGTATATATACCTTTTTTATTAATTTATACACATATATCTGAGACTAGCTTTAATGATCACACAACGTTTTACCTCTAGAAACAGAAACGTTAAAATAAAAAATTAATGAATATTCTAAACAGTCTTCATCTAAGGGTCATATTTTATTAAAATAATATAGAATTTAAGTACCCAGTTAAATCGCTTCTTGAAGAAGCGTAACCCAAAGTGCAAATGGGGAAAAACCGCTCTCGAAAATAACTTTTTTATCGATAAAATGTTTTACTAATTTGTAAATGTACCCTAAATATATATTTTTCATAAGCAAGTAAACGGAATAAAATTATAATCTTGATTACACTTCTAATTCTTTTTGTTAAGATTAGAATATATTTTTGTGTAACTATTAATACATATATTGCATTTTCAAAAAACATACGGTTAAATATATATTTATTTTGGATCTTTATTATGGATAGTTTAAAAGAAATTAAATCATTAATGCAGGTAAGTTATTATTTGAAATACTTACAATTATAGATCTAAACTATTTAATCCGAAACTATGTATATGTTTATGTGTTTCGAATATTACTCTCGTAATGTCATTTCAAATTGTTTAGAAGTTTTTAGTCAAGTTCAATATATAGCTATAAACTACATAAGAAACGTTATGTCTTTACTAATAAAATTAGTTTTCAGCACAGTTATTTTTACTCTGTATAATTTAACTTTACATAAAACTTTATCTGAAAACTCCAATAAATGTGTATATAAATTTAAAACGTATGTAACTGAAACATTGTTTGTGATTCTAATGCTGAGTAAAGACGAAATTAATGAAATTTTGTAACTGGGTACCATGAACTTGTATATTTAAGAAAATGACGAAAGTTTAATTGCAACAATGTGGAATTGAAAGCACTGAAATGGGAAATGACTACCTAAATAAAACAATAACTGAATTATTTAAATTATACTTCTCTATAGTATTCCTATTTACTGATAACACATACATGTGATAATGTTGCTACGTTCAGAAACGAAAGTTATAGGACGTGCATTCACTTAAGTGGCAACCAGGAATACAATTTAAAATATGAATTCACGTCAGTTTTTGCTAAGGTGTTAATCATATTATTCATTCAAGTTTCTAGCCTTTTTTAGAAGAATCTCATTAGCTCACAGCTCAAGGTCTCCAAATCTCCAAACTTTACGCATGAGGAAATTATCACATTAATAATTTTTTAAAAAGCTAAATTTCCGTAAAAATTTTTATTTGCACTCTAAAAATAGCCACTTGTGTAAATATCTAATGCCAGTGTTTTGTTTTTATATCTAATATTTATATTTAAAATTCCAGCAGGCAAATTAAATCATCATCACCATTATCTTTTTGCGGTATGGTGTAGGATGAAACATCTAATACCTGTAGAAGAATATACCCGAATAGCAAAATCTTTGTCTAAGTACTAACGTTTAAAAGATACAGTGTTTGTATTTTAATTGAATTGTTTTTTAAGATGTTTTTGAAATTTCACAAATAATCAATTAGTAAATGGGAACTTGCATATTTGGTTATTAAGATGCTAATGATTATAAGGGCCCTTAAGTATCTCGTTATATCGAGCCTCGATATATCTCGCATTTGGATATCTCGCTTTTTCTATACTTCCCAATTTTTTTTTCTGTGGAATGAAAAGTGTCAACACACATTTACATTTGTACATAAAATTTAAACGACAAAAAAGAAGTTCTGTGGTTTATTTAAATTTTTCCTTTTTTTGCAGCATTTATATTACTAATTTTATAATTGCATTTTAATTGCATGTGTTCATAAAAGTAAAATTTTTACCATATCACCGCTTTTACCGGGATACATAGCATATTTTGCGTGTTTCTGAATAAGTTTGATTTGACTAAAAGGTATGCGTTAATAAACATTCTTCAGTTTTCACCTCTTTCTGGAAACGCTTACAAAAACAAACATACTTTGAAAAACAAACATACTTTGAAGCCTGTGGAATGAAACTTTCCTTATAAAAGTTATTCTATGCAAATTTAGTCACCTGAAGCAGTTTAACTTTGGCCTACTCTCTGGGAGATCATTTATTTCATTTATTAGAGCACGTGCATCGAGGACAGGGATGATGAAATCATGTCCTGTTAGCTGTATATGTATTTATTTTCGCTTCTCTTCTTTCAAGTACTTCCTCGGCTACAAAGTTGTGCAGAAAATTCTAATAAAATACGTTGGTAAATATCAAAAACTCTCCAAATTCTTTACTTTTGAAAATTTGCAAGCATGAACAAATTTTTGCTAATGTTCGACAAAGTATTCAGTATAATTCATTATAAGTTCGGTAAAAGGAGTATCAGATGAAAAATTGTAAATACAAGCCAATTTAATTATTTATTGATTTAAGATGTTAATATCATTAAATAATGAATGTCAGAAATGAAAATCCGTCTTTCTTAGAGAATTACAGTGATTTACATTTGGGTATTAATTACAATTATTTTTCCATTATCAATGTAGGTATATTGACATAGCGTTTTCTCCTCCAACCTTCAATATGGGTATACATAATTTTTCACATCACCTGGTCTTTTGCAAATTCTTTTGAGAGCTATTTGAATTTTAGACTAACCTTGGAAATATGCTATTGTAGGCACTATTTGGTGATTTACCCTTGCTCTCTACTAAAGGAAATGAACTAGGATTTTGTACACTATAGTCACATTCCATTCTCCTGGTGGAAATACAATGTATTCCAACTTTAACTACTAGAAGTTATTTTCAGAATGAGGATACAAAAATTTGGTAAATAATGAAGAATTTGGAATGCAAATTAAACTTACTTTCTTATCTATTGGTTTGAAAATTTTCCATTATAACTATATTTACAGTTTCTATTTATTTTTCCCCATAGAAAATGTTGTTATGTCTAAAATATAATAGTATGGTACATCGTTCACTGACATTTTGTAAATCTACTGAGGACTAAGATCTTTGTAGTATATTTTTTTTTCACTATATCCAATCATTTTGATCATACTCGCTGATAAAGAATCTAAACAGCTCTTTTTATGACTTGGTTTACAATTAGATTTCTAACTGAAAACTTATTTATATCTAAATACAATATAGCTTACATGAACTCGGAATTTATTCGGACTATTCATCATTACTCAGAAACAGCTTTCTATCCATAAAATAATTTTCGAATTAGTGTCTTAAGTTTTAGTAGTACTAAAAATTAACTCCTACATATAAGCATATTTTACATCTTTATAATCTTTGTATGGATTTTCTTGTGTATTGTTTTGTTTTTAAAATGTTTCTTCCCAAATACTGTTCTTGTTCATCAATTTTTAATCCAGAAGTATTTCAGAATCCAAGAATATTTCCTTTTCAGTCATGACTTATTCCAACTTTATCAATTATTTTCTTTTATTACACAAATAATTGATGGTATTTATTCCGGAATTTGTTGATATATTTTTAGTACTAATTGTACTAAAAATATTTTACTTGCATTTAAAAAAATTAATTAGGTATATTTTAACAAACTAAATTTCAGAAAATAGTAAAAATATCAACTGCAGTAATTTAGTAGCGTTATCTTTATCACATGGCAAGATTTGTTCCCACCTAGATCATATATTTTAATACTGTTTTAACCCTTTCATATCTGGCGTCCTACTGATGGTACATCAAATTTGATCTCTCTCTGTTCAATAAACTTCACAAAATGCTGCACAAGAACCTCATGTTTATCAATAACTTGTACTCAAACCAGGTATCCAAGATTTTCCCCAAAGATGAGTTTATTTCTCTGAAAAGACTCATTCAAAATCAATTCTTATTTTATGTAAAATTCCAAAGTTAATACGTTCTCTCCCAACAGAAAAGTCACTTTTGTTCACTCTGCTTTTTAATATTATAAACAATTTTAATGCTACTTAATAACATTGTCGTTTAAGAGGGTAATGTTTAATATAATTTTAATCTTAAAATTAATTATGCTGGAATTTAGGAATACATGTGCCCTGTGTGTGTCTAAATTAAATAAAATTTTATCTTTCCCGTATCTATATTTTTAAGGGTATTGTTTTAATAACTCTTTTTTTTTAACTAAAAATAAGTGGACCCGAAAAATTTAATATTCTTCTTAGGTATGAAAAATAAATTCGTGGAAACTATATTGAATTTTTTCCTAGCTAAAATTAATGTTCCTTCTTTTTAAGAGTATTTGCTGCTTCACTTCACAGAAAGCATCATTAATATTTTCTCCAGTGCTCACAGTGGAACTAAATCTCGGAATACAAACAATTTCGTTTCTTACAACGTTCTCACTTTTCATATTTTACGATCCTACTCAGGCAGTTAAGTATACTTAATTAGGGTACTTAGCCGTCTGAAAACTCCATTTTGTGTTGCTGTTATGTTTTCTGCTGCTAATCTCCTAATTGTTTTTCTGTGATACAATCAGCTGGTATATTCGTTTCGCCAATTGCACTGTAAAGCATAGCAGTATACAGCAAAATGCATTCTTTTTAAGAAATATTTAAAAGACTTCCCAAAATAACGAAGTTTTATCGTGAATGACAAGGAATGAGATAAGACAAAATGCTTTGCAAATTGTTTTCAAAGCGATGACACTATACTCAGTAAAATTTTGCGTATCTTTATCTAATAAAACAATAGCGTTAACTCCTTAACACCTAGAGTTCATTTTTGAGGACAGATAAAATGTTGGTAGATTTTTTAAAGAATGTTACATTTCATTGTAACGATTTTTATTAAAGGAAAGGAAATAGCAATCCTTTAAAATAATCCATCAAATATTCAAAGAACTGCTTTAATTTATAATTTTCCTATTTAATTTATATTAGGGTTCTTTAAGCCCACCTCTTGGTATCATTTCTACAGTATGGTATATAAACTTAAATCAGAACGAATAGTCATTATAAAATTCCACTTTACCATACTGATGATAACAAATAAATATTGTATAACAAAGTTTTTCTTTTTTACAAATGCCTTTCTATGATATTTAAAGTTATTGCCCATAACTTATGTTACCAAACAGTAATACACAAAGTTGCTTCAGTTTTATATTATAAAACTCCACTTTAAGATACTGATAATGATTTTATAAATCTGCTATCATGAAATTTTCATTTTTTATTAATGACTTTCTAGGATATTTAAAGTTAACCTCATAGCTAATGTTATCATGCAGCAATATTTATAGTTGATTTAATTTAATATTTTCGGTACTCTCAGTAGTCTACAGTAGCTTCGGTTTGTTATATATTAATGAATACATATTTAGCAGATATCACTTTAATGTTTCGTTTTTTTTTTCTTGAGTAGCGAAGTAAACTATTATTTATCTCAGTAAAATGCATGGCTCATTTTTATTATTATTTTCCAAAATTTCCATTACAAAGTTTCCTTTTAGGTAGTTTCAAACAAAAAAAAAATCATTCTTACATTTAATATAGACTATTAAATTGTTTTGGATATGAATACTTTAAATACGGCACATTTTGCTTAGCTACTCTTTAAGGAAATACATTGCATAGTTTATATTAGTTGTATGTACAACATAGCTTATGTTTTTAAACCTGTAAAACTTCAATGAATTTTTTTTTCATTTCAGAGTTCGCCTATATGATTACCAAGCAATATGTATTGACATTATAACTCCATCGGGACCTGCTAATTTTATAAAAACGGTAAATTCATTAAAATAATTTTATTTTACTGAAATAAACTACAATTTTACAAAAGTTACTCTCTCTCTCTCTCTCTCTCTCTCTGTATATATTATTATGTATGTATATATGTTGTTTACTAATAAAATAAGTTATTTTATACATTTTATAGCCTTTCCGCCATCTCACGAACATCGTGTACTGGATGTGGAGCAAAATAATAATGTAAGTTTTTTATTGCTGAAAAAATTCTCAGTTTTATTAAGTAATGACCCTTTTATTATTGTTAGAGGAACTTTCGGAAAGTAAGTATGCATAATATTGTCGTCTTAGAATAATGGAATCATTCCCGGAGTCTCGATGCCGAACGATGGTCGCATGGTTAGAGCGTTGATCTTCGGTACCAGAATTCATGGGTTCGAATCTCACTGTGGTATGAATGTTTGTAGCCGTTCTGATTCATCTTTAAGCAGTAAGTCCCGGTATCATTAGTCCTCGGGTTGCAAAAAATGTAGACCGAAGCGCTTAAACCAAACCAATCCAAACCAAACCTGGAGTTCCGAGCTTCCCACATTGGACTTTTTTCTTTCCGGGGAAGAGCTAAAGGTGCAGTTTTTACTCAAACTGGCAACGACTTGCTCCTGGGCACTGGTCTTATTGTCGTCTTAGAATAAAAGACTCATTCCCGCAGTCTCTATGCCGAACGATGGTCGCATAGTTAGGGCGTTGATCTCCGGTACCAGAATTCATGAGTTCGAATCTCATTGGGATATAAATGTTGGTAGCCGTTCTGAATCATCATCTTTAAGCAGTAGGTCCCGGTATGATTAGCCCTCGTGTTGCAAAAAATGTAGACCGGAGCGCTTAAACCAATCCAAACCCCAAACCAAACCAAACCAAACCTGGAGTCCCAAGCTTCCCTCATTGGACTTTTTTCTTTCCGGGGAAGAGCTAAAGGTACAGTTTTTACCCAAGCTGGCAATGATTTGCTCCGATTTCGCCTCTCGCTGCCTAGATCTACAATGATCTTTCGGTTAATGAGGACCAGAACCTTCCACAAAAGCTGAAAAACCGTGAAGTAGTATTTGCCCGAGGAATTTTCGTGTATGCGGGTACACGAATGTTTTAAACATGTAAACAGTATTTATACTTTACATATTTAAGACAAAAATTACAACAGTATACGTATTTACTTAAATTTGTCAGTGCTAATTAATGAGGTTAATTACAAAACCTTATAGAGTGATAAATATAATCAACATTGCTTTCTGAAAGAGGCGAAGAGTCTTGTGTTGGCTGCGGAGGAGAAGTTCTCACTTGACTCCTAGAAGCTTTAGGTTCTCTAGGAGACTCTTCTGCAGGAGGCGCTGACAGTAGAGTAGGGGGCTTTACCTTGGAGAGAAACATGGTGATGGGTAATAGTCTTTTCTTTCAAAATTCCCCTGTACAAGGACATAATCCCGTCAAAGCGATTACTGAACTAGACAGCTAGAACCATATTGTCATCAATGTTTATTGCAAATTGTTGCATCGATCTTGCCCTGTTGCATAATTTCTTTGTTTGACAAGCAGGGATCCTTCTCTCTCATGCATCAACATGAAACAACGCTCCTTTCCGCAATTTGGCTGCCGACATAGTTGCATTTTTCATTTTTAATTTTTCATAAATATTTTCGAAAAATCCGCGAAGCACTGAAGCAGCAAAACATGAAGCGAGAAGTGGTGAGGGAAGACTGTATACATTCTTGAAGATGCCCTGGGCACTAGACCAGCTGATAGATTATTCGTTATTTATCGAGAAGCTTTCCAATTGGAGTACCCTGCCCATGACTCTTCGTGAGGTCTTGCGCCCGCAGTGGGAGGTGTTATAAGCTTCCTCCATAATAATTCGATGTAAACAAGCAAAATAGTTTGAGCTATGAGTAATATGTAGCAAGTGATCTTCAAGTTTCAAATGTGTCAGTTCTTTCACACCAATAGAGTGAGCGTTTTGTTTTGAATATCTCTCAAAGTTAATCAACAAGGAAATAACAATCATAATCTAATAATTTTCCACACCTATAAGCCATTAACTTTGAATATAGTTAATCCCCATAAAATCTCATTTAGAGAAAAGATCTCTGGATTAAAATAGCTATTAATGAAGAAGAAAACATTATGGAATTAGATGTTTACAGGTTACAGAATTTCCATCATCAAAGACGTCATTTTTGAATGTAACTATTTAAAAAAAAAATCAGTAGGCATTTCTTTTTTGTAAATACTTGTAAAATATTTTATACTTGTACAATATTTTATAAATCACAGATGTACTTCCGAGTATTAGAGTGAAAATAAATTGTAATTTTCATCATAAATTTGGTTTTAGAAAGCCGAGATTAGCCCTAACTTAAAATAATTTTTTCAGAATTTTAATATTTTATAAAATAGAAAATACAATTATATTGTTAAAAAACCTCCAAAATCTTGTAATTTCAGGTTCTTTTCAGAATTTAATTATTTTATAAAATAGAAAATACAATTATATTGTTAAAAAACCTCCAAAATCTTGTAATTTCAGGTTCTTTTCAGAATTTTAATATTTTATAAAATAGAAAATGCAATTATATTGTTAAAAAACCTCCAAAATCTTGTAATTTCAGGTTCTTTTCAGAATTTTAATATTTTATAAAATAGAAAATGCAATTATATTGTTAAAAAAACCTCCAAAATCTTGTAATTTCAGGTTCTTTTCAGAATTTAAATATTTTATAAAATAGAAAATGCAATTATATTGTTAAAAAACCTCCAAAATCTTGTAATTTCAGGTTCTTTTCAGAATTTTAATATTTTAAAAAATAGAAAATGCAATTATATTGTTAAAAAACCTCCAAAATCTTGTAATTTCAGGTTCTTTTCAGAATTTTAATATTTTAAAAAATAGAAAATGCAATTATATTGTTAAAAAACCTCCAAAATCTTGTAATTTCAGGTTCTTTTCAGAATTTTAATATTTTATAAAATAGAAAATGCAGTTTTATTGTTATAAAACATCCAAAATCTTGTAATTTCAGGTTCCTCGTTCAAACGAATATATTACCGTGGCTGACGGAACGTCTGGCCGAAGCGTCAGGTACGTTTTCTGTTGTCTTCCTTTTGTTAATGTTTCTTTTCTCTCTCATAATTCGAGAGAAATAATAAATGATCTAATAATATGACTGCTTACAAGTATGGCTAGCAGGAATAGTCAATATTACTACTAGGGAATCATACAAATCTAGTACAGCAGAATTCATTCCCTATGTAACAATAGCCTAAGTTATCTGTCCATCTGCCCTCGAATTTATTTAGAGGTTGGACCTGGAATGGATACAGGAATCCATATTAGATTCTTGATGAGTTAGGGTTAGCAAAATACAAAGCGAGTAAAATTTATCATCTACTAAACTAGAGATCCGATTCTAAAATAAATTGGTATTAAATATGCTTCATATCAGAGCGAAAAATACTGTAGTCTTCAAAACGTTCGAAAGTCACCCCTTCCCTCCTTTTCGAACATTTAATGCCCTATTGCCTGCATTAAAACCCTATTTTCCCATGTTTAGAGCAGGCAAATAAATTTATCACATAATAAATAGGTAAAAATACCATTTTTTTTCTAGCATTATGACGTTATTCCTTTAACCATCTCATTTAATCATTTCTAATTTTGAATTATTTAAATATCGTCTGCATTATTTTCATACGTTTTATCACTGAACTTAGATATTACATAAGTAATTTTCTTTTATATTAGGCTTAAATAATTGATTAGGTTCATATGTGATAATTTTAAATTTAATCATCGATTATTTTTTGTTGTAATGAAAATTTTATCACCGGTATTAACACAAATTTTATCTACCTCCAAAGTGTAGTGAAAATGATAGTTTCATTCCTTTACTTCCATTTATTACTGTGGCAAAAAATTGGGAAGAACTTAACGATAATTTCGACGTAGCGAAAAAAACTTAGAATTATCTTTCTAAATGAATTCAACGTTATTTTAAACTGCATTCCCAGTATCGGGAGACTTTAGAGGAGTGTGAAGATAAGCAAATTATTGAGCTTGTACTAGTTAATTCTCAGCCAAAAAATAAACCAATTTTCCATTTCTTCACCAACCATGGAAAATTAAAAATTTTACTGATCACGTCATATGACGGGCTATATACTAGTTTTAATAGAAAGAAAATAACTCAGATACTATTTGTTCCTTTCATAGTATACAACAAGAGTAGATGATGATTCACCATTTTGTTTTCGTGTCAAATACTATTCAGAAGGTATCTTTGTAAAAAATATACCAATAAATATGTCTGGTTATCATAAAGTCGCATCACTGTGCTCTCAATTCTTGAGAATTCTTAGGAATTACGCTGGGACTTATGCAAATTTTGTTTACATAAGTCCCAGCGTTATTCATTAAAATAATTTGACATCTGTTTCAGTAGTAATGTGAGTCAACAGAATAGGGATGACATCAACCAGAAGTTCGCAGAGCCTTAATTGACACAATAACCGCGAATCCTATACCACCCGCAATAGTGATGAACTCTACTAACCTTAAATTCCTTCTACTTCTGTTTACGAAAATAACGTACATTAAGGCTGATTTTACTTTTAAATTGTGTTTGCCTTCCGGATTCGGCATCCGTTAAGCAGCATTCTTAACGATCTCTTTAGTTTTATTTCATCCAAATTACAGTTGACACCGTAAGAATCCTAATTGGTTGTGTTTCGTCCTGCTGTGTAGATGATTATTATAACTCAACGGGTTCCGATGAAGAAAGCATCGTACTGAACAAGACGCGACCTCGACCTTGCGACAAAGAATTTTATGCCTATGAAATGAAGCCATCGGATTCTTGGGAACCCACAAAGGGGAAGTTACCAAAATGCCATGAATCCGGCTGTGACAAGTAAGCTCTATTCCTATATTTTATTTGTATAAGTATAATACGTACTACTAAACAAGAGAGAGCTGATCACAATGTTGCATAAATGCTTAAAGCTCTTTCGACTTATGCTTCTATGAATTCTATCAGCAGCCTTTAAAGCAGAATGGGAATATAATTTTAATTGAATTAGAACGCATGTACTGGAACTTAGATATAGTTTTAGTTTAAAATAAATTTGAAAATAACATTAGCAGTGTCGTCAAAATTCATATACACTTAAATATCAATAGACGCACCTAGTATTTTGATCAAAGGGATCTAAATCAAAATTACTTAAAAATGAATGGCTTAATGTAAACAAAATAAGGACAATTTTATATAAAAATGAGAGACGTTACATATTCGGATAATAAACTTCCCGACTTTTATATGCAAGAACAATCAAAGTAAACAGGAAGGATGAAATATGCAAATTACAAAAACTTTTCCTTCAAACAGTACAGTTAAATCAAATAATTCTTTGTTTAACCCCTTAAGGCATAGTCTTTTTTAAAAAGACCGGCCCAAAAAATCAATTTTTTTAAAGTAAAAAAAAAAGCAATTTAGAACTTTGTCTTGCCAAGAAAATTACAAAAATAATCAAAATTTTGATTGCAATTTTGAATTTTGAAAACATTGCAGAAAATAGTCGAATATTGTATTATTACACTCACATCGACTTTTTTACTTTCTTTTCCCATTTCAGAATAAATATTATTATCAGGAAAAATACTTATTTATGCTTTTAAAACATAAATAATAACAATACTAGTATTTATAAAATTAATCAAAATTTTCTTTTGTGTGATATATTTCGAAACAAGATGCAGCACATAGCCCAACATTGCAACTATTACACATGTAACGATCCTCTTTTTTACCTTTTTCCTTTGCTATCTCTTTTAGCACAACACAAAGCGCAATATTTACAAAAGCACAAGGCCACTCGAATTATCTCGAGTGTGCACAGTTTGGCCAGTTTAGCGAGCTCGAATTAACTCGAGCTGGCACGTTAAGGGGTTAAATATTCATCAAAGTCTTTCAAAGTCCTGGTACAATTAGTAAACAAAAATCTGCATTTTACAAAACAAATAAAAACAGTTCCCAAGGATGTGTCAGTTCATTAAGCACTAAAATTATTCGTATACATTTCAAATGTATGAATAAAATAATGAGTAATTGAAATGGGTTCCAATACATGAATAACTGAAAAGAGATAAACAACTTATGATTTTGTATTTTACAAATGAAAATAATATGTTCAGAACTCTTTTCAGTTATTTATTCTTTCTATTTAAAAAAGAATACTACGCACAATCCTGCCTGAAGCATCGAGATAAACGAAGTGAAGTGCAAGATAACGAAAACAAATTCTATTGAATTACATTGTTATATCTATTAAACTACATTCACCTTTATTATAAAATTTAGAGATAACAGTAAGTTCCGAGATAAATGGCTCTGGCAGTCGACTGTGTATATATATATATATATATATATATTATATCACTTTTTAAAGATTATGTTTCAAATTACTCCGCCTTTCATTTCGAACTTGAAAATTAATGGCTTCGGTGAGTTCGTCTTTTGACATTACCCCATGTCCTAACCTGAATCCTTTTTAGCTCGTGGGCATAACATTGCGCAAGCTCCAAAACATTGCGGTTCTCTAAAAGGAAGTTGTAGACATGTCTTCCAGTTAAGATTTCTTTCATTTGAAAATTCCTTATCTGATTTTAGGAACTTCTTATCAGTTTAGAGAACATTATTTGAAGCAAAAGATAAGGTTTTTTATCTGCAATGATACGAGACTCGTATATAAAATAAATTAGTGTCTTGTATATTACAAGTTAATTCAATTAAATCAACACTTGGATGACTGAAATTCCTTACTAAACCGAAAGCTGTCATTTTGACGGGTGAAAATAAAATCAAGAATATATAATTTTTGAACCACTGCTTTTAAGAAAAAGAGAGTCAGGTATGCTAAATTTATATTATCCATATCATCAAATAGTAAATTATTTTATATTTTCATCTATTTAATACCGCTGTCTTTTGCAATCCATTAAAACCATACAAAAATATTAAAAATGCTATTAATATATAAAATTAATATTTTGTAAATTAAAATATGATTTAATTGAAAATATTAGTAAAAGTGTACAACTGCATAGCATTGGAGTGAAGTAAAAAACTGTGCAACGTTACTAATACGGTAACTAATAATTAAACATTCTGTTTCTTCTTGTTAAATGTGAGTGAGATTTTCATATTTACAAGTCATACACTACAGAAATTACGTTTCTTAGCTGTTTCACGATATTTGGTCATATACTAAGGTGAAATTCAGTAAAATATTCAGGTGAAAGAAATCATACCACTTCCAATACTTTATTTAAAGCGGAGAAAGAAACATTTCTATTGACAGTATAATATGCTGTTGAATCAAATTGTTCTCACTTGGTCATCAACAATGAAATTTTCATGTTTTCTTTCCACCAATAAAACGATACAAAGGTATAAAACAAATTTTTCCCTCATCTTTTCATTAAATAAGTTTTTGATATCGTGTGTCATAATTTAAATAAAATTATGAAACATCATAAAATTTCAGATACCCGGGTGCATAAATAAAGACTTAGCACTAAATAAAATATTCGAAACCATCAAATGAACGCCAGCAGTTTTAGTACAGTAAAAAAATAAGGTACAGTAAAAAGTAAAGTTAATGCAGTAAAAATAATCCTATTTAAGTTGGTCACACTAATAGACATTGAAGTTTATGCCAGGAAATATTTGCAATTTTGATTTTTGATAAAAAAAAGTTAGATTAATGAAAAGAAGTAATATTCCTCTTTTTTATTAGTATTATTTATTGATGTTCAACTTGGTTCTCACTTTCAATAAGTAAATATATTACTTAAAACTCATAAAAATTTTAATTTAGATACCACAAAAGATACTACAGATTTTAAAGATTAGTTTTATATGTTTCTCTCAATATAACACACTACCTTGAGTTTTAAGAACTAGCCTTAAGTTATTATGAACAGTTTAAAATGAATCTGTATCTATTTCTAAAATAAATTTATTGTAAACACATCATGTATTTCACTTACCATCTAAGATATAAAATACAAAGTAATTACAATATGTATCATATTATCGTCATAATTACAATTGTGGTTGGCATTATGAAAAAGGGGTAATGTGTGAAATAATTACTGTGTAGATATTAAATGTGGATCAAGACAATTGCTTCCAACACAAGGGCTAATTTAAAGATATTTAAAGAGAAGTTGGGGGAAAAGGGGGCATATAAAACTGAATAAGAAAATATATTCAATAAAAAAGGATTAACTAATAATTAACATATATAATGTAGTAGGAATGAAATGATGCTAAGTTTAAAATCTAATGAATTTGGGCCTTATTCTTGAGTCTTATATTAAGAAAGGTGTTTCAAAATATCATTTTTTACTTTTAAAGGAATGAAAATACAACAGAAATAAAAATAACCATAATTATTTCCAATGATTTATGCTAAAAATGTACTTTCAAGAACTGGTTATAAACTGAAATTACGATCTCCCAGATATTATAACCTGCATTTTACATTTGTCTTAAAATGAAAGTAGACTTGCAGTTAAACGAAATGCCCCAGAAAATTCAATCTTTCTATCGCATTGGATTTTGATATGTAACTAAGAATGAGATGCATAAGTATCTTACATGAATATAATAAATGTCACAATGTATATTACATTTATATAATTCATTTATATTCATTTATAAGCAATTTTAGACGTTCTAAATGTTAAATGTTTAATATAAATGTTTTGGATCTACAGGAATATTTTAGACCGCTTAAATGACTTTTTAAACGCCATACCTTTTTTAAGTTTAACAATTATTTTCCTTTTGTTTATACGAAAAAAATTAGTCAGAATTAATATGTTTCTAAGCTTATAATCCAATAATAATTTGGAAGCTTATCCGTTACTTAAAAGATTGCTATAGGCGTTTTTGAACAAGAAAAATTAATATATTGACTATTATCTGATATTTTTCTGCGTTGCTTATAATAAGAATTAAATGTTATTCTAAGGTCTAAAAAGTACGTAACAGCTTTGAAAATTAATATTTTACATTCCAACTTTTACTAGTTTACATGCATGTATATGCAATGAAATATTTTCAATCAAATTAATTTGAAAGAGGAAATTTAATTTTTAGTGTAAACTGTCACCTTATCTAAAGTCATTCGAATTCCTTAGTTAAAACTTCATTTTTAATTTTTCTTTTAGGAATTATATTTTCCAAAGGGTTCCTTTCACCAACCTCGTGATGTTGGTGACATACAGTGGGTGTTCTTGTAGCACCCGCAGCGTATCCTTGGAACCTGAAGAGGTTATTTATGATGAGGAAGTGAACTGCGAGAGGATGAAGAACGGAACTTTCAGAAAGCTGCCAGAACCATGCGTCCACCATCATCCGGAAGTAAGTGATGGAAAGTTCCCTTCATTTCGAATATAGATCACGTCTCAGCGGGGATTGAATTTTTTCTAGAAACAAGAATTTTTATTGCCTTCCTATTGTCCTTAAAATTTACAAATATAAAATAGAAGTTCGCAATTTTTAAATTATTTACACTGTTAAGCGCTGAATCGTTCCAGTAAATCAAGAAACAAGAATTTTTATTGCCTTCCTATTGTCCTTAAAATTTACAAATATAAAATAGAAGTTCGCAATTTTTAAATTATTTACACTGTTAAGCGCTAAATCGTTCCAGTAAATCAAGACACAAGAATTTTTATTGCCTTCCTATTGTCCTTAAAATTTACAAATATAAAATAGAAGTTCGCAATTTTTAAATTATTTACACTGTTAAGCGCTAAATCGTTCCAGTAAATCAAGAAACAAGAATTTTTATTGCCTTCCTATTGTCCTTAAAATTTACAAATATAAAATAGAAGTTCGCAATTTTTAAATTATTTACACTGTTAAGCGCTAAATCGTTCCAGTAAATCAAGAAACAAGAATTTTTATTGCCTTCCTATTGTCCTTAAAATTTACAAATATAAAATAGAAGTTCGCAATTTTTAAATTATTTACACTGTTAAGCGCTAAATCGTTCCAGTAAATCAAGACACAAGAATTTTTATTGCCTTCCTATTGTCCTTAAAATTTACAAATATAAAATAGAAGTTCGCAATTTTTAAATTATTTACACTGTTAAGCGCTAAATCGTTCCAGTAAATCAAGAAACAAGAATTTTTTATTGCCTTCCTATTGTCCTTAAAATTTACAAATATAAAATAGAAGTTCGCAATTTTTAAATTATTTACACTGTTAAGCGCTAAATCGTTCCAGTAAATCAAGAAACAAGAATTTTTATTGCCTTCCTATTGTCCTTAAAATTTACAAATATAAAATAGAAGTTCGCAATTTTTAAATTATTTACACTGTTAAGCGCTGAATCGTTCCAGTAAATCAAGAAACAAGAATTTTTATTGCCTTCCTATTGTCCTTAAAATTTACAAATATAAAATAGAAGTTCGCAATTTTTAAATTATTTACACTGTTAAGCGCTGAATCGTTCCAGTAAATCATGAAACAAGAATTTTTATTGCCTTCCTATTGTCCTTAAAATTTACAAATATAAAATAGAAGTTCGCAATTTTTAAATTATTTACACTGTTAAGCGCTGAATCGTTCCAGTAAATCATGAGTTAACAGATAAACAAACGAATTACTACATTAGTTAGGGGAAATAAGTTGATTTATTACATCTATTGTATAAATATAAAAATTCAAAAAGTGTTTGACCACATTACAAATCCATATAAAAGCACCAATCGGTACAAAATAACACATTGTGTGCGGGTAAATTTCGCAGCGGAATTGCACTGGGACTGGCGTTTTGCGTGTAAATTTAGTTATTCAGTTGAATCTCCATAGATCGAAAGTTATTTAAATTTTTAACCAACTTTTCGTATTTTATATTGAAATATGTAAACAAATATATAAATAGAAATATATAAATAACAACCATAAGATTTTTGTAAACAAAAATATATTTTTTAGTAGATAAATTTATAATAGTATCGTAAATATGAAAAATCAACTAGAAATAGTAGTATATAGTTTTAATTTTTTCCCGTTCTGTAGTTCCGCATCGACTGATGTAAAAACTAGTTTTTATTTGTCTAAATTTTTCCAGAATCTCTGTAGTAGACAAGAACATTCGGCTTCGTTTTCTTGTATATACCGTTATTTTTGTACCCACAAACAAACCATGCTGTTACACTAACCCGTACTAGTACGTGACCCGCGCTCAAGTATCAATCATCAGAAAACGTACTAGTACGCGTCCCGCATACAATGTGATAATAATTGTACGATATAGCTGTACGAAATGTGTTACAAGGTTCTATCATGTTTCAGAGCAATGGTTTTCAAATTTTTTTTCTTAGGGAACCCCTACCACATGCTTGAGAAGGGTACTGCGTCACCCCTTTGAATAATCACGGTGGTAAAGGATCGGTAACATCTCCAGATAGATGCAATGGCAATTCTTAATACATTATGTGAGGGTTTCACTAGTACGTTTTCTGACTGTTGATACTTGAGCGCGGGTCACGTACTAGTACGGGTTAGTGTAACAACATGGTTTGTTTGTGGGTACAAAAATAACGGTATATACAGGAAAACGAAGCCGAATGTTCTTGTCTACTGCATAGATTCTGGAAAAATTTAGACAAATAAAAACTAGTTTTTACATCAGTCGATGCGGAACCACAGAACGGGAAAAAATTAAAACTATATACTACTATTTCTATTTGATTTTTCATATTTACGATACTATTATAAATTTATCCACTAAAAAAAATATTTTTTGTTTACAAAAATCTTATGGTTGTTATTTATATATTTATATTTATATATTTGTTTATATATTTCAATATAAAATATGAAAAGTTGGTTAAAAATTAAATAATTTTCAATCTATTGAGATTTAACTGAATAACTAAATTTATGCGCAAAATGACCACTCTCCGTACAATTCCGCTGTGAAATGTGCCCGCACACAATGTGTTAACACGTTTTGATAGTGGTGCAATGACAAGAGAAAACAACTTTTAATGTTAAGGTATCTTCATACCTTTTTTGATAATTTCATTATATTACTTGATTATTTACTTCATTTTTACTTGATTCTTGACAGCCGAGCTGGCTACATCATTCAGTTTAGAACTAGGGTATATACAGTATAATTTATTTGATTCGAATTTGAGCAGACGTTTTTAAGATAGAAAACCGTATGGAAACCGTATACTTATGTCATCCGTTTATTACCATTGCTTAGTTTATATGTATATATATATATATATATATATATATATATATATATATATATATATATATATATATATATATATATATATATATATATATATATATATATATATATATATATATATATATATATATATATATATATATACATATATATATATACATATATATATATATATATATATATATATATATATATATATATATATATATACATATATATATACATATATATATATATATATATATATATATATATATATACATATATATATACATATATATATATATACATATATATATATATATACATATATATATATATATATATATATATATATACATATACATATATATATATATATATATATATATATATATATATATATATATATATATATATATATATATATATATATATATATATATATATATATATATATAACCATTCTATGTTTGGTGACATCATTGTAGCCCAATATTTGATATACTGCGCAACACACATACACATATATGTATGTAATCAGTAAAAATATTCTTCCTCAAATTACATGGGAGAAATAGCCCATATTCTTAATTTCCAGGATTTGCTCAGATGCAGTCATCGTATTGAGAAAAACGCAATACTTAGTAAAACTCATTTATTTTCATGTTGTTAATGGATAACTGACGGACGCGTGCATCTGTTTGATTTGGGAATAGGAACAGCCGGGGATACGAAAATCACATGGATGACTTCTCACGAGAAAGAGTTTTAGATCAGAATTTCTTTTAACTTTTAAAAGCATGAATGGCGAAAATGCAAATAACTGCATTAAAATCGTTAAGAACTTCAGTGTTTCCTAGGAAACTTAAAAGTTGGTTAATGAAGGGAAAAAAGAGCTGTAAGTGGCGATTATTAGTTTAACTTTAGTTTTGGAAAGTGTAGAAGGAATGGCAATCACAATGATTCATACCCTTAATGCATTTGGAGTGGCTGGGAAAGTAAAAATTAAGATATGTAAAATGTGTATAGATAGAATTATGGAGAAAGTTAGGGAAAAATCATATATTACGCATTTAAGCCTTTGCTGCTGGACGGAAAGACTGAACTAGCATCTAACACTCTACACTTGAATCTGTAAATGGACGGCAAGCTGCTTGTTGTATAAAACACACACACACACGCACATACATACATATATACATATACACATTAATGTATGCATTATATCAAACTAATAAAAGTTTGAAATAAATATCATATTTATTTGACAATTTGAAAAAGACTAAGGGAAAACCGGCTAGTTTATTACATATGAGCGATATTGTCAAATGGTAAAACTCCTATAAATTTATGAATAAAATTAAACTGAACAATTGTATACCTCTGAAATCTGTTCAAAACTTAATTTTCATGTCTGATTTAAGTTATTTGTATATCCATGTTATTGAGTAATCTACAAATAAGCCTCAAAGCCTGAAATATTTTCTTTCTATCAGAGACAGTTTTTTTAATATCGTCTAAAACAGTAAAAATTTCACATAATGTAGAGGAAATACCTTCCTGTGTTTTGTTGAACAATCTAGTTTTTAAGTTTGAAATTTAGTTTTTATTTCATTTTAAAAACTTTAACTTCAGTATAATTTTATGAAGTCATAGATATGTTATTCTAAAGTTATACAAAGTACAACATATAGTTATACAACATATTTTTATTGCAAGCAGAAAAAATGCTTTATTCTATAACTATTTAAATGTGTTAAAATATAGTAATCAGTATAAGAAAATAAATTATTTATCATTAATAAAGTACAGAATTCTCGAGCTAATGACATTTTTCCGCATTAAATAAATTTTAATACATAACACCAGGTTCTCCAAAGTTCAATGATCGATTTCTATTAACCCTGTTAATAGTAAATTGGTAAAATTCACAAAATTTTAGAAGCTCATTTTCACTATATCTTAAAAGCCTTTCTGGAATGTAGTAGCTAAATAAATTTTAAATAGAAATTTGTACCTTTATGAATCACAGTAAAAATAGAAAATTACTCAAAGATCTTTCATAAGGAAGCCATTCATGAAGAATTTAATATTCTAAGATATTGTGACGGTATTATTACAGCTAGCATGCTACTTCTTACGTCATGTGTGAATTAAATTTGCCGAATACACCCAGTGTTTCAAATATGATATTGCTTTATTTTATGGACGTCGACGGGATGCCTTATGAAACTTGTGTGTTATGTGGGTATCTTAAAAGTCTTCTGGAATGTAACAGCTAAATAAATTTTAAATAGAAATTAGTAACTTTATGAATCATAGTAAAAATAGAAAATAACTGAAAGATCTTCCATAAGGAAGCCGTTCATAAAGTATTTATATTTCTAAGATATTGTGAGGGCGTTATTACAGGTAGCATGCTACTTCTCATGTCATGTGTGAATTAAATTTGACGAATACACCCAGTGTTTCAAATACGATATTGCTTTATTTTACAGGAAGCCAGCATCAGACAGCAGTGTGGATTGGGGTCCTTGTTACGTGCTTCCATGTACTTAGTAGTGGGTGCCTTGCTCCTCCGTCTGCTATGAGACGACTTCGGTGTGGCCTTCATGAAAGATCGCGACCACCACATATCGCAAAATCACCCAGAGATCCCAATTTCATGCCTCTTGGATTCGACAGTCATATCCCGGACTAAAAAAAAATTCAATTGGATCTAATATTCTTTTAAACAAAAAAAAATCAATCAGTGGCAAGATTGTTCTATCTCTGAGGACTGTTTGCATTTCTAGAGACTGTGCCATTGGATTGTCTCGAAGCTAAAATCAGCAAGACTGTAACCACAAATACGAACAAGTCTCGAAATTTTGTAATAATTGTTTACGTATTATGGGCAAGTTTCCTCCATTCTTGTATTTCTTCACATCAAAGCTCTCAGTCCAATTGGGAATAACAAAATTTGTGCGAGCTGTTCTTTTCGCTGAGGAAATCATCTGGTCTTATGCATATCACAGGCCGTGCGACGGATTTAGTTTGAAGAAGCGGAGACAAGGAAGAGTGAAACAAACAAAAAGAACAACCCTTTATCTCTGATATTGATTGCACATTGCTCATGTGTTTGATCTCTTAGTCTTTTTCTGTAATACTCACCAGCAGTTTTTATATAGTAGTTGCTTCTGTTAGTGGCATCGCATGAATTCTTTTCTACGCCGCACTGTTAATCACTCTCGTTTCTCCCTCGTCATTTTCAAGGTTCTTCTAGAAGACTTCGCAGAAATATCTGTTTAGTCCACAGTATAATTTATCGCATCGATAGTAAATACTTCGAAACATTCACCTTTCCTCGAGACTAATAAGTATTCCAAAACATTTCGGGCGTTTTTATGAAACCTGAGCTTGCTTGCTAGTCTTAAATTCCATTAATTTGTTATAAAATCGCATAAATGCAACACATCTGATAGGTAACTTTTGCGAAGGTACTTGTTAAGTTTTTAAGATAGTGTATAAAGTATTCAATAATTACTGTAAGTATCAATATAATTCTTACAAAGCATCAAACTATCTTTAGTCATCCTATATGAGCGGTACTAAACAGCTGTTCATTAGGCTGTTATATTTTATCAAGTTCATTGAAATTAGGAGTTAGTGTTAGGCCCAGAAAGCTTAATTATACATATATTATGAGTCATATCATTGACAATTGATTGTAATGATGTGATACATATCCTAAATTTTTAATATCACAGCAAAACGTCCAAACAATAAATTGTAGAGAGAAAAAATGTGGAAAGTTCAGTCGACGCACAAGTATAATAATTACGCCATAATACCCAACTACGTAAAGTAGTTTTAAAAACATCTGTGCATGCTTTGATTTTAATTCTCACATATAATTTCGGTTCCCACACCCCATACTAAATGTAATAAGATACGACTTATGTCTGAGTATTTTTACGTAAAGAGATAGATTGTTAATAGTAAGCTAGATACAAAGGTTTAGCAGTTATGAGCCTTGAATATAATTCTTCCATGAAATGAGATAATATTTCTAAAACTGTTAACGAAAAATGGATTTTTCTAGCTAATTTTACTATGTTAGTGAAATTCGCTAGAAATTGTCGGATAACAAAAATCGTACAATTCGCATAAAGTAAAGAAATGACAGAAATTAATTATCTACGCAAATGGAAAACATATTCTTGGTAAATAGTTGTTTAAACTCTAATTATGACATAAACTCAATGTTTCTGTTAAAAGCTATCCTTTTTACGTTTCAGTGTGAGCTTTAAGAAATTAGTTTAAACTGTGTCGCATGTTGAGCAATGTTTTAATATGCATGAATATTGAATCATTGAACGATAATGCATCCCCTTCCTCTGATTCTATAAAACAGGCGTAAGAAGAATCACCAATATGTCGTGCAAAATAAAAGATGAAAAAAACAAAATCTTACCGTCGAAACCTACTGTATAATTGTGAAATATGTTTTATATCGCTCCGCACGTTTTCAGTGCTTGAATCATATCCTTTCTTCTGTTGTTTGTTTTGCCGCAGTGCTTTAGCTATTAATGGTTGTATGATACTAAGTTAAATGTTCTCTTCATCGTATACTACCATATCTTGAACACAATGTTTAGTGTTTTAAAATTGTTTCTAAGATATTTTCCCCAAAAGCTGTTATTTTGTGACATAAAAGTGTTTTTTTATGCCTTTTGTATGTTTCAGCGTAGAATCTCCAGTCTTTTTCAAAAGATAATCTAAAATAAAGAAAACTGTTTTCAAATTTTTACTTGTTTCATTCTTTATGCCTCATAAGTGTATTTATGTGCGTTTCGATATTACTCATAAGCAAATATCAAACTTGAAGAAGTTAAGCCAAAATAGACATACAGCAGGTTTAAATTCTCATACATAATTATTAGTTAAATTTCATATTATTATCATTATATTGAACACTAATAATAATTATCAACTTCTAAAGAACTTAACTATTAGGTTTTTAAATACTGATTCAAACACGTTTCATATATTTTCTATGAGAAATCACTTTGTATCTTATGGTTCATTTCATTTCTTAAGTATTTTTCAGTTTAATAAATATGAAAAGAGGATTTCTATGATAAACATCGTTTTTTTCTTATGCTATAGATTTTTTTTATCTTATTAATGTTAATTCAAAGTTAATAGTTTGAGAAATTAATATAAAAGTATTTATTACAAAAAAAATCTTAGGCAATGCTCCATTCAAATTAATGTGAAAAATAAAATATTCTTTTTTTTAAAACAGTTTTCTCTTTTATGCCACTCTTGTATTAAATGTAAAATACTTTAAAAAATTTAAAGTATAATAGTGTGTATCGTATTCATTCTTCTAATATTGAAATTTTTTGTTTACTTTTTTAAAGTTCTGAACACAAGTTTTAACTCAGAAACAACTCATTTTACACTTCTGTCATACATACATTGAAATCTATATATATAGTTAACTCCTCCACAAGTAAACAATCAACATTTGCTGAGTTTCTTTTATTATTTCAGAAATTAAGAAAAACATGTTACCAAAATGGACTACATATGCATACTTCTACTTTTTAAAGGCATATTTAAATCATCCAAGCTAAGAAAGTTTATCAAACTTAAAACTTTATTCAGGAACAGAATTTTTCAAGAGGACGCTGCAAAAGAATAGGTCAAATTTTAATTTTAGGACTAAATTATCAGTGTTTTTACGGCTAAAGTAGATTTAGGTTCCTCTTAACTGGTTATCAGGTTCTTTGGTAATATGCTATTTTCAATATGATCCTGTACATTTATACAAATGAAACTTCTGTAGCCACAAAAGAAAAAAAATTACAATGAAACAGCTGTAGAAAAAATACTTTCAAGGCCAACTTTTAGTATAAAGCTTCCTCGGTAATTTTCACATATAAAATATGTTGTTTTACCGAATGTAAATTCAACATAATCTCAAGCTCTTGAATATGTTATTAACTACATGGAATGCCCAACTAGCTTATAAAAAATAAAATTTTAAAAGACCAACAATAGAAAAGTAGAAATGTAAAGAAATAACTTTCTCATATAATATTGACCATGTGTAGTACACAACTAAATATCCGTGATCATCAGCAACTCAATCCTTTAAAAATCATTTAAAATTAAAGGATTAGACTAGTGACGGTCAAGCTTCAGTCCGTGAGATAGATGCAGATTACTTATAGATTCTACCTTACTTGATTTTGAAACAATAGTCGAAAAAATTACAAAGTCAATGCTTAAAAAAAATTTATAAGAAGGTGTTTAATTTTTACATATGAGACAATTTTCTTACAAATTATATTTTGTTTCCAAAATATATTTGTGAGAGTTTTTATTGAAACTTGTTTAAAATATTTGCATACTGAACGAAGTCTAATGGGGCTAAAAACGACTTAATTTGTACGCCTACTAAGTTTATACATTTATATTTTTGAATGGTGGTGTTCTCGAAATTATCCTCTACACATTCTCTTCAATATTAAAAGTTAGTTTTATTTAAAAAGATAATAGTGTTGTCAGAGTAGAATTGAAATACTAAGAATATTTTATCTTACCATATTGCTTGGATCTGTCCTTTATCTTATATAATATATTTGATCCAAATTATCAACTGTAATAGGTATAAAATACCAATATGTTTACTGTAATATAATTGCAATACTCACGGCTAGGGGCAAGAAAGTATAAAATGGGCAGACAGTTAAAAGAGCACGAATTGTATGGGTCTTCCTATACAACTGTGGTTATTTTCAAATGATATGGATTATAAACCATACCGATGAATCAGTATAAGTACTTTTATAAACACAGATCGAATTAGCTATTCCATTTTGAATGATAGGACATTTATGTCGACTTCATACTCAATTATGATGTAGGAAGTCGACAGGCAAAGGTTTACGTTTGGTATGGAGCGCTACGGTCCACTTTATTGCAACACGATGGCTAATGAAACCGGAACCTACTGCTTACAGCCAATTACGAACGTTTAGGAACAACCATGCCAGCAACGAGATTTGAACCCGTGGACTCTGGTACCGAAAAGCATTAGCCTACCATTCGGCCGATAGGCAAGGGAGTTAGTTGGGTACTGTATTCTAAAAAGATTTTAATTTTCTCTATCAACATACTTTTCCAATAGTTTATTGTGGTATATTCCAATAATGTATTCCAATAGTGTTGTTTAATGTGTATTGTAATAATAGTTTATTGTAGTGGTATACCTAGTTTTTAGTAGGGAAGATAGCGTATAAAGCACAGTAGTGGAGATAAAATATATAAATTGCTGGAAATCTAGTGCAATCATTTTTTTATATAGAAAATAAAAAAATTCTGATGACATATTTCAAAATTAAATTATAAGCTTTTGATATCGCAAAGTTATAATTTTTTTTATAATTTTCAAAAAACATATATTTTTAAAAGCATCAAATTACTTATGTAGTCTTAAATCACTCAGCAAATAATGAAATTTAAAATTGTTTCATAAAACAAGCAAGCTCTTTTTTTTAATATTTAAATCATACCTGTAATAGGAAAAGTTAAATATTTATTTCATCTAGAAAGAGATGTATTAGATATATGGAGTAGACTCATAGCAAATATCCACTAGGCACTTTCTGATTGTAACATCCAAATTGATAAGATAGATTAAGCATCAACAAAGATACAAAATAAAACATACCATGGTACAAAATAATGAATTAAGCGTCAATAATAATTATGACATAAGCAGTTATGTTGAATTACCTATAGTAAATATTTATACACACATGTAAGCATATGTGACTGGTAGCAATGTATGCATTCAGATGGCCAGTATCATATCAATTATACATAAAGTTGAACATACTTTTATGCATATAAATAGGTAACTACTAATAAATATAATGTATCATAAATGACAAGTTATATTTATTAGTAACAATATAAGAGATTTAATCAATTGCTGAATGAGGTTTATTTAGATAACTTGTTAATTTACATGAATAAGATTCTTATGGAAACAGTTGTTCTCCTACAGTTAAAAACTTTTTACACCTAAATTTTCAGGGATTTTACTTTTTATTAATTTAAAATACGTCATATTTTTACATTCTGGTAGTTCTGGAGATATTCGAAGTGGGATCGCAATTTCTTCAGACGTATTTTTTTTATGAAAATGATAATTATGAAAGTACAGTAGAACCTCAATTATCCGAAGTAATTGAGACCGAACCTACTTCGGATAATCGAAAATTCATCAATAATCATCTAGTTTAATATGTAGTATCATCATTGGTGCAATAACATTTAATTGTTCTGGGACTCGACAGTATGATATTCCAAATTTCGAAATTTGTTGTGTTTTTGTTTAGAACAAAGATGTTTGAAAGTGGAGAAGAGTGCACTTATAGCGAGAATTGTGCTTGAAAGAAGGAATTCTAAAATAGGGAATTCCAAAATATATCCGCACTCGTAGTTTGGAAAGCACAACTTGCATAAAAAAAAGGAATGTGGGGAAAAATAAACCTTTAAAAAATCAAGTTTGTAAAGAGAAAATTTTGGATGATAGCAGAGAGTGAAAAAAAAAGTGAAGAAGAAACCGACTTCGAATAATCGAGGTTCGGATAATCGAGGTTCTACTGAACTGTAAAACTGGCATAACTATTTCCTATACCTAACAACAAACTAAGAAAAATAAAGCTATAAATTTACCACCATTCAAGCACATTACATCACATGGGAATTTAACACTAGATTGCAAGAGATTTCTTGTATACCTATATTGCCCAAAAACAGTCAAAATGACTGCATTGTGAAAAAATAACAAATATGTAAAGAAATTTGTTTAAAATTAATTTTTAATATTATATAATAAAGGAGGGCGGAAGTAACTACAATTATTCATAAACCCATTTATATGGTATAGAAAAAGTCACCAAATTCTAAGAAATTGTGTCATTATATTTCATAATTGTTTTTCTAATTGAAATTAAAAAACAGTCAAAATGACTACCTCGGGCAATCTAGTGTTAAGGGAATGAATAGTGCTATTATAAGGTACTTCACATAAAGATGGTATTGATAAAGTTAATTTAAAGTGTAAGTGTGCTAAAGTGTATAAAAACCAAGCATACTTGCAAATTACACATGTCACTGAAACAGCTATAACAAGCAAATGAATATTTTAGAAAATGCCAATTAAATCATTACATTTGATTCAATTACCACTTTACTCAATTTACCTTATTGAAAAAAAATCTTGTTTTGTGAATGTTATTATCTATCATCATGACATATCTTTCTACAAGAGAAAGCTAAAATTCCTTTCAGTAAAAGCAGGAATAATAGTACAGTAGCATGGATTCACACACATTTCTACACTAAACGTTTGGTCTGATATCGCTGAGGTAGAAAGTTAAAAGTGATTCTCCTAGTCGACTCGCAGAATAAACAGTGGAGCTTTCCAAAAAACCCCAGACCAAAATTATTTTCAATTCCAACGAAATGTAGCCAACAGAAAAATAGGGAATTTTTAGGAATCATAAAAAGCAATTCTACAAAAAAGTCTTTCTATAAATAGACATTTCATAAAACAGGATCTCTGAAAGCCATATTAAAACTTAATATATATTAAGATTTAAAGAAACTATTTATTATAGTGAATTACAGATATCACTGATGCAACTAAAGTAAATATATCTATTAGAAAATAGAATTCCGCACTTTACATATAGTATACGGAATGTTTTATTTTATTTTCCTTCCGCACAAAATCTGAAAAATAATTAGTTTTCTATGTATGAAAACTATTATCTGTAGCATCAGTCCCTGATAAAATAATGTTTGTCTTAGCATTACATTAAAAACAATTTTATAATCTAAGAACAAAGTGAAAATAGCTAAACTGTAATTTTTAACACCAATGAAGTTGCATAGATTGTACGGTAATTTAGAATATTTAATAGTGTTCTTAAAACTAAACTTTGAGGATAATTTTATTGTAGACTTTCTGTTCTCAATTAAGTTTATAGTTTTCCCCCAGAGTAAAAATTGCGTTAGCAGTGGTACTTTTTATTTGCTTAAGCACATTGTACAAGCTTAAATTGTAATTTTTCTCGACGAAAGAGGCTATTAAATTGCATGTACGGTTATTTATTACTCGTTATTTTCCTGCATTTAACCAAGTAATAAATTTTAAAAAACTTGAATTAAAATAAAGGACTTGAAAAATGAAAATTTTCGGCAATAATTTATAAAAGATACAAATATACAAGCTTGTTGATAATATTTTTGTCGATAGCTCATATAAGATAAAATATATAAGCTTGTTAATATTGCAGTCTCTTGATTTTCCAACATAAAATTGTTTCTAATATACAAACAAGGGTCTGTAAACATAATTTGTCTGAATATGTTCTGCATTTAAGAAAAAAAATGCTTTCTTGACTATAATAACGTAATTCAAGCACTTAAGGCATTTTAGAATTCAAAACTCGAAACAGGGTCGAAATTCCAGGGTCGAACACGATGCTCCAATTAATATAATAAGTAAGAATATAAAGTGAAAACACATATACAGATTAAATAATAGAGTTCTGATTAAAAACCTGATTACACACATGGCCGTTGCCAACTCGAGATGCAAAACAGCTCTAGGTTATGGCTACAAAAATCATTATGATAAATTGGTTTAGATAAAAAATAAAAGTAATTTTAACACTTCATTTTGCCAAACTATTATCAACAACAAAAAAAATTAACATGTTAAACACTGAAGGTTAGACAAAATCAATAAAAACTTTGGAAAAACAGGGTAATAAATCCAAATCTTTACACTTCAACCACTGTGAATTAATAAAAAATAAAGAAATGGACATTCATAAGCAATTTTATTTGACAAAAAAGCTATTAACATTGATGACATTTTTCTGCTGATGCAGTTTTAGTTTGTGAAAAGAAATTACTACTAACGTTTCCTTCTTTATATTAACTAAGCAGCTTCTTAAGTTTAATTATTTTTTATATGCTTTTAGTCACCAAATCAACTCTACATAATCTAAATCAACGGCACCTTGATCTTTCAAATCACGAATTAACTTGTTTGAATGAAGTGGTGTATGTGTGTTTTCTACGCTCAAGTGTTATCTGCTTTTTGGCCATAAACATTGTTTGCCGTCTTTCATTAGTGCACGGCTAGAAAATGAAATTTTCGACACCAAATTCTTGCAACCACTTCCTAATCCATAACAGTTCCTCTATAGCATGAGCGATTGTCAAGCATTCAGATTTAACTGAGGGCATTGGTTTTTGCTTGCCCAGAACACAGCAGGTCCACTATATATGAGTACATAGTTACTAAAAGACTTTTTATACATATGGTCAAGATCCCTGTCAACAATTAGAATAAATAGAAAAATTTGTATTTTCTTCAGAAACTAAAAATAAAATCCCAGTTGAAATCTCACGATAAGTTATTAGTGAGCTTTGGTTAATATACAGTGTAAAGGAAGCATTTTTAGTTCATGTTGTAGATTTACACTATCTATGAAAATGTACAATGAGAATTTCTGTTCTTGTAGATTTTAGTGTCTTATATGTCTTATCATCTAGGTCTTATGTTATCATCATCTCGAATCCTTTTCAAATATAGTTAAAAATTGAATATTTCCAAAATTGAAATTTAAAGTTATACCCTTAAGCACTTAACGTCCTGGTATGTAATATTATCCGGAAAAAAAAAAACTGAAGAAACCATCCGTAATATTACGGACGTGCTTTTTATTAAAGAACATATATTTTTATAATATTGCATAACGTTTTTAAGTTTATCAGACTGGACTGCTTTTTGATTCTGATTGGATTGCTTGAAGATTTTATATTAAAAATGGTCTACGGTTTCATACTGTTCGATAGAATTGATTGGTTAATCGATTTTTACCAAAAACGACATCTCAGAGAGTGACGGTACCAATTAGTATTAGAAGAAACAAAAATAAATTAAATTCGAAATTCCGCTAAGTTAATAGTAGGACAATGCAGGGCATCTGCATCAGGGTCAAATTGCTTGAGTCGGAAGTGAATATTTTCAAAGCCATTATAATTTTCCTATTAAAAATACTGTTTAAAATATAGATATTTAAAAATTGAAGTTTGAGTTCTTTTCCTATTTTCAACTTTTTAAAGTTATATATATATATTTTTATATTTTATCATAAAGTCAGAATCCGTAGAGTGCCAAGAGTGAATGTACATTACGTTTGACTCTAATTTAGAAACGAAAACAAATCCTAGCAAAGATATATCTATAAGTTATTAATAGGTATATGTTAATATGAGTGTATAAGGAAACATTTTAATAAATTTGTTAAATAACACTTTATGAAAATGTGTAATGAAAAACTATTTTAGAATTCATTTTATACATCTTTTACAGAAGCATTATGTATGTTCCTATTACATGTACACTGAAAGTTGAACATTTTCAAAATTTAAATTTAAATTCTCTTGTTCCATTAACTGTCCATGTACGTAATATTACGTTGACAATCTTTGTAAAAAAAAAAAAAAAGACGTAATAATATTATCTCACGTACTTTTTTTAACAACCTTTCATATTATATAATTTGAGTTATCTGTTTATGTTCGAAATATAAAGCGGTGTACATGGCATTAGAATCCATATTGGATTTTTGATCAGTTATTAAACGTTCGAAATAATTCACTTTTCTAGCATTTAATGTTATTCATGTATATTCTCAGGATAAGAACACGATTAAAATTTATCAATTTGTTGCATAATAAATATAAAAAAACATTTTTTCTATTTTATGATAATTTCTTTAAATCTCATTTAATCATTTCTTTTTTTAATATTTTAAATATAGGCTGCATTTTTTTTCATACGTTTTATCACGGAACTTAGATATTACGTAAATAATTTTCTATTATATTTGGATAGTAATAGATTAGTTTCATATGTGATGTTTTTAATCATTATTTTTTAATTGTAATGAAAATTTTATCACCTGTATTAATAGTAAAATTATATCAAATGGTGTAATAAAAATTATATTTTCATTCATTTACTTCTTAATTACTGTGTCAAAGAAATTAGGAAGAACTTAACGATAATTTCTACGTAGCTAAGAAAAATTTGAATTATCTTTAAATGAATTCACGTGATTCTAAACTCCATTCATAGTATCGGATCTTTAGAGGATTTGAAGATAAACAAATTATTGAGCGTGTACAAATAATTCTCAGTCAGAAATAAAACCATTTTTATCTGCCTTATTACTTTGCAATTCTGGGAAAATAAATTTACTGATCCCATTATGAACCTATATGCTATTTTTATAATATTATGTAATGTTTTGAAATTTATCAAACTGTTTTTTATCGGTTTCATGTTTTTAAATAGAGACCTAAAGTAGTAAATATCTAAAATTTTTATTTATACAAAAACTCAAAATTTAGAGTGACGGTGCTGAGTGTACACTATGATTGACTCTAATTTAGAAACGAAAACAAATCCTAGACAAGATATGGCTATAAGTTATTAATAGGTATATGTTAATATGAAAAGTATAGGAAACATTTTATAAAATTTGTTAAATGACACAATCTTTTACAGCAGCATTATATATGTTCCTATTACATGTACAGTGAGAAATTGAACATTTCCAAAATTTAAATTTAAATCAACTTGTTCTATTTAACGTCCATGTACGTAATATTACGTTGACCAATCTTAGTAAAATAAAAACAAGTACGTAATATTATCCCACATACTTTTTTTAAGCAACCTTTTATATTTTTATAATATTATGTTATGTTTTGAGATTTATCAAACTGTTTTTAAGTGGCGATTTTTATAAAGATTAAAGGGGGGAAATGCATAGTCTGTGCCGGTTTCATGCTTTTATATAGAGACCTAAAGTTGTAAATCTCTAAAATTTTTATTTATACCAAAAACTCAAAATTCAGAGGGACGGTGGTGAGTGTACACTATGATTGACTCTAATTAGAAACGAAAACAAATCCTAGCCTAGATATTGCTATAAGTTATTAATAGGTATATGTTAATAGGAAATGTACAGGAAACATTTTTATAAAATTTGTTAAATAACACAATTTATGAAAATGTGTAATGAAAAATTATTTTAGGTTTCAGTTTTATATATCTTTTACAGCAGCATTGTCTATGTTCCTATTACATGTACAGTGAGAAGTTGAACATTTCTAAAATTTAAATTTAAATTATCTTGTCCCATTTAACGTTCATGTACGTAATATTACGTTGACCAATCTTAGTAAAAAAACACGTACGTAATATTATCCCACATACTTTTTTTAAGCAACCTTTTATATTTTTATAATATTATGTTATGTTTTGAGATTTATCAAACTGTTTTTAAGTGGCGATTTTTATAAAGATTAAAAAAAAAATACATTGATTTTGTTCGTTTTATGTTTTTAAATAAAGATCTAAAATGGTAAATCTCTAAAATTTTTATTTATACCAAAAACTCAAAATTCAGAGTGACGATGGTAAGTGTACACTATGATTGACTCTAATTAGAAATGAAAACAAATCCCAGCCTAGATATTGCTATAAGTTATTAATAGGTATATGTTAATAGGAAATGTACAGGAAACATTTTTATAAAATTTGTTAAATAACACAATTTATAAAAATGTGTAATGCTTTTACAGCAGCATTATATATGTTCCTATTACATGTACAGTGAGAAATTGAACATTTCCAAAATTTAAATTTAAATCAACTTGTTCTATTTAACGTCCATGTACGTAATATTATCCCGCGTACTATGTTTTCAAGCAACCTTTTATATTTTTATAATATTATGTAATGTTTTGAAATTTATCAAACTGTTTTTAAGTAACGATTTGTAAAAAGATTAAAAAGAAGTTAAAAAGATTAAAAAGAAGTTTTTTGCCTGTTTCAATCTTTTAAATAGAGACCTAAAATGGTAAATCTCTAAAATTTTTATTTATACCAAAAACTCAAAATTCAGAGTGACGGTGGTAAGTGTACACTATGATTGACTCTAATTAGAAATGAAAACAAATCCCAGCCTAGATATTGCTATAAGTTATTAATAGGTATATGTTAATAGGAAATGTACAGGAAACATTTTTATAAAATTTGTTAAATAACACAATTTATGAAAATGTGTAATGAAAAATTATTTTAGGTTTCAGTTTTATATATATTTTACAGCAGCATTGTCTATGTTCCTATTACATGTACAGTGAGAAGTTGAACATTTCTAAAATTTAAATTTAAATTCTCTTGTTCCATTCAACGTCCATGTACGTAATATTACGTTGACCAATCTTAGTAAAACAAAACAAGTACGTAATATTATCCCACATACTTTTTTAAGCAAACTTTTATATTTTTATAATATTATGTAATGTTTTGAAATTTATCAAACTGTTTTTATGTGACGACTTTGAAAAAGATTAAAAAGAAAAAATACATAGTTTTTTGCCAGTTTCATGCTTTTAAATAGAGACCTAAAGTGGTTAATCTTTGAAATTTTTATTTATACCAAAAACTCAAAATTCAGAGGGACGGTGGTGAGTGTAATCTATGATTGACTTTAATTAGAAACGAAACCAAATCCTAGCCAATATATCGCTATAAGTTATTAATAGGTATGTGTTAATACGAAATATACAGGAAACATTTTTATAAAATTTGTTAAATAACACAATCTTTTACTGAAGCATTATCTATGTTCCTAATACATGTATAATGAGAATTTGAACATTTCCAAAATTTAAATTTAAATTCTCTTGTTCCACTTAACGTCCATGTACGTAATATTATCCCACGTACTTTTTTTAATCAACCTTTTATATTTTTATAATATTATATAATGTTTTGAAATTTACCAAACTGTTTTTAAGTGACGATTATTAAAAGGATTAAAAAGGAAAAATTCATAGTTTTATATCGGTTGCATGCCTTTAAATAGAGATCTAAAGTGGTTAATCTTTAAAATTGTTTTTTATACCAAAAACTCAAAATTCAGATTGACGGTGTTGAGTGTACAGTATGATTGACTCTAATTAGAAACGAAAACAAATCCTAGCCTAGATATTGCTATAAGTTATTAATAGGTATATGTTAATAGGAAATGTACAGGAAACATTTTTATAAAATTTGTTAAATAACACAATTTATAAAAATGTGTAATGAAAAATTATTTTATTTTTCAGTTTTTTATATCTTTTACAGCAGCATTTTCTAGATTCCTATTGCGTGTACAGTGAGAAGTTGAACATTTCCAAAATTTAAATTTAAATTCTCTTGTTCCATTCAACGTCCATGTACGTAATATTACGTTGACCAATCTTAGTAAAACAAAACAAGTACGTAATATTATCCCACATACTTTTTTAAGCAACCTTTTATATTTTTATAATATTATGTAATGTTTTGAAATTTATCAAACTGTTTTTAAGTGGCGATTTTTATAAAGATTAAAGGGGGGGAAATGCATAGTCTTTGCCGGTTTCATGCTTTTAAATATAGAATTAAAGTGGTTAATTTTTAAAATTTTTATTTATACCAAAAACTCAAAATATAGAGTGACGGTGGTGAGTGTACACTGTGATTGACTCTAATTTAGAAACGAAAACAAATCCTAGCCAAGATATCACTATACTTTATTAATAGGTATATGTTAATATGAAAAGTACAGGAAAGCTTGTTATTAACACAAATTTTTTGTAAAATTTGTTAAATAACACAACCTCTTACAGCAGCATTATCTATGTTCCTATTACATGTACAGTGAGAAGTTGAACATTTCCAAAATTTAAATTTAAATTCTCCTGTTCCATTTAATGTCCATGTACGTAATATTATCCCACGTACTTTTTTTCAATCAACCTTTTATATTTTTATATTATTATATAACGTTTCGAAATTTATCAAACTGTTTTTAAGTGATTTATTAAAAGGATTATTAAAAGGATTAAAAAGAAACATTCATAGTTTTTTATCGGTTTCATGCTTTTAAATAGGGACCTAAAGTGGTAAATCTCTAAAATTTTTATTTATACCAAAAACTCAAAATTCAGAGTGACGGTGGTGAGTGTACACTATGATTGACTCTAATTAGAAACGAAAACAAATCCGAGTCGAGATCTTGCGATAAGTTATTAGTAGGACTTCGCAGGACATCTGCAAAAACCGGGCCAATCAAGTGCTCCAGCCCGAAGGCGATATCTCGGAGTCGTATGCCATTGCTAGAGAACAAGAAGCAAAACCTGTAAGAGCCTCAGTTGGTGCTCTCATCGCCTAGCGAGTAGTTGCAATTGCGCTTCGCTGCTCCCAACTGGAATACCTTCTCTGTCTCATTCCCATCGTGTCGGTAGCGGATACTGAACAAGGCCGGCGGCACGTGCTTTGCGATAGCGGATTGTTTACCTCCAGTCTGCACTGCAGGTAGGGAAAAGATTTACACATTTTTAACGCAGGTTGCCTTTAAAATTATTATAAATTATTCTAACTTCTAAAACTCTGGTATTTTATAACTATCAATAAATACGAATATAAAAATACCTATTTTCATGTATATATTGATACGGAAATGTATACATTTTTCTTACATCTATTATGTAACAATATTGTCACACCTACTGTTTACATAAAATATTTACAAATTCGTAATTTAATTGTAATAGGACGAGCTTTTTATCTCCGCTTTGTCTCTCAACAAATTTGAATTCAAAAATATCTACTCATATGTTGGAATCAATCAAACATCAATCAAGCAGTCTGCACTGTCGGTAGGGAAAAGATTACATGATACACAAATGTATACATTTTTCTTACATCTATTATGTGACAATACTGTCACACCTACTGTTTACATAACATATTTATAAATTCGTAATTTAATTGTAATAGGACGAGCTTTTTATCTCCGCTTTGTCTCTCAACAAATTTGAATTCAAAAATATCTACTCATATGTGGGAATCAATCAAACATCAATCAAACAGTCTGCACTGTCGGTAGGGAAAAGATTACATATCTATAATGCAGTTTGCCTTTAAAATTATTATAGATTATTCTGACTTCTGAAACTCTGGTATTTTATAACTATCAATAAATATGAATATAAAAATATTTACACATTTTCATGTATAAGTTGATACGCAAATGGTACATTTTTCTTATATCTGTTATCCGTTTGAATGTGACAACATTGTCACACCTACTATTTACATATAATGTTTATAAATTCGTAATTTAATTGAAATAAGACGAGCTTTATATCTCCTCTTTCTATCTCAACAATTCCGATTTCAAAAATATCTACTCATATGTTGGAATCAATCAAACATCAATCAAACAGTCTGCGCTGTCGGTAGGGAAAAGATTATATATCTTTAATGCAGTTTGCCTGGTATTTTATAACTATCAATAAATACGACTCTAAAAATATTTACACTTTTCATGTACATACTGATATACAAATGTGTACATTTTTCTTATATCTATTATATAACAACATTGTCACACCTACTGTTTACTTAAAATGTTTATAAATTCGTAATTTAATTGAAATAGGATGAGATTTTTATCTCCTCTTCGTATCTCAACAAATCCGATTTCAAATATATCTATTCATGTGTTGGAAAACATCAATTAAACAGTCTGCACTGTAGGTAGGGAAAAGATTGCATATCTATAATGCAGTTTGCCTTTAAAATCATTGTAGATTATTCTAACTTCCATAACTCTGGTATTTTTATGACTATCGATAAATACGAATATAAAAATATTTACACATTTTCATGTATATATGGATACGCAAATGTGTGAATTTTTCTTATATCTACAATCAGTTAGAATGTGAGAGCATTGTCACATCTACTATTTACATAAAATGTTTATAAATTCATAATTTAATTTAAATATGAAGAACTTTTTATCTGCTCTTTGTATCTCAACAAATCCAATTTCGAAAATATTTACAAATATATTAGAATATATCATATAAAACATATAAATGTAATTTTAAAAATTTAATTTTATAAAAAAATTGAAGATTTATTTGAAAATATGTATATTTTTAACAAAGATAAGCATATTTTATAAATAATTCTAAATATTTTGCATAAATATATTTCTACAATTAAAATTATTTGAAACTATTTTTGTAATAATCCCACTCTAGTTCTAAAGATTTGTTTTTATTATAACTTTATACATATTATCTTCATACTGTTTATATGTAATGTTATAAATTTGCAATTTAAGTATGGAACATAAAGCTTTGTATTAACCTTTTGTAACTCAAATCCGAATTTAAAATTACTTACTCAGATGTTGAAATACATCATTTCAAGCGTGTAACAAATAGTAAAAAATTTAAAACATAAAAAGGAAAATTTTAAGGCAAAAAAAAATATATTTTCTACAGAAATAGAAATGCACATTTCTCATAAATATTGCAAATTCTGTTGTAAATTATATTGTGAAAAATTATATAAAATATTTGAAATTATCTTTGTGATTAATCTGCTTCTAGCGACTTCACATTTTTTTTTAAATTTAATAAAGTCAAATCATATTTCAGTAATAAATACGAGAATCTAATCAAACGACGAGTGAAATTTAGATATGAAAATTAAATATAATATGCCCATTTGATAGGCATTTTACGAGTAAAAGGTGAAAATTTTAGTGTTGCAGGAAAGCAAAAAATCAGCAAAATCGTCTTTTATAACCTCACTGCGTAACTGACGAAAAGTATTAAAGGCTTGAAAATTTTGTACTTGTATGTATGTAATGTACATAAAATACTTATTCCAATATGAAAAAAAATCTCGTGTTTTTAAATTATAAATTGTTATTTAATAATTTTCATAATGATATACTATTTAATAATTTTCATAATACTATTTAACAAGGAGCGTTATTGTTTAACTCTCCCACTCTTTATTTTATGGTTGTCGCAGCCATGGGTAGTTTGTATAAATGGGACCGTGTGTGGTACTCACAAACTTCGCTATCTAGAGGCATTATTATATAGATATATACACAGATAAATATGTGTGTAATTGGATGTAAGCCTTTATCTTCTTTTCACAGAAATAGGTACTTTTTCATATAATTTAGCTCTATATACACACATATGTGTATACTTATATATATATATATATATATATATATACATATAGGTATATATATATATATATATATATATATATATATATATATATATATATATATATATATATATATATATATATATATATATATATATATATATATATATATATATATATATATATATATATATATATATATATATATATATATATATATATATATATATATCTATATATATATATATATTATATATATATATGTATATATATATATATATATATATATGTTGAATAATTATACAATTTCATATTGTTGCATAAAAATATGAGGATTATGCGTGTATATATATATAAATATATATAATGTGGCATTTCCTTACAATTTCCAATGGAGAATGAGGCATGGGTGTATTTAGAAGACTATAGAATTTCTAACATTTTGCACTCCTATGTTGGATATGTTGTTTGATTAATCTGTCTTTCTTAACCCAGCCTATTATGCTGATGATTACAAAATTAATTACTGGAGAAATAACCAAGTTCCCTCTTTTATTTGTGGTGAAACTGTTCCCCACCTGAGGTTTAATATACCAACTGGTGCGAATGTTGACCAAATTACACAGAACTTCCGACTGCAAAAAGCTAAAAAATATAAATTAAATTTAATTCACATTCTCTCTAAAATAATGTTAAAAATGGTCTTTCGTAAATATTAAAACTGTTTTGTCAATTTGTTTTGTACGCTCTTCTAAAAGAGATGTCTATCTCAAAGATAGATATCTAGTTTAAGAACCAATTTTTCGAGGTTTTTCTCTCTCTACTCAAGCAGCTTATTAAGATTTCAAGAAATTTTTAACTTTTGTCAGGAAAGAGCAAAAGCATTCTATTAAAATTTAAAAGAATCCAATAAATAATCGATTAAATATGAGTTTGAAAGTAAATAATATATCGCGCATACTGATATTGAAAAGTATACTGATAAATATTATTGCTATACTGTAAAGAGCAACTGTTATTAAAAGATCAGTTGAATTTAATGATATTAAAAACATAAATGAATAATGAGTATTTTTAGCAACTTTCTGAAAGTTTCTAAATGTCATCGTTTATTTGACAGAGTGCATTCGTAATATGCATTTCACAAATTTTTTTGTACCTGAATCCTTACATTAAGAACAACAGAAAATGGTTACCACAATTTAAAAACAAAAAAATGTGTTATTATGGAAAAAAGTTAATATTTTTATTAATTAACCCTTTGCACTCGAGGGCTCATGAGCGGATATGATGCAAAATAATCAGTTTTTACGATTTGTTTTTGTTCTTATGTTAAAAACTGAAAATTATTTGCATTGTCTCCGTAGCGGAGCCCTTGAGTTTGACAAATTTTAAATGGACAAATTTTATACATACAAATTTTTTTTAAATGGACAAATTTAAGACAAATTTTAAATGGCTCCGCTCCGGAACCCTCGAGTGCAAAGGGTTAAAGAACATAAATCTCTTAATAGAAATCCACTTTGAGTAGATTTCTTTTATATCCGGGCACTTCAGTGACATTACTAAAAACCTAATTACAAAATTGTCTAAATTATTTGTATCTTTAAAAATAACGAAGTAAGATTTTCCTATTATTTACTTTATATAACATCCTATCAAATGACGGTAATATAAAACCTACATAACACATGCACAGTTAAATTTCGTTTACTTCCATACATTATATATAATTGAATATTTCTTGGATTTATTACAAATTTTATTATATTGCTTTTTTACTAGAATTTTTATGTAAGTTTCGTGAAATTTAATACAAATTGAGCATGTTTTGAGTAAAAAACGTTTGTAAGAAGGAGGCTTTATAAAATAGGCGCTTCAACAAACCAGATGCTAATTTCTTGTCTCAGTTTTTACAATGGTACTTTAAATACAATCATGTATCATGCTTCACTAGAAAGTCTAAGAAAATGCATGTTCTTCAGATGACAAAATTTTCAAAGTGCTACTTTGATTCTTTAACAGAAAATTGAAAAAAAATGCTTTTCATCTGAAGTATCTGGTAACAAATAGAAAAATAGTTTAAATAAAGTTCAAAATATATTACTGATAATAACAGGATAGGGTTTAATGCTCAGATTTACACATGCTGTCGGAATTATACATTTTTATTGGCTGGCAGATGATCTAAAAAGTAATTTTCAATTGACATTTTAAAGATAATAAAACAATTTATACGAAACTATTTAACCGTATATGAGAATATTTGCAATATTGTAGATTTGGAGAAATAATATACATATTCAAATCAAAGCCCTCTAGTTTGTTTTTTTAGTTTAATTTTATTTAATTCAACTGATTGAGAATAAGAGATATTTTTCATTAAACATTTGACATTTCTAAATTAATTTCTTGATATTTAAAGATATAATTATTAAAAATACTTAAATTTTCATATAAAAAAATGCCTTACATAACAGTTTTTGATCTTTCAATGTTATTCACAGGTTATCTATTTCAGTTTAAACCTATGAAAAATAAAATTAAATGATTCAAGTTTCAAAAATCCTTGTATATTTCTCATTTTAAATTATACTCTACAGATGAGTAACAAAAGCAACGATTAAAGTCATTAAACATAATTAAAATATTTGTCAAAAATAGTGCATTGCCGATAGACGTTTACATTCTATTAATATAAACACTGACATGTAGCAAGTGAATCTTTTTAATGCATAACTGCACATACGTGACCATTCCATTGCTACAATATATTTACTTCAGGAATTCATACTCAACGTTATAACATCACAGTAAATAAATAATATTGTTATGTAAAGTGATTTGCTTTTCAACAAATTCATATTGAAAACAACCCTAATTATATATAAACAAACGACTGGTAGTGTTTGGAATTTGATGAAATCTGTCAATCAGATATATTAAAAAATAGTAGTTCAATATTTCGATCAAGACTATTTCTTTAACTTGGAAGTTTTCTTTATTTATCCACCTGCTGATGTGTTGCTTAAAAATTGAACGGAAATTACTCTTATTGCCGAAAGATATAATCGGTCAATAACCGGTTCACATCATTTCTGTACCGCTTGTTTATAACGTTGTTGGTGAAGCTATTTAAAAATTTCGCAATCCCCATATACCCTGAAGACTCTAGGCAAGATCCAGTTCTCTCTTATCTGTAAGGGTGCATGACATCTAAGGCTTCATTTGTAAAAAAAAAAGAACCAATCATTCCACTGCATACCGAATGCTTTTACATTGATGCCAATTAGCTTTAAAAAATCTCCTAAAGCAATTTTAAAGGTACATCTGTGTTAACCTCTCACACAATTTTGTATGCTTAACTGTGTTTAATTTGCTGTAAATTCATGTGACTGCATTCAAATATTGTAATTTCTTAGGTGGTTCCTAATTCTTACATATTAGCGATAAATCATAATTCAAGAATGCTAATGCCACGTTTGGGAGAATACATTGTTATTTCAGCTGGAATTAGAAAAGAAAATAAATTATGTTTCTTAACTGCCCATGCTCTAAGAAAATACATTTTCTTTCAATTTGTTGTTAATGCACGTTTAAAAGTATACAATAAAATTGCTTTGAAGTACTTTAATTTGGTGTTGTGAAAAGTTAAAACTACAACTAGTCTACTTTATTCCAATAATTGATGTAAATTTTCTATTTTTCGATGTAATGTGTTTCATATTGTGAAAAGCTCCCTAGGAATAAATATAATGTCACATTTAGTACTAATAATCAAATATTTAATTCAAATCTTGTTTTAGATATAGCGGAAAAAATGGTACTTTTAGAAAAGTTTGAGTCCTTAGAAAAGTTTGGTCTACCATATTTTTATGTAATTGCATTCAAATGTACTAAATGTACCTTTATGTGGTGCTTAACAATTCTTGATAAAGTTATATTTTTAAAGAATGCTAATGACAGGGATCGGGGAAAAACTCATTCTTTTGTCTGGAATTAAAAAAAAGAAGATACATTATATTGCTAAATATTTCATACTATAGAAAAACGCATTCACTTTTGTGTTACTGTTAATCTACTTCTAAAAATGAATAATAAATCCTCTCAAGCCCTTTAAATTAACGTTCAGAAAAATTTAAGTTGAAGCCGATCTATTTTATTCCATTCATTAAGATATATTCTGTTTTGACATAATGAAATTTGCATAATGAAGAATTGCCCTGGGAAACAATTAAAAGTAACTCTAATTAAGAATGATTAAAACATTAATTTTAATCGTATTTCAGATATATGAGAAAAAATAGGTACCCTTTATGTATATTTTCCACAAACTTTTGTGTCCTTAGAAATGGTTACTTTTCTTTAAGAAATGTATCTAAATTCAACCATATTAAAGTTCTATGCGGCCCCTAACATTTACAAATCTTGATAAAATAACATTTCAAAGCTGCTAATGATACGGTTTGGAGAGAATCTCAGGTTTTCAATTATAATTAGACAAGAAAATAAACTCCACTGCCAAACGTTTCATGCTATAGAAAAATATATTTTCTTTCATATTTTTAATGATCTATTTTTAAAAATATACGATAAAATTTCCTCAAGAAATTGACTTAATGATAAGTTTAAATTGCTAAACTTAACTAATATATTTTGTTTCCAATAATTAACTTAAATTATGTTTTGATGTGAGGTATTTCATGTGTTGAAGAGTTTCTCTAAGAAGTCATTTAAAGTCACGCTTATTAAATTCATTTACTTCCTAAAAATTATTAAAATCGTTGTTAAAATTTTATATGAGATATATCAGAAAGCCATAAGAATTTAATAAGCTGTTTTAAGTTGTTATTATAGAAATGAATTTTACATCTTCTTTCCCGGTACTTTTTGTAAATAATCTTTATTTATACGGAATTAGGAATTTTTTTATACCAATGAGGACATGAATGTGGTTGTATAATTACGGATTTACGAACAATAACTTTCAGGTTTGAGTGAATATGTTGGTGGGGATGCTCGTAGAAGAAATAATTGGCTGAATCAGAAGGTTTCTAACCACCCCGTTCTCTGCATTACATAACCTTACACCCTCAAGGATAATTCACATGTCGTGAGCTGCCAAGCCCCTAATCATCTCTGAAGTAGCTACTGATTCACTGCAGCAATTGCCTGCACATTCCAACTTATCAGAAAGTTTCATTAAAATTCACTTTATTAAAATTCATTTACCATATTTTTTTTTATTCCAAAATATTCTCACATCGATGTTTCTGAGTACTCTCAGAAAGGGAATCATTTATAACATTTTATTTACGTTTATATGGTTAGGTACCTCTTCTGGCTTACGGATTAACGGCCAAAAACTGATTCTGGTTTACAAAACTTTGAGTAAAAATCTAATGCTCAATACCCACCGTACTTTCTTTCTCTTATTTGCATATACATATATCCGCGATCATATTATTCCAAACATTTTTCCCTCTTGTAGATAGAACCTGGGTATCTATAAAACGATAATATTCTTGAAAATCATGAGATGAAATTGTTTGATGATTAAAATGCTTTCTTTATGTACTTTCTTTATGCCAATACCTAAAAAATATTTAACTGGGGGTCTCGTAAACTTCCTTATTGTGAATGTTTAACAATAAGGTTCATTCTTAAAACATTTATTGAAAACAGCACTTGCTAAGCTTAATGAATAACAATCCTCTAGAAGAGAGCAGTAGAATTAATTCTCGATATAATCCAACTTAGTTTCGGAAATATTTCTTGATTTCCATAGCTTCAATAATGCCCCAGATATAAAATATTAGTTCTTAGTTTTCTACTTTTATCAAATAGCATAGAGAAAGCGGGGTGGTTCACATTTTTTAAATATATATATTAGATTCTTTATAGGGTCTCTTACCTATACAGTATCATGTTAAACGTGTACATAATTTTTCAAATTTTTTAACACTTATAAATGTTCTAATTATTCTAAACCATAACTGTTTTTATTCTTATCCTTTTCGAACTCGTAGATTTTAAGATTCAAACTTTTACAATTATTAAACTTTTGAACCACAAGTTTAAAAAAAAAATTGTATATAATGAATATGTAAACATTAAAAGTGTTTTTTCGATAAATTATATTAAAAGATCTGATTAAAAAATCTGAATACAAACCTAATAATTTAGATTAAAAACATTTATATTATGGAAATTAATGAATGGTATAGATTTGATATATTTTATATTTTAAAAGAGTTATTGAACTAATGTGGAAATACAGGGAAATCCCATTATAACGAACCGAACTTCCAAATACCATAGATTTTGTACGCTTTTGCCGGTGTCTCCTTATATTAGAACCATTTTGAAAGATGTAATTAGAAAAAGTATAACACATTAATTGTTAAATGTATTTAGTAGTGTTGCAACTAAAAAAAGGATAAAAATATATTAAAAATTATCTCTATTAACTGAGCTAAAACTGATAAAATTAAATTGGTCAATAGACTATTAAATAAACTAAAAATGAAGACGTTTAAACAAAAGAAAAATGTCCTTTATTTGTTACTCGCTGTTTTTTGCTGCCCTGAGTACGAATCCGAAAAAAATTTATGAAGTTATTTTTCCAATACAACAGGCGACTTCAGAAGTTTTCCTGCCACTATTTGTATTAAAAAAAACTTATTAATTTTACGTAAATTGTTTTGAAATTAGAGCAAAGGAAACTGTTTTAACAAATGCGGAAAAGTACCAAAAAATTTAATTTACGGTTAAAAAATTTTTTTATTCTATTGGACTTCAATGAGTGTGAAGGTTTGCTATAAAAGAATAAATCAGAATTAATAATAAGAATGAAACGGGGAACTATGATAACAATAATAATAATAATATGAAAGTCGGAGCCAAAATTTTCCATAGTTATATTATAACGAGGTTTGGTGATATTTTAATGGTTCCCTGTGTTGCTGCATGCTATATATTTAAAAGCAAATGTAATTACACATATTTATTATAGGACTAATTAGAACCTGATATACTACCATTTCGGAAGGTAGCTAACCAACTAATGATCCGGTCGTTAGCCAGAAAATATGAATTAAAGTCGACTATGTTAAATATAACATAAAAGACAAATAATAGATACATGTACAAAATTGTATTGTTTTGTACCAATGTACAAAACAATTACTGGATGTATGTAATAAAATTAATAAATCTACATATTAGCAATTATTTCAATAAATCTTATAAGGAAACTATGGCAAAAATAACTGAAAGTTACTTCTCCTTGCAACGCCTGATTTACTTATTCATATTATATTTAGAATCAGAACTTTTTCCTAATTAACAATAATGTCTTTAGTTAATAAATTAATATTGATTAGGTTCTTTAAAAGTAGTAAACAGATATAAAATTTGAAAAAAAATCAAGTTCTTTTTCTGTCCTGTTTTTCTTTGGCAACTACATTTTTTTGTGATACTGCTATTTATGTTTATTTTTATAATACATGAGAATACCTACATTTTCCCATCTTTAAAGTCTATAAGTATAAAATATATGTTTACGAATTTTTCATTTTGAGCTTCAGAAATAATATTTTCTGGCCTCCGAAAATTAGTAAATATTTCAAAGAGCTGAATTGCAGTTTTGGTAAAGGTTCAATTCTACATTAATCTTTATATATTTACTAGTTATGATTTAAAAGATTTAATAACTAGTCATTACAAATCTAAAGGGTTCTAAAAACCACTGAACAAATAACAGAAAATCTTAGACTGGATATGGGCAAAGTGTAAAATAAAACGACACACACTATCTAAACCTAAAATAATAATTTATAAGTACAACATAGAGGATTTAACCTTTTTAGCAATTAAAACAAAAAATATTGTAACATAATTTGAGAGTCCATGGACTGATTATTCAGTGAATACATAGATCGATTCCCAGTCCTTATTTTTTTTTCAGGACATTAATTTAAGTACCTTAAAAGTTCCAATAGGGAGTCTCCCTTTTAGAATACAGTTAAAATTTAAATGTTTAAATAATTGAGATTAAAAGTCACTTGTCACTATCCCTGTGTTAAATAGTAATATCAAGAAAGTTCAATTATTAAAAAAAACTCATAAGATTGTACGCGTTACGAGCTTTCAGCCGGTTTTTAAGTGTGACATAACAAAGTGTTTTCCTCTGGCAGGAGCAATTTTTTCCGTTTTCACTTTCGAGGTCATTGTTCCGATGTTCGCTCAGTATTTTAGTCATACAATTTACCGCATCACTTCATTCAAAGCCTGGAGTAATTTGTTCTTGAAATCCGTCGATCTTCTCAAGTTCAAGGTTTGATGTCGAAATGAAGAATTTCCGCAAGTTTTAAACGTTTTCTTTTTCAAGCTTTCAACTGGTTGGAGTTTTCTATTTTATTGTGGATGTGGTTTTAAGAAAAAGCATTTTCCAATTTCACACAACTTTCGCGAGGCTTTTATCTTAATGAATAGTCTTTTGTTTTAAATTCTTTTTAATGTTATACGTTTGCATACAAAACGTGCAAAATCTTTCTAAAATCTACTACCAGTTATTACAATTCAGAAAGAGTTACCAATGTTAAATTTTTTTATGCTAAAGAAAACTTCTTGTTGTCCTCCTGAAATAATTCTATGACGTTATCTTTAGCTTTCATGAAAGTATCTAATAGATGTTCAAAGAATAAATTACTCTATAAAAAAGTAGATTTAGTAATTACAGTTATACAAATAGTTTCCCATTAAAACATGCACAATTTTAACAGCACTCATGATCCTTCATGTCAAACGACGCTACAAAATATATATCCATTAAATGTATTTTCATAAATGAGGTTTAAAGCATTCTTAAAGACTATTGTTTTAATAAACAATGATACCTACAATTTCCTTTCTTTAAAGTCTATAAATATAAAATATATGATTTCGAATTGTTCATTTTGAGCTTCAGAAACTGTATCTTCTAGCCTCTGAAAATTAGTAAATATATCAAGGACCTGAATTGCAGTTTTGTTAAAGGTTCAATTCTACATTATATATTTACTAATATATTTACTACTAATATATTACTACTTTATATATTTACTAATTATGATTTAAAAGACTTAATAACTAGTAATTACAAATCTAAGGGATTCTAAAAACCACTAAACAAGAAACAGAAAATCTTAGGCTGGATATGAGCAATGTTTACACTAAAACTACACACACTAGCTACACCTAAAATAATAATTTATAAGTACAGCTTAGAGTATTTAACCTTTTTAACTATTAAAACAAAAAAAATTGTAACACAATTTGAGAGTTCATGGATTGATTATTCAGTGAATGCATGGATCGATTCCACGCCCTTTTTTCTTTCAGAACACTAATTTTAGTATCCTTAAAAGTTCCAATGGGGAGTCTCCCTTTAACTGATCTTCAATATCTCATTTATACACTACAATTAAAATCATTATTGCAATTTTTCAAAATTGTGTTGCCTTTTACGTGACAAATCGTTCTTTTTTTTACCATTGCTCGAGTAGCTACGTTTGACAATTTCTATCCATATTTCTCCAATTTCCAAGGTAGTCTTTCTTAAAAAAAATTCAGAACATATGTTAGAGACTTCATTGTAAGGACATCATTGATAAATAAATACAAAAAATTAAATGAATATTTTTTCTTCCTGTTTTCATTCGAATTGTATAGGATGTAGCTCGACGAATACGTCAGCAATATGTGCTAAAAACAGACGGAACTAGTCTTAAGTTACTAATATCTTCTTCGAAAACGTAATGAGGGATAACTATTTCATATATTGTTTTCAATATAGAATCTAACAATAAATATATTTTCAAATGAAAACCCTAAAATATACTGAAAATTAAATATTGAATGAAGCACGTGATTTACGGTATCATCTAGACCTAGATATTGTTTAAAGCTAATTTCGAAAGAGTGTACACACCCATACCAATAATGTAACCGAAACACACGAATAATAGTTCTTGAACCCAACCTATATATCACTAGGCATATTATTTTGGAATGTATTGTGAAAAATTAGTATGTATGTTAGAAATTTTATTGTAATAACATCAACGAAAAATAAATGTCGAAAACTAAAAGAAACTAAATGGAACTAAAATGCAGTCTTACCCTTCGCATAATCACTTTTATATCAAAATACTTTACACTTCAATATTCTTATAAACATTAAAGATGTTTATCGGAGAATTATTTTTATTTGATACAAATAATCATGTTTTGTATCTAGATTTTTCTTGGATTGTCTTGTTCCAGGAATGACAATATTCAATTTTATTTATTAACAACAACTCATTCCTTAACATTTTCTAGTCATTTTCAACAGATAAGAATATCTCATACAACCGTTGAAAAGGTCGTAAAAATTTGGAACAAATGACGATAGTCATCAGACTCTCTTTGTAATTTAAACCAGACGAAAATATCATCTTCATTCATTCCACACTACATATCACATTAGTCCATTACATTTGTTCTATATATGAAGGCAAAGCAAAGTCCTAAATCAATGCAAATTAGGATCACGACCAATACAAAAGGTGCGTGTGGACTCGGTCAGCTTAGTTTTCACGCAAAAGACTCATCCGCACGAGGGAGTCTTTAGCTCTTTAGCTCATGGGTCCTTTTAATCCAGGCCGCCTAGCCCGAGGTCATCAAGAAAATTTCGATTTCCTTGCGTAGGCTGAGCTGTGGTGAATGCTTCTTCTATAAACAATGCCCCAGACTTTGTCATGTTTGAGTGAGTACAAGAGAGTAAAAACCTTCTTAGGTTGAGAGTTCTTATCTCCCGGCAGGGGTATACCTAAAGAAAACTTGTGAAAAGGAGGCTACATGAGGTTTGGAAAGTAAACTTATACTTTCTTTTTAATTTTACAGGACTACAGCTGTGTTAGAGTTAGATCATTCAATGTAAGTGTTTTCCTGAAAGATTTAAACGAAATTAGATTTGGAGAATTGCATAATACTAGTGCATTATATGGGGTTTAAAATAGATTCTGGGAGGGAAGGAATAATTTTATCTATTCCAAACATTGAAAATTGTTTTACACTTGTGGAAGCTCAGCTGAAGCACAAGTTTTAATGAAAAGCCAATATTTTCAATTACAATAGAAAATAATTCTTAATCTAATAATAATGCTTTTAAAGACGTAAATCTTATCAGTGCTACCATACCATGAAATAACAAAATCATTCATAAGCTAAACCTCATCAAAGATTACATCCGATGAAAATATATTAAAATTTTATTGGTTATTTCTCTTTAATGATTTTTTAATAACATTAATGCTTTATTACTAGAATGTTTTATACATACCTAATTATATAATAATATTGCAGAGAAGGAAAGTAGGCAATTTAGGCTTTTTTTTAATTCTTTTTTATATTTTTCATCAATTAAAGTAGATCTGGTTATCCGAGTAATTGTCACTTGACTGTGGCAGGATTTCTTTAATATATTATAACAAGAATAATTATAACATTAAAAAACAAGACTTTTGTTAAAAATTTCTTCTCGTGAATAATGTTCTACAGGATATTAAGCATCTTGCGGCTATAACAGAAAATATTCTGAAAATATTCATCCCAAAATTAGGTATTACATAAAAATGGTAGACAAATTTAAATTATGACAGCCAAAGGACTTTATTGTTTGGTACATATAATTATACAAATAAATATTGTACCATTTGATTTTGGAAATATTGTAGTATTTTTATTTGGAAGTAATTGCAGTATTGGAGTTTTAAACGTACTAAAGCATTAAAACTTAGAAATATCAATTACATTTAATGGAAATTAATTAATATCATATAAGGATAATGATAGTATTAATATCAAATCATTAAAAAGTTATAATTTCTTGACACCAAGAAGTAAATAAAATAATTTCCTCTTACAATGCTTTAATTACACTTTGTTACAATAAAGTTAATATAAATTTTTAATTTGGGTAAGCCCTTAAAGACTGTACTTATAGTTTTCTAAAAAGATTCTTATTAGAGTATTTTTTGATAACTAAAACTGTTTTTCCTCTAATTTTGCAGGTGTTCAGTACATATTAAATGGGTTTTCTGGAAAGTTTCGAAATCAAACATTTGCATTTAAAAATATCCTTAATAACGAGTATATTAGGTTTGAGTTTTAATTGTATAAAAGTTTTTAGAGAGAAAAGGAATAATTAGTTAAAAAACATGATCATTAAATTAAATAACATAAATTACATAAAAAATCAATTTTTACTGCATATTAATTGATATACTTATATTGTTCAATACACTAAATATTTTAACTATCATTAATTTTAAAAGCTAATTAAAATATACTTTATTTTTTTTAATTTTAAAATATTTAATGTTAATTATGTTAATTTAATGTTATGTTTTAAAATATTTAATGTAATATTTTTAAAATATTTAATGCATTGAACGAGATACGTATATCAGTTAATATGCAAAAAAATTGATTTTTTATGTTATTTAGGTTATTTAATTTAATGGTCGTATTTTTTAACTAATTAATCTTTTTCTCTCTAACAATATTTACATAATAAGAACTGAAATCTAATATACTCCTCATGCATGATATTTTTTAAATACAGTTTTTTGTGTTTGAAATTTTCCAGAAAACGCATTTAATATGTCTTGAACACCTGCAAAATTAGACGAGGAAAGACTGTTTTAGTTATCAAAAAATCTTTTAGAACCTTTTTAGAAAATCTTTTAACACATTGTGTGCGGGTACATTTCGCAGCGGAATTGTACCGAGAGAGGGCGTTTTGCGTTTAAATTTAGTTATTCAGTTAAATTTCAATACATCGAAAATTATTTAATTTTTTAACCAACTTTTTGTATTTTATATTGAAATATATAAACAAATATATAAACAGACAAATAAATAAATATATATAAATAAAAATATATATAATATATAAATATACATATATATATAATATTTTCGCAAGGATGAATAAGAAGTTAATTTTAAATCTAAATTGATTTTCTTAATCAACCTTCCCGTTCTGTGGTTCCGCATCGACTGAGGTGAAAAGTTGTTTTCATTTGTCTAAATTTTTCCAGAATCTATGAAGTAGACAAGAACATTCGGCTTCGTTTTCCTGTATATACCGTTATTTTTGTACCCACAAACCATGTTCTTACACTAACCCATACTAGTACGCGACCCGCGCTCAAGTGTCATTCGTCACAAAACGTACTAGCACGCGTCCGGCATGTAATGTGTTAAAATCTTTTTAGAAAACTATCAGAAAGACAGTCTTCAAGGGCTTACCCAAATTAAATGGATATAAACTTTACTGTAACAAACTGTAATTAAAGCATTGTAAGAGTAAAATATTTTATTTACTTCTTCATGTCAAGAAATTATTCTACTTGTTTTTAAAACCAGAAATAAAAATAAGAATGCCATTATAAGAATCTAAAGGATCATTATGAACGGTTTAAAATACATTTCTATTCACACAAACAAAAAATCGACAATTTGGTACGCTTGTCAAAGTTTTTAAATTTGAACTTAGCGGAAGGGAGCAATCATATACCTTTTATACAAGTCAAGAACAAAAAAATAAAAAGGGGGGATACACTTTTATCGTGAAGATGAATGAATCAGATTCCTGTGCAATACAATGGACACTCAATCAGATAAACGAAATTTGAAGTCATCTAAACGCGTGGTTAGGATGTATAATAAATATTCATTGTGGTAATCTTCTGCATCCTACAGCTGGCATCACGTCCATCATGTATTTCAATGCCTTTGACTTTCCCACCATTTTCTTTGACCATTTGTAAGTTTCACTTATTCTTTCTTTAAAAATATTTGCACATGGTTTGGTCATTATATAACTTCCCCACGCCCTTAATATATATCAAACTAGCATATAGCCTGTCATATGACGGAAGCAGTTAATGTTTTAATTTTCCAGAATTGTGAAGTAAGGCAGATAAAAAAATGGTTTGTTTTTTGGATGAGAAATATCTGGTACACGCTGAATAATTTGTTTATTTTCATACTTCTCTTAGGTCTCCCGATACTGTGAATGCAGTTTAGAATCACGTTGAATTCATTTAGAAAGATAATTCAAAGTTTTCTTAGCTACGTCCGAATAATCATTAAGTTATTCGCAATTTTTTCCACAGTAATTAATGGAAGTAAAGGAATGAACCTATCATTTCCAATACACCCTGGTGGTAGATAGAATTTGTTGTTAATTCCAGTGATAAGGTTTTCATTGCAACAAAAAATAATCGATAATTATCACAAATTACTAAACATTATTTATTCATAGAATTTTTATTAATTAATGTACAAGCTCTGAATGATATATACCTCTGCTAGAGTATTTTAGAATACACTAAATTAAATTTAACTTTATTTAACTTATAAAAAATATATTAACTGGTTAACTCATTTATTAGTCACTGTAGGTTTGAAATTGTGTGGGTAAATTATAATTATCACTACGCATAGCTGGAGAAAATACGAAAAAAGACTTCCAAAATATATTAATATGATCATATAAATTTTTATTTAATAAAATACGTCATACTTAATCAGTTAAAACATTTTTAAACTACTTATAATTACTCTTAGAAAAATTGTAACAAAAATATTCTATTTCCTTTCCATCCATCCATCCATTCATATATATATATATATATATATATATATATATATATATATATATATATATATATATATAATATATATATATATATATATATATATATATATATATATATATATATATATATATATATACATATATATATATATATATATATACATATATATATATACATATATATATATACATATATATATATATATATATATACATATATATATATATACATATATATATATATATATATATATATATATATATATATATCCCAATGCAGTATATATAACTTATCGCATCCTTGTTCTCTATAAAAAGAACACAACATCTAGATAATTGGTTTTGTTTTATCACAGCATTAAAGACAAACTGCAGCGAGTAGACACTGGTGAAATGCACTCACATGATCAAAATACTTTTTCTGTTAAATTATGCCGCATTTAACCACTTTTCTAATAGTCGTATACGGCATACTCTTCCATCTCCTTATTTAGTATAAATATTACCTAGCTCTTATTGATGACTGTGTACTTTTAAAAGATAAAAGAGCAAATTCTAGAGAAATAGTTTTGTCCTTTTCACAGCATTTAAGATAAACTGTAGAGAGCAGAGACTTGTGAAACATAGTAACAAGATATTTGGTTTGGTAACTTGATTGGGTAAATTATATCATACTTAACCACTTTTAATATTTTTAAACTAGGTACAATTATTCTTAGAAAAAATGTAGAAAATATATATTATTTCCTTGTTATATATATATGTATCTTCCTAAGTAATATAAACAATTTTTAATTATGCAAATATTTTCTTTTGTCTTTAAAAATACACAATGATTGATAAAGGGCTTTGTACCTTCATAGCGTTAAGAACAAATTGACCCAATTAGACACTTCGGGTATTTACATATATATTTACATAGTCATATTTTTTATCCATTAAAGTATGCCATTCTTAACCACTTTTTAATATTATAAGGCCCCTGTTGTTATGCATAGAAAAATTGTAATAAAAATTTAAGTTCTTTTACCCAGCATACACATATATATAATATGAACATTTTTCAACTTAGATTAAGTACTTTTTAAATACAAAAGATGGATAAATTGTTTAGTCCTTTCATTGAATTAAGTATGAATTATACAAAGCAGAAACTAGTGAGGTGCACTCACATGATCACAAGATATTTTATCCGCTAAACTGTCATATAAATTTGCCAGGTAAATTCTTAATTAAAAATATTAAAGAAGGGCATATACATTATAGATTCCCCTGTTTAATATTTTTAATTATGTATAATTATTTTTAAAAAAATTGTAGCATATAATATACTGTTTTTTATAATACAAATGCATCGCCCTGTGAAAAAAAATATTAAAGAAGGGCATATATATTATAGATGTCCTTTTTAAATACTTTTAATTATGTATAATTATTTTTAGAAAACTGTAGAATATAATGTACTGTTTTTTATAATACATATTCATCGCCCTGTGAAATATAACTATTCCATAGCTTTTGCTAGGCTTGTATAATTCTTAAGAAAAATTGTAGAATATAATGTACTGTTTTTATAATACATATGCATCGCCCTGTGAAAAAAAATATTAAAGAAGGGCATATACATTATAGATGCCCTTCTTTAATATTTTTTAATGATGTATAATTATTTTTAGAAACATTGTAGCATATAATATACTGTTTTTTATAATACAAATGCATCGCCCTGTGAAAAAAAATATTAAAGAAGGGCATATATATTATAGATGTCCTTTTTAAATACTTTTAATTATGTATATTTATTTTTAGAAAAACTGTAGAATATAATGTACTGTTTTTTATAATACATATACATCGCCCTGTGAAATATAACTATTCCATAGCTTTTGCTAGGCTTGTATAATTCTTAAGAAAAATTGTAGAATATAATGTACTGTTTTTATAATACATATGCATCGCCCTGTGAAAAAAAATATTAAAGAAGGGCATATACATTATAGATGTCCTTCTTTAATATTTTTTTAATTACGTATAATTATTTTTAGAAAAATTGTAGCATATAATATACTGTTTTTTATAATACATATGCATCGCCCTGTGAAAAAAAATATTAAAGAAGGGCATATACATTATAGATGTCCTTTTTAAATATTTTTAATTATGTATAATTATTTTTAGAAAAACTGTAGAATATAATGTACTGTTTTTTATAATGCATATTCATCGCCCTGTGAAATATAACTATTCCATAGCTTTTGCTAGGCTTGTGTAATTCTTAAGAAAAATTGTAGAATATAATGTACTGTTTTTATAATACATATGCATCGCCCTGTGAAAAAAAATATTAAAGAAGGGCATATACATTATAGATGCCCTTCTTTAATATTTTTTAATGATGTATAATTATTTTTAGAAACATTGTAGCATATAATATACTGTTTTTTATAATACAAATGCATCGCCCTGTGAAAAAAAATATTAAAGAAGGGCATATATTATAGATGTCCTTTTTAAATACTTTTAATTATGTATATTTATTTTTAGAAAAACTGTAGAATATAATGTACTGTTTTTTATAATACATATTCATCGCCCTGTGAAATATAACTATTCCATAGCTTTTGCTAGGCTTGTGTAATTCTTAAGAAAAATTGTAGCATATAATATACTGTTTTTTATAATACATATGCATCGCCCTGTGAAAAAAAATATTAAAGAAGGGCATATACATTATAGATGTCCTTCTTTAATATTTTTTTAATTACGTATAATTATTTTTAGAAAAATTGTAGCATATAATATACTGTTTTTTATAATACATATGCATCGCCCTGTGAAAAAAAATATTAAAGAAGGGCATATACATTATAGATGTCCTTTTTAAATATTTTTAATTATGTATAATTATTTTTAGAAAAACTGTAGAATATAATGTACTGTTTTTTATAATACATATACATCGCCCTGTGAAATATAACTATTCCATAGCTTTTGCTAGGCTTGTGTAATTCTTAAGAAAAATTGTAGATTATAATGTACTGTTTTTTATAATACATATGCATCGCCCTGTGAAAAAAAATATTAAATAAGGGCATATGCATTATAGATGCCCTTCTTTAATATTTTTTAATGTATAGCTATTTTTAGAAACATTGTAGCATATAATATACTGTTTTTTATAATACATATGCATCGCCCTGTGAAAAAAATATTAAAGAAGGGCATATACATTATAGATGTCCTTTTTAAATATTTTTAATTATGTATAATTATTTTTAGAAAAACTGTAGAATATAATGTACTGTTTTTTATAATGCATATTCATCTCCCTGTGAAATATAACTATTCCATAGCTTTTGCTAGGCTTGTGTAATTCTTTAGAAAAATTGTAGAATATAATGTACTGTTTTTATGATATTCGAACAGCTCAGAAATCTATGATGTTTGTGTATACAGTCAAATACGTTTATGCTCTTTTTTATTTTAACTGAGTGTAATTCCATAAGTTGAACCAGAAATGCATTTATTTAATCATTTATTTATTCTACAAGTTGAAGTATATGATTTTTTATTTTGTTAGACAGAAATATTTACCAAATATGTGTACAATGGTAAATGTATTTAATTATAAAATAAGCATAAGTTATAAAATAATGTATATTTTTCCCGTTAAACCAAATATATTTGCAATATAAAAGCCAAATATATTTATTACGCATTTGTTTTTATTTTAACAGTTATAAAGCCCACTCAACTTCCTCAATCGATATTCAAACAGCTTAACAATCTTTGATGTTTGTGTATACAGTTAAATAAGTTTACGCATTTTTGAAAAAATTTAACGGAGTGTAATTCCATAAGTTGAACCAGAAATATATTTGTTTAATCATTTATTTATTCTACAAGTTGGAGTATCTGTATCTTTATTTTGTTAGACAGAAATGTGTACCAAATATGTGTACAATGGTAAATGTATTTAATTATAAAATAAGTATAAGTTATTAAATAATGTATATTTTTCCGTTAAAGCCGAATATATTTAGCCAATATTAAGCCAAATATATTTACGCATTTGTTTTTATTTTAACTGACTGTAATTCCCACTTGTACCTGTAATCCACTTGTTTGTGTATACAGTTAAATACGTTTACGCATTTTTAAAAATTTTAACGGAGTGTAATTCCATAAGTTGAACCAGAAATATATTTATTTAATCATTTATTTATTCTACAAGTTGGAGTATCTGGATCTTTATTTTGTTAGACAGAAATGTGTACCAAATATGTGTACAATGGTAAATATATTTAATTATAAAATAAGTATAAGTTATTAAATAATGTATATTTTTTCCGTTAAAGCCGAATATATTTAGCCAATATTAAGCCAAATATATTTACGCATTTGTTTTTATTTTAACTGACTGTAATTCCCACTTGTACCTGTAATCCACTTGTTTGTGTATACAGTTAAATACGTTTACGCATTTTTAAAAATTTTAACGGAGTGTAATTCCATAAGTTGAAACAGAAATATATTTATTTCATCATTTATTTATTCTACAATTTGAAGCATCTGGATCTTTATTTTGTTACACAGAAATGTGTACCAAATATGTGTACAATGGTAAATGTATTTAATTATAAAATAAGTATAAGTTATTAAATAATGTATATTTTTCCGTTAAAGCCGAATATATTTAGCCAATATTAAGCCAAATATATTTACGCATTTGTTTTTATTTTAACTGACTGTAATTCCATAAGTTGAATCAGAAATATATTTATTTAATCATTTATTTATTTAACAAGTTGGAGTATCTGGATTTTTATTTTGCTAGACAGAAATGTTTACCAAATATGTGTTCAATGGTAAATGTATTTAATTATAAAATAAACATAAGTTAAGTTATAAAATAATGTATATTTGTCCCGCTGAAGCCATATATGTCTGCATAAACAAAATTTGTTCTATTAGAAAAATTTCCGTCTTTTTTTTCACTAATCAGATTAAAGTATACAACAAATAATTTTTTGAGAGATAAATGACATATCTTCAAAGACACATTCTTTCACACATCCCTGTATAATTTATCAATATGAAATGCCAATACTTAGATGGTCACTGATATGTTACTACTTTCAAAGACAACAGGATCAAAAACTGTTTCTTTTCACTTTTGACCTAGAAATAATTGCACAAAAAAGTGAAGGATATAGAGAAAATTTTAATTAAGAAACGCAACTCTTCAAACAAAAGACCTCATCCTTCAAATGCTCTCAATATACAGCGGTTGCATTATTACAAATATTAACCCATTTTTTCCAGTCCACTTAATGTCCAATTAGCTTTATGTTTTAAAAGATTGCTCATTAAAAGAATTGTCTTTCAGAAGGGATAAGCACCACAACTGAGATCTTTTTATTGGAAAAATGTAAGAATTGATACTGATCACCGTGTTTGTCATTAACCTTGTTTTCTTTCACATTTTGTTACAGAAAAATAAAGCAATAGATCCGTATTGGTCTAATGAAATGTCTAAAAATCTAGAACTTCAAAGGATCAAGCAAAATTATAGCCTTTAATTTATCTTTATTAGTTCCTGTTTAACAGTAATTTCAATTATATATCTATAATAAATAATATCAACTGAAATTACTTCTAATTTTACTTTTTTATTTTATAGCATTAGAATCATTCAAAAAAAGTTTAATAAATTAATATCCGATAATACGTACAGATAAAGCTTCATAATATATTTTAAAAAATATTTTGCGAAATTCCTCGTCTTTTATATTCATTAAAAAACAAAAAAAAATTACTATAAATTATATAATTAGGGCTACAAATTTAAATATGGTATCAAGACCTGTGCTTTATTCTATTTTATTTGTAATTAACATAACATAAATAATTATCATTAACTCATAAATTATTTTAAAATTATTATCTATAATAAATAAAAACAACTGAAATTACTTCTAATTTTTTTTTATATTTCATAGCATTAGAATCATTCCAAAAAAGTTTAATAAATTAGCATCCGATAGTACATACAAATGAAGCTTCATAATCCATTCTAAAAAATATTTAGCGAAATTCCTCGTCTTTTATATTCGTTAAAAAACAAAAAGAATTACTATAAATTATATAATTAGAGCTATAAATTTAAATATGGTATCAAGAAAGTACTTAGTTCTATTTTATTTATTATTAACGTTACATAAATAATTATCATTAACTCATAAATATAAAAAATAATAATAATAAATTAAAAATATATATTTAGAAATGTAGTCTGAAAAGTTAAGTATAAGTTGATTATATAAAATGTAAAGCATAAATCCAATGCTTAGTTTTAATGCAAATTTTATAAAAAGAAAATAACTATATTGTCAAAATAACTAAATCCTTGTTACAAGCTTTAAAATGTCTCTGTAAGATCATCTTTCACTTTCAAAATAATTGCATTGCATTTTAAAACTTTTAATTTATAAAATGAAATAAACTTATATTAATGTACCTAGTTTACCGTTAAAAGTTTTAGATTTTTTATGCTGTTCAAATTCATTTAGAGAAATGTAAAAAATGAAAGTATATATTCGATTCCTTAAAAAATTATGTAAATAAATCTGTGTTTTTCTATGCAAGAAAGATTTTTTTTCCTAGAGCAGTGATGGAGTATTTCACTGCCATTCCTAGGGGCACAAAACTGACACAAATTGTTGTGTTCTCACTGTAAAAAGATATTTTATAATGCTTGCTATAATTAAAAATGTTCACATTAAGTTTTTTGAATTATTATATCACTTTAAATCAATCTTTAATTTATAAAATACCAAACAATTTTTATTTACAAAGTTCAAAACCTGTTAAAACTTAATACTAAGGATCAAAATATTTAGATATAGTTGTTTTACAACTGGTTTCAATGCTTTTAGTGAATCTATGGATTTAATTCATTTAAAACTATATAAAAATGTGTTTCCAGTGCAATAAAGAATTTTTTCTTTTTTACAAAGTTATCACTTCTTAGAGCAATAATTTTTTTAAACTATTGCCTACAAGCTTAAAAACTGTCATAAGTTACCATTAAGTTTTTTAAGTTAGTATATTACATAAACAATCTTGAAATCATAAAATACCAAAAAAAAAGATCCAAAATTTATTTTAAGTTAGTATTACCTCAAAATTTTAAGATAAATTTATTTTAATGCTACTTTTATTGTTTAACTGAATGGTAGAAAAATTAAACTATAAATTTATTTATTTCCAAAAAATGCATAAAAATATTTGTGTGTACAGCACATTAAGGGTTTTTATATTTTTTCTAAACTATTGAGTTCTTACTACAATAAGAATTATATAAAAGTTTAAATTTTATAAGTAAACACTGAATTTTCAAATCAGTATAATACATTCTTGCAATCATGAGTCACTCATTTTAACACCATTTCACTATTTCTACCAAGCAGTGTAAAAGACACTTTTCAAATTTTTACTTCAAATTATTCTTAGTTATTTCTCCAAAATAAATTATTTTCAACTTTTCGTTGAATGTAAGGAAAAATACTGAAGTTCTTCCAAAACTTTAACTTTCTCTTGTGTTCCGGCTTGTTGTGTTTTAATGCAAATCATTATAGTGACTAGTTCTAAAAATTTTAATAACATTGTTCTTTTCCGATAATCTCTATCAAATACAAACTATTATATCCTTATCTATACTGCTCGCGTCATATATATATATATATATATATATATATATATATATATATATATATTATATATTTAACTTTCAATTTAAAATCTCTAAAATTTTGGCAATTATTTACATTTAAGGAGACATAATACTTTTTGAGCTAAAAGTCTTAATTAATAACATCCTATATTTTATTCAATAAAGAATGAAAAGTTTTGCTCTGGTTAGACCATTTCCTAGATCATTCCTAGACCATTCATTAGGGTTTGATTTTATAAATATAATTTAGTTTCCCTATATGAAGTAATACTTTAAAAGAATCAAATATATACACCAAGCGAAAAAAAATAGAAATGCATTTACCCGTAAAATAGCATTTGAAATTTTTAAATGTAATATAAATTATTCTATCAAATAGAAGTTACTTATCTATTTTATTCAGTAAACCTCAATTACACTAAGAGTGATATATTTGATTTTAAAGCATGATAAAGCATATAGATTTTAAGCTTTTCAGTTCTTTAACAGTAAAATATTTTTTAAAAACTGTTATGACAGATATTTTTATACTTTTCGGTTATATAAAGATCTTTTGCTTGAATTTGATATAAATTTTAGTTTAAACATATTTCGGTTTATAGTTACCGAATGTAAATTCCATTTTTATATTTAGTGTAATTTTATAAATTACTTTTAAAAAAATATACTGCTTGAAATGATAATCTAAAATATTTTTAAAGCATTATGAAAGAACTTTAAAAATTTTATCCTAAATGAAACATAACTTTTTATTTTATGGAGAATTTTGATATGTTGTTATAAAGAATATGTCCCCTTAAATGCAAAGGCGTCAAAAGACACCTTGTGGTCGAAATAAGTATGCAAAAAAATCGGGAAGAAATGGTATTAAGATATGTAGTCTTGCCTCAAAATTTCGAGCTACGATTATTTTAATACTATTTACACAGTTTTAGAGAATGTTAGAAAGTGAAACTATCAATTTGACTCATTCAAAAGAATAAATAAATAAAAGATCAAAAAGAAATTTGTGTTTTCAGCACAATAAAAGAATTTTTCAAGCTTGTCTCAAAATTTTGAGATACTATTACTTTAATACTATTTACTCTGTTTTAGAGAATGTTAGAAAGAGAAACTATGAATTTGGCTCATTCAAATGAACAAATAAATAAATAAAATAAGGATCAAAAAGAAATTTGTGTTTTCAGCTCAATAAAGAATATTTCAGGCTTGAATCAAAATTTTGAGATACGATTATTTTAATACTATTTACACAGTTTTAGAGAATGTTAGAAAGTGAAACTATCAATTTGGCTCATTCAAATGAACAAATAAGTAAATAAAATAAGGATCAAAAAGAAATTTGTGTTTTCAGCACAATAAAGAATATTTCAGGCTTGTCTCAAAATTTTGAGATACGATTACTTTAATACTATTTACTCTGTTTTAGAGAATGTTAGAAAGGGAAACTATGAATTTGGCTCATTCAAATGAACAAATAAATAAATAAAATAAGGATCAAAAAGAAATTTGTGTTTTCAGCACAATAAAGAATATTTCAGGCTTGAATCAAAATTTTGAGATACGATTATTTTAATATTATTTACACAGTTTTAGAGAATATTAGAAAGTGAAAATATCAATTTGACTCATTCAAAAGAATAAATAAATAAAAGATCAAAAAGAAATTTGTGTTTTCAGCACAATAAAGAATTTTTCAGGCTTGTCTCAAAATTTTGAGATACTATTACTTTAATACTATTTACTCTGTTTTAGAGAATGTTAGAAAGAGAAACTATGAATTTTGCTCATTCAAATGAACAAATAAATAAATAAAATAAGGATCAAAAAGAAATTTGTGTTTTCAGCACAATAAAGAATATTTCAGGCTTGAATCAAAATTTTGAGATACGATTATTTTAATACTATTTACACAGTTTTAGAGAATGTTAGAAAGTGAAACTATCAATTTGACTCATTCAAATGAACAAATAAGTAAATAAAATAAGGATCAAAAAGAAATTTGTGTTTTCAGCACAATAAAGAATATTTCAGGCTTGAATCAAAATTTTGAGATACGATTATTTTAATATTATTTACTCTGTTTTAGAGAATGTTATAAAGTGAAACTATGAATTTGGCTCATTCAAAAGAGAAAATGAATAAATAAATAAAGCATCAAAAATAAATTTGTGTTTTCAGCACAATAAAGAATTTTTCAGGCTTGAATCAAAATTTTGAGATACGATTATTTTAATACTATTTACACAGTTTTAGAGAATGTTAGAAAGTGAAACTATCAATTTGACTCATTCAAAAGAATAAATAAATAAATAAAATAAGAAGCTGAAAAGAAATTTGTGTTTTCAGCACAATAAAGAATTTTTCAGGCTTGTCTCAAAATTTTGAGATACTATTATTTTAATACTATTTACACAGTTTTAGAGAATGTTAGAAAGTGAAACTATCAATTTGACTCATTCAAAAGAATAAATAAATAAATAAAATAAGAAGCTGAAAAGAAATTTGTGTTTTCAGCACAATAAAGAATTTATCCCTGGAGCAGTGATGGCGTATTTCACTGCAACGCCTTGAGGTAGGAAACTGATCAAATAACTGTAAAAAAGTAAAAAAGGGAGTAGCGGATATGTGGAGATTACTATTGAAGCAGAAAAGGGAAGTGAAAACAAAAGGAGAAAAGGAAGATTCTCTCCAACCCTCCTAGCTAGAGGGAGAAATTTTCTTCGGGGTGAAAGTAAATGAATAGAATGGAAACAGTTCACTTCGCATGGGTAATGACAAAATAAAAAACATACAAATGGTTGCAGAATAGCATTATTTAAAAGATCAGCTTTCTTCCATATTTTACCAGCTGAAATACCCGGAGTTGTCTATGTTGTTATGTTGTTTATATATTTTATATCAAACGGACCACTATATTTATTTTATTCTTAATACATTATATATATATATATATATATATATATATATATATATACATATATATATATATATATATATATATATATATATATACATATATATATATATATATATATATATATTATGTATATACATATATATATACATATATATATATATACATATATATATATATATATATATATATATATATATATATATATATATAATATATATATATATATATATATATATATATATATATATATATATATAAGGAAAAGTAAACTAAATTGGTAAACTAATGTAAGTATTTTGCGTAAAACCCCGAAGATGGTCCCTTAAGAAATGTACTATAAGGAAACTCCCCGTAATCCGATAGTTCAAACACGTTAACTTAAATTTAAAGCCGAAAGCCCTCATTACGGCCTGAGAAAATTCTCAGGGATTTTCAAATCTAAAATCCAGTGCGAAAATCCCGCTTCTCTTTACTTTCCCCTTTTTATTCCCTAATCGAAACCAACCAGTGGGGTTCCACTTACAGCTCATGCCCTCTGGGAAGGGGTCTAACCAATTAAAACTTTATAGTGTCCCAACGGACAATTTAAGAAAATTCCTGAACAAAAAGAAGAGGCACGCTCTCAGAAACATATTTTTACACATATTTCTACCTTAGGTTAACCTTATCTCTTACTTAGATTTTTACTGTTAGCTGATTCTCTCTGTCCCATCCCTATAATGAAATAGGAACCCTTCGATACTCTGGTAACCAATGCTCTAATAATATAGGTCTCCGGTGACTAAAACCTTGTCATTTTCTGGCCATAACTGCAACCACTAGTCGTATACTTCGTCTTATTATTACATATATATATATATTTATTATATATATATATGTTTTAAAATATTAATATTTATATATATAATTATATATATAAAGTACATAAATCTTATATAACTTATATATATATTATACGAAACATTATTATACATAATTTTTATATTAAAAAATTTTTATTCAGTTAAATGATAAGAGCACAAATATTTCTTTGTTTATGATATTATGTTTTATATATATACATTGTCTAATGGTTAAGATATTTGAAATTTCAAAATATTATATTATACGATAGAACACAAACATTTCTTTAAATGTTTATACAATATGTTTTATATTATATACATTTTATATATTGATAATTCCAGATTTAAAAATATATTTAAAATTGTTATGAAAATATACCAGACATTTTCTTAATGAGTATATATATCAATTGCTAAAAGTATAACGAAAGTTACTGATTTCTGAAAACTCAAATATAATTATAATCGAGCCCAAAATAAGATATAAATATGAGCGCATTTACGTAAGTTCTTATAGCTATAAAGTTCTCTTTCTTTTTCTAAATGAATTTTATATTATTTTAAAAAGTGAAGAGAGCTCTCAATTTGTGTTTTTATGATAGAGTATAATACAACAAAGTCATTTTTGGTTAAGTAATATAAATTTCAAGAAATTATATAGTTATACAATATGTGAAAATTTATATTTGACGATAATTACATGTAAATTCAAGACAAAAATTTGTTTTATAGCGTTATTATTTAAGAAATCTTATATTTAAGTATTTTCTTAAAACTAATGTTATCATTATATCATATTTAAAGAGTTGAAGAAAAATTTTTTAATGAGTTAGAGTATGAATTATTATACAATACATTGAAGTAAAATAATTGACATAAAGTTTTTTTTAAAACTAAAATTTTTGAATAAAATAAAGTTTTGTTAAAAAATGCTCCTTAACTAATTATTTATAATTTCAGCAAAATATTACCAAACTCTATTGAAATATAATAAAACAAATCTAGGTATCAGTTTTAAAATTTACTTTGTTTTGATTATTAACTAAAGTGATAGAAAGTCAAATTTTCACAATTTGTAGACATATCTTTCCTATGAATATATACACCAACAAATATGTAAATTTTTTACTACTTAATTATTTATAAATTTCCAAAATATGTACCAAACTCTTCTGAAATATAATTAAAATCTAGGTATCAGTTTTAATTTTACTTTGTTAAATATAAATTATTTGTTTAGAAATTATTCTACGTACAAATATAAATCTTTTTTAATAACTATCAAAAAACTAATCATTAAATCATATTTAATAATAAGGAAACATTAAAGAAATTTTTAAAACATTGTTCTAGAGTAAATGAAATTGAAATTTTAAAATGTTTCATTGAAGTATTTTTAAATTGATTTAAAGTTTTTGTTATATCTATGAATTTTTGAATAATTTTTTTACAAAGTTTTTGTTAATTGTATTTCTAAAATGCTCCTTGCTACTTAATTATTTATAAATTTCACCAAAATGTGTACTGAAATATAATGAAACGAATCTAGGTATTAGTTTTAAATTTTTACTTTGTTTAGATTATTAAACTTAATTTGTTTGAAAAGTCGGAATTTTTCACAAAAATTCTACGAACAGACATGAAAATATTTTCTGTGAATTAACTATCAACAAACCAATAACCAAATATGTAAATGTTATTTACTACTTAATTATTTATAAATTTCAACAAAATATGTACCAAACTCTTTAAATATAATAAAAACGAATTAGGTATCAGTTTTAAAACTTTACTTTTTAGAATATTAAACTTAATTTGTTTAGAAAGTCGGAATATGTGTACAAATTACATAATTTTCAATACGTTAACATGCACATATCTTGTTTGTTGTATGAATTAACTATCAAACTAATCAAAACTGGCAAACTTATTGAGTAATCTAAGGAAGAAAAGGCTTTAAAACACATTCCGAAAAGGAAAATTTAGCAAAATTGAATTTTCAAATGCTTTTTTTCTTTTATTTTTAAGTTAAAACAAGGAATGTATAACATGAATATGTGTCATGAATAACATCCATATTTAAAGGGAGGTTCAACATTTTTTACAATGGTTTTAATTTTTATTTTTCACGATCTCTTACACCGTTTAATTAAAACATCTTTCCTCATTAAGACTCTCATTGTTTACTATAAAATCGAATCTTTCTTGTTTAATTAATTTACTTTGTTAGATTCATTATTTTTTTTGTTAGATCAACTTAGGTTTGAAAAGTCGGAATTTTTCACAAAAATTCTACGAACAGACATGAAAATATTTTCTGTGAATTAACTATCAACAAACCAATAACCAAATTATCAATATGTTCAAAACTTACTGAGTGATAATAAGGAAAATTTAAAGGAAACTTTTAAAAATTAGTTCTCAAAAAGCGTTTAAAATTTAGCAAAATATTAAAATTTTAAAATGTCTTCCGATTTTTCAAGTATTTTTAAATGAGATTTGTTTAGTTATATACCATGAATATGTGTACAAAATTACATAATTTTCAAATACGCTTTCTAACATGCACCTCGCCTTTTATATACGCTTGTTTGTTGTGATGGTACTCTAGGCACCTAATCGCAAACAGATCAAGAACTGGCTTGAAATTCTTGTTGAGTTTCCTTACCAGCTGAAGGCAAGAAGAAGGCTTGCCTCAAAGACACATTCCGAATTCCGGACATAAAGACGCTCAAAATCTCGGAACCGGTGCTTTCAGATGCTGCTTGTTTTCTTTTCCAATTCCTTAAGCTCAGTAGCAAACAAGGAATGTATAACTGCATACGCGTCATGAATCACCCCATCCATAATGACGTTATGGTGGAGTGGCCCAGCTTCAGGACATTTTCTTCGCAGCAATTCGGTCTTTCAATTTCCATTTTGGTCACGATCATCTTACACCGTTTAACTTTGAGAACATTTCTTTCCTCATTCGGAAGACTTTTTCATTGTTTACTACTATTTTTAAGTAGATCTTTATCTTTTTTTTCTTTGTTTAATATCGTAAAAGAGTTACATAACTGTTAGATTCAGGCTTAGATTTGACTTCACTGTTCCCAAATGCTCCTTCGACAGGTAAATGAAAGTTTTGAGCAAACTTTATAAACTTATGGGACGATTTTAAGACTAAGTAAAACAGTTATTAAACTATTCTGTGAATAAACGTCTTTTACATTTAAATAGATGACCTTCTACAACAGTCGCTTTCTTTGTTTTTCACTAAATAAAAAGGCCGAACGATGTCCGAATGGTTAGGGTGTTGGCCTTCGGAACCGGAGTTCGGGGGTTTGAATCCTGCTACTGGCATGGATGTTCGTAACCATTCAGAATCGGCTTTAAGCAGTAGGTCCCGATCTCATTATCCCTCGTGAGCAAAACAGTAGACCTCCAAACCAAACCCAAACCCTAAATAAAAATTTCGTGGGTAGAGGACTTTAACCCATTAACGCCCGGATATTTCTGATGACTATATATTAGTAAATACCTAACATAGAAGAATTAAAGCACATTTTTAGAAATTTTCTAACATTGGAAGGGATAGAATGAAATAAATATTGTATATGCTGCTGATTGATATTAAAATTTATATATTAAATGAATTTTAATTATTGGTTCTTAACCTTTCAGTATTTGATATCCAATTTTCATCACACCCATCTACCTCTCGTACAATAACATTGTATATAATAATAATTGAGTATTTTAATGCTATTATAGACACCTGGAAGTAAAACAAAATATGAAATTTAAACACCTTTAAATATGACATCAAGTCATCATTAGTGAGGAGGTATCATTTTAAACAATAATAAGATGTCTTTAAAAAAAAAAAACTTAAAAACTTAAAAAAAAAAGAAAAATAAGAGATTTATTTGCTAGTATATATGAGAAAAGTACTGAAAAGAGATGACTTGTTACAAATATGGCTATTCGCCATGATTTTGACCTATATACGTTCATAATACCAGTCATAATACGTTCCTATTCTAAGCTTGAAAATCATAAAATGCCGATCGAAATGGCAAAATTATAGATAAGATCATATTTGAAAACTTGGGAGATTATTCATAAGATTAATATCTATTTCCATTAAAAAGTAAGAATCGTTTCAAGAAAACAAAAACTCTACAAACCATTTTTTGACAGTCCTCAAATGAGGACGCTGGGCGTTAATGGGTTAATAACCAGTATTATTCCCTTATTAATTTTACCAGTCACATCTAGGATTTTATATACTTTTTCATAGTAGGAAATCTGTTACACGTTCATTTTGATCAGCAAGCAACAGCGGGGCTGTTCTAGCATACATTGTTCCACACATAGATAATTTATTTCACATTTTTGTACTATCGTTTATTTTTATGTCCAAGTTTTGTCCAATAGTGCTGGCAAAATATATTGGTTCAAAACTTTTCTTTTTAAGCAAAACAAAAAGATGTAGGCTTATAGTGCAATATTTCAAGCAAAACTTTGCAAGAGGTAACAAAATTAGATGTTGAAATATGTGATAATTTATGTGAGATATTAAAATAAGAATTAATAATTGAATTTTTTATTTGTTGTGCAATACAGCATAAAAACCCGCTCGTATGATGAAAATTAGCTTGCTTGGCGAAAGGTAAATCTAAATAAAACTATCTAAATATTCCTAATTTTAAAACATGTCGTACATGTAGTCTATATTCTTTCAGTACACTCAAAAATGTAAAAAACTTTTAAAATTAAACATGTAAATGTTATTTACTAAAATTCAGTTAACTCTTATTTGCATTTTCAATCAGGTGGAAATATGATAAATGAAAAATAGGAATTAATGTTTCAGAATTAAGACAATTTCTCTCATTGTGGCTGACATAAGTCAACAAACTAGCAAAGAAAGAAGCACTTACAATGTTTCTTTTAATTATAATATTTCCATTCTTAATGCTTTTTTAAATTTCCGAAGGAATTTTATTACCATTGAATAATATGTGATAAGTAATATGTTTAAATGATCAGATTAGAATACATTTAGATCAATGATACTTAAACTATGGGGCACGCCTCCCCTTCTTCTAAGGAGAATGATAACACTGAATGAGGGAGTGGGCAAATTGAAAAGAAAATACAGTTTAAAATATCAACTGAAAGAAAAGCTAAACAAAATATTTCTGGAAAAATAAAATATTTATTTATATTGATAAAATATGCGTATAAATAAGATTGTGTCAGTGATGCAGTATGTTTTTAATAATTAACTGATAAATACTAATTTAAAAACTAGTTTAATAATTATTTCTGACTCTCTGAGGCTTATCTTGCAGAGCAAAGTTTTTAAATATTAATAAATGCACTTATATTCAGAAATTTGTAAGGTTTTTAATTAAGATCATAATGTAACTTTAGCGTTAAAATACTCAATTATTATTATGTACAATGTTACTGTACGAGAGGTAGATGGACGTGATGAAAATTGGATATCAAATACTGAAAGGGTAAGAACCAACAATTAAAATTCATTTAATATATAAATTTTAATATCAATCAGCATATACAATATTTATTTCATTCTATCCCTTCCAATGTTAGAAACTTTCTAAAAATGTGCTTTAATTGATAAATTATTCAATCAATTATTAGTTTCTTTTCTTTTGAACATTACTGTCATTTTTTCTCTCCACTTGCTAATTACATGAATTTAATCCAGGAAACAGTAATAGTAAACCGAGTGAAATAATTATAGGGTTATTTTTTTACTTTTAAAGCCTGACTAGTAATTTTAAATGAAGATCTTTGTTTGAAAATTTGAATGTACGTGTAAATAAAAGCTCTATTGTAAGCCCTTAAACATAAACCACTTTCTTTCGTAAACAGGTCGAAGTAAAAATTATTAAAATAAATATCAATGAATATCCCATAACAAAATATCTATCATTTGCAGTTGTGACAAAGTTTCGTTATTGGCCAGTGCTTCTTATTTTCATTCACAGAAAGAACTTCACGTGAGGTCTTTCAACCTTGAAAACTGCGTGTGCTAAGTAGCTCTTAGTCCCGCATGAAGCCATAAAAGATCAGCTTTCCATTGTCTAGATATGACCAACAAATTCTAGTTGCCAATAATCACGTCGAGGTTTTCGTAAAGTCACTCCAGCAACTATGAATGAATCGGTCAGCGTACTCACGTTTGGGATAGGCGGGTTTTGGCGCTTGAAAGATTTATGACCTATGCCCGTATAAATCATGAGGATAAACTTGTTTTGTCCATAAGGTTTTCAAAAGTTGATACGTTTTTAAATGCACTGTCCTCTCATATAAGAAAACAGTTGTTTCGTATTATGTGATATCTCCAGTTGCATCCAATATGCATTAGTTTTTCTTCCAAATACTATGATTTTTTAAAATTTAAAATTTGTGTTTCTTTTATTATTTAATAAATAGCTTTGAGAGTAAGTTTATTTAACAGTTTTCAAACAAACTCGTTTATCTCATCTGTGTTTCACATTGTGCGATAGCCTCAATTACATATACTATATTCTTTCTTTTCTTTTATACTACTATACGTTATTATAGTTTTATATTACTTTTTTATTCAATAAATAGCTTTGAGAGTTATTATTTAATAATATTTCAAACAACTCATTTGTGCCACATATAAGTGACAGTGGACTTTAAAAATTCATTTGTTTTGTTTGGGACTAATCTGCTTAAAAACTTAATAGGTTATTAGCAATATATTCGTAGGAATGTGTTTACAATTTTACGTAAAATCTTAATAATTTTATTATTAAATTGTTTATTTAATTTTAAATTTGTATTTCTTTCATTATTTAATAAATATCTTTGAGAGTAAGTTTATTTAATAGTTTTTAAACAAACTCATTTAGCTCATCTCTGTTTCATATTGTGCGATAGCCTCAATTGCATATACTATATCCTTACTTTTCTTCTATACTACTATAAGTTATTATAGTTTTAATTTTATATAACTTCTTTATTCAATAAATAGCTTTGAGAGTTATTTTATTCAATAATATTTCAAACAAATTGTTTTAACTCATTTGTGCCACATATAAGTGACAGTGGACTTTAAAAAATCATTTGTTTTGTTATGACTAATCCGCTTGAAACCTTAATAGGTTATTAGCAATATCTTCGTGGGAATGTGTTTACAATTTTACATAAAATCTTATTAATTTTATTATCAAATTGTTTTATCAAAACTGTAAGTGTTTGAAACAGTGTATAGTTTAAACAAACTTTTATCTCATCTGTACTGTTCATTAAGGTGGTAGAGTGCTTTAAAATTTAATCTGTTTTGTTTTTAACCAATTTTCTTGAAGACTTAATGTTTTAGAGCAATATATTATGTAAAAGTGTTTACAAATTCAAGTAAAATATTAATAATTTTAAGGCTTAATTATTATTTTTTTCAAAAGAAGTATTATTAAAAATATTACGTTTTATGTATATGGTTATATGGTTATTTTTATATGGTTATAAAAATAACCTTATATGGTTATTTTTTTCATAAAATACATTTTAGACCTTAGGAATAAAAATAGTTCTTATAGTAACCACTAGATGGAATTGTTGTCAAAAACTTGAGTGTTAAAATATCCATTTTCCCATAAACTATATGTAATAATTCCTTCAAACTTAAAAAGATAGATTATTTCAGTTCGAAATATATTAATTTTAACTAATTTATTTCTCACTCTAGAAATATAAATTTTCAATAAATTTCAAAAGCACATGACGTTTAGAAATGCACCTGAAGTTTAAAAATATGAAATTCAAAAACTGTTATAAAATTTGTTGAAGAAGATATTAGTAATACAGAGTTTTTCTGCCATAATAATTATATTAATTATAAAAGAAGAATATTAAAAAAACATTTTTGTTTCTTTTTCTTAGTTTTATTTTACAATCAAGATAGAAATGTATAATTTTGAAACAAATTTCTCGGAACTGAAAGTCCATGTGTGTAAAACTTCAAACGCTTAGAATAATGCATATAAATATACTTTAAGTATATACACAACTAATGATGAGAAAAAGTAGATTTCTCTCAGGCAAGTTAATTTTTAGCTGTCTCTGAAAAGGGATGCTAGGCATTAATAGTTTATACCGGCAGTATTGAGGAATCAGATGAGGAAAAAAAAGTGAAAATTGTACTCTAGAGGGCGGAATTTACACCTATTTTGACAAATTTTCTATGTTCGATTGAGATTTATATATTCAATTTAACACAATTGCAACTCTTAATACAGTTTTTGACTTGTGTCACTTTCAAAATATATACATGTCATTATAATTTTTATAGGCATATTCAAATTTACAGCAACGAAATAAGCTTTAAATTAAGCATATTAAGTAAAATAAATAAATAAAACCTTTACTTACTAAAAAATTTGAACATAAGGCTGTTTTTTCTTAAATAATACCATGAGTTTTAATACATTTCAAAATGTATATTTGTGTTATGATCTTGTGAGAGTAAGTACATACCAATTTAACTTAGACCAGTAGCTCCTCAACTTTATATTAGTACACGGATAATATAAGAGAATGTTTTTATGGATTCTAATTCAAAACTTTGATTTATTTAAAGTATAGGACGCAGTTATCTTAGTTTCAAAATGTAATAATGAATTAAATAACTTTGAAAGTAGCAAAGGATTTAATAACTAGATCATCCATTCCATTAAAATAATTAATAGGTTGAATGGGAGGTTTGTTGGTTAGGAACGCTACTGTATACTATTTTGCCGTATGGTAACTAATAGGGAGAATGAGCTTGTTGCTCAAACAGAAATCCTCAAATAAGAAACTCAAACTAAATTCAGACAACTTCATAAAATTTTAATAAAATAGTTATTACATAAATGATACAGAATATTATATATACTGAATATTATTATGCTATGCAAAAATATTGTGTTGTATTATAACAGATATTGAACATAAGTCAATAGATTTTTAATTTGTTCTCTGTATCCGTTACTGTTGTATAACTTTAATAATACTGATATATTTTAACAGCACTCCGGAGAGCCGTGGGCTACAGTTTGAAAATAGCTGACTTAAAGAATAAAACACGATTCAATAAAGCATAACAAAAAAAGTTTAACTGAACTTCATAACCATTCTTCATTGTTTGGTTTGGTCTGGTTTGGTTTTGAGCTCCGCAGTTCACTGTTTTGCTACACTTGGACTAGTGAAATCGGGACCAACTACTAAAGGTCGGTTCTGGCAAAGAAAATCTATATCAACAGGGGGTTTTAAACCCACAAAATCCGGTACCGAACATTTGATGCTCCTTTATATTACTTCACTTAATTAACCCAACCCAATTTAGCTGTTATAGCACATCTTTTGCAACAATGGGACTACATAAAAAATAAAATCCTATAAGCTAACAAATTCCTAACAAAACTAAGTAAATATGTCAAAGAGAGCACATATTAATGGAAAAATTGTGAAATATTTTTCAAGATATAAATTGTTAGCACTCTGTATCACTAGTGTCCACTGAAGTGAATCCTCTTTAGATCAAGTTATCAATTATTTAATTGTTCTTTCTGTAAGAAATTAAAAACTGGTAAGCTAGCATCAATGACGTCATGCTTCGTTGGTTAATCTCAAAACACAAGTTCATAGGAATCGGACTCTTTCATTTGCCCATTCACTTGGGTCTTCATAATGTATAACGTAAGCGCGTGAGCAGCATACAATCTAACTGCATAATGAACGATTGTTGAACAAGCGAAAATGCTTCTGGTTGGATCTGAAAGTAAATTGACAGGATGATCATCTGAGAGAAACAATGCATACAATAATGGTGTAGGAAATTATAATTATTTAAGTTATAATTAGAATAAAGAATTGTAGACCTGGAAACATATTTCTGTGAGTTTTAGCCAACTAAATACCTGGGAATTAAATTTCTGCAGTGCATTGGCTTATGACGAAAAACAAACAGAAGATCTTTGAGAGTGAAATCCAAAATCACAGCATAACTAGGCTTCTATTTTTACGGATGGCTGCATGTGCATGTACATACAATTTGAGTACCTTCTCATAAATATAATTGTAATATTAAGACTTTTGAACTAAGATTTAAAGTTCAATTTTTCAGAAAATCTTCTTTTGTAGTCTTCTTTTTAAAGACACTAATAATTTTTAATTTTAAAAAGTAAGAATGAAAATACCTTAAAAATTTGTTTTTAAATTACTTACTAAAATAACTTTGAATCATGTATAGCATGAATGTTGGGAAAAACTGACAACTGATAATGTTTTTACCCTGTTAACCTAAAATTGTTTTGTATATTTTAAAAGGCAAATTGATGCTACTGTTTTAGTTCAAATGGTCTGGCCATATGTAAAGATTAACAAAAGAAAACTTCCATATATCAAGCTTTATTGATTTCGTGGATGCCATTGCTTTGAAAAATTGAAGAATACAGTATTAACCCCTTAAAGCACGAATTTTTTTAGGAAAATATGAAAAAAAAATTTGCATTAAGACAGAAAAAGAATATATAAGTATAGTGTAAGTTATTTTTTGCAATTTTATTTCTGGATGGTGACTAGGGAGAGAGAAATGGGGGAAAAAGTTATAAAAAATTGCTACACAAACAAAGTGTAAACGATTTGATTGCATATTTATTTTGAATTTTGCCCGTGTCAGACACGGGCAAATGCGTTAAGGGGTTAAGAAGGAGCATAAAAGTTATTACTTTACATCTGATAACGGTTAAAAAATCTGTCAAATATTACAAAAGTGTCAAATACTGTCAAAATGTTTATTATTTTTTTATCTAAAAGCTCCTTTAATTTTTTTAAGTACTCACTTTCTAAAATAGTTTTTAATCATGCAAAGGAAGCTTGTTAGAAATACTGATAAATGTTAATGCGTTTTACCTAATAAACCTAAAACATTTTTGTGTGTTTCAAAAGGCAAGTTTAATACTGCCCACTCGAAATTTAATGAAAAGAAAAACCTTTAAAAATCGTTATCGATTTATAGTATGCCAATGATTTAAAGTGTTGAAGAATAAGGTGTTAAGAAGGAACATCAAAGTAACTTCTATGTTTTTTTGGTTTTGGAGTACTACGGTACACTGTTTTGCTCACGATGGATAATGAGCCCGGGACATACTGCTTAAATCCGATTCCGAACGACAACAAACATACATGCCAGCAGTGGGATTCGAAGCCACGAACTCCGGAGAACAGTGCTCTACCATTTGGCTATCTTTCGGTTAAATTACTTCAATAAATATGGTTATAGTTTAAAAATGTGTTAAATCTGATAAAAGTGTTAAATAGCGTATCAAGATTATTTCCGTCAAGGAATGAGAAGCTTATTTTATTTACTTGGGAAAGATAATGTATTAAATAATTTCAAAGAAGGTCTAAGAAAATCTGTCTCCGAAAGCGTGAATCCTCTCTTTCCAGCTCTGTTCGAAAATTTCCTAACTAACCTCTTGGCCTCTATAAAGTTTTAACTGATCAGACTCCTCGCCGGGGAGCGTCCACTGAAACCCTAGTGTTCAGCTAGAGTGTTGATTGAAAAGAGAAAGCAGGAACACACTGAGTTTTCACCGCTGATTTTAGATCTTAAAGCCCCTGAAAAATTTTTGTTAGAATAGTGAAGAATTTTGGCTATGAATTTAATTTTTGCTATAACTAATAATTTTTGCTATAATTTTGGCTATGACTTTAAAGAATCCCTTTCCGGATGCTGATGATAGTGTTTCCTTAAGGAAGTTATGTTTGGCATTTTTATAGAAAATATCTTCAGTTACCAGCATATTTCTTCCAACTGACCATAAGGTTTTTCGGAATCACTTCAATGTGTGTGGGAGTGTAATTGCATCTCTCTGTGTGTATGTATCCGCGCGCATGCGTCGTTGCATGCATACGTGTTAATAGATTGGTTGATTGGTTCGTTGCCTTGAAACTCATTTCTCTCTGTGAAAATATATATAATCAAAACATAAAGCGAAATTTAAACACACACACACTCACACCAATATATATATATATATATATATATATATATATATGGGAATTTAGTGCAGCGCATTCTCGCAAGGTCACGCCCTCACACTGAGTGGGGTAAGTAAGGAACGACAGAGGGACATTCGAGTCGGAGTCGTGGAGTAGTCACCAGGTCGAGTGAAGGACCCGTGGCACTTGAGCTCCCTCAATTTATTAAACAACGAGTAGGGTGTCTTGTCTATGTTAAGCTTCGAGTAGGAAGTCTTGTCTATACCGCGTCGTCACTGTGATTTAACTATTCGTCTTGTGCTTAAATGTTTTCTGTGTTGTTACGTCATTAAATGTTTGTTATTGTTAATATAGTCTGTCATCAAATTTGTCTAACGACACCCCTAGACACCGAACCCTACATATATACATATATATATATATATATATATATATATATATATATATATATATATATATATATATATATATATATATATATGTGTGTGTGTGTGTGTGTGTGTGTGTGTGCCATTAAACAAGAAAGATTTTTAGACCCTATTATTTTGCATTGCCCGGGCAATGAAAGAAACCTAAGTAAACATCAGTTATGGCTCCATTAAAAGGAAGCAGGGAATTCCGTAGTTTAACTTTATTTGAGACTAAAAATGTACTTCTTTACAAGACGAGAGCTCAGCATTGAATGATGACGGAAACACTTGTATTACAAATTTCTCCCAAAAGCGAGCGATCCCACGGATTCTTTCCCATGCGACCAACAACTTATTCATCGTTAGGTAGGGCAAGACTAGACACTGAGGAGGGGAAAATGAGAACTTTTGATTTTCTTGTTATATATACAGCTGGAAAATGTGGCAAGTGGACATCAAATATAGCATTATATTCTAGACTTAGTTTTTATAAAATTACGTGAGTTAAAAGCGATTTTTAAAAAGAACTCTTAAGTTATCAATAAAATAAATGAAATTTTTGTGCGTTCGGGAAATTAGGTATGAAAAAATGAGAAGGCGGAAAAAGGAGATTTAGAAACAGATTTGATGAGCTTGTAGATAATTTTTATATTGATATGTATGCTGTCAACCACACTCTATGTCTTATATATATATTATATATAACGATGGTTTAATATATATTATATCAAGAAGATTATACCATTTATATATATATATATATATATATATATATATATATATATATATTTATATATGTATATATATATATATATATATATATATATATATATATATATATATATATATATATATATATATATATATATATATGTATATATATATGTATGTATGTATATATATATATATATATATATGTATATACATGTATATATATATATATATATATACATATATATATGTATATATATATATATATATTATATATATATATATATATAGTGTGTGTGTATATATATTATATATATACTGTTAAGATCGTAATTTGGTAGAGATTTTATGACTTGAAAAAATAGTGATTTGTCATAAATGTTCAGTTTATATTTTTAAATATTCAAAAACATAAAACATCAAAAACATTTGAAATATAGATTTACAATATTTTAAATAATTCTGACTTAAACTACTCTAAAAATAATTAAACAACTAACAACTTCCAAATGTATGGCAATTTCTTCAAACAAAAATGTCGACTCCCCGATTAAAATAATTAATCTTCTTTCAGAATTTAATACGCTAAAAGTAAATCCCCACTGTAAGAAAATGCAGGCTGTGATAACTGAAATAAATAAAACCCTTTGTTTATGTACCTCTCTCGGAATAAATCTTTATAGTAGCGGCTAACTGTCTTTTACCTCCGAGCAAATAATATGGTTGTATGTGGGAAGGTATTCATTTTCTTTTCACCTTGGGCACCCCAACTGTTCATTCCTCGCTTGAAGGAGTTACGGGCAGTGAATGTCTTTTTCTCGGCGAACCGCAAATATTTCATTTGACCCTGCAAGTAATTTAGAAATTATCCCACCTCTAAAAAGGAAAAATATTTCTGTAGGGAATTATATTTACGAAGTGAGTTGGAACCTATTAAATGAATTAAACATTAAAAAAAATTAGACTAAACATCTTTGGATGAAAAGAAATTGATGGAAGACTCTGTTTGGACTAAAAGCATAGAAGAAACGGCAGTAATTTGACATGAAATTTTACTGTGGAGAATTTTATAGGGTGGTAGTTGAAGATTTTATTTTTAATTAATTAGTTTTTTTTAAGGTTTGGTTTGGTTTAGTTCGAGCACAAAGGTTTGCTATTTTGCTACACGATGTCTTAGAGCTTTATGAAACATGTATTCTCTAAGCCAAAAAAAATTTTTTTTTTCATTTAAATAAATAAAAAAATTACTAATTTACTTTAGATTAACAAAAAAAGAAAAACAAAAGTAAAATAAATTAACAAAAAGCCATTTATAAAAATTAACAAAAAGGTAAAATTAACAAGTCATTACATCTTTCATCATCTCTTTTTTAATATTTAAGAGAACGATTGCTTTTATGTTCTGTTACTTGCTTATTTTTTTGTTGCTAAAACTAACATAATGCTTTTACTTTATTTTTAAAACTATATTTTAACCTTGGCTTAGTCATTACTGTTTTTAATGAAACAAGGTTGAATATGCATATAAAATTATAATTGCACATAATTATGATGTATAGTTACTAAGATTTTTTTAATAGATCAGCTTTTGTAAGGTTATAAGATTAGTAACAAAAAATAAATGTTTGAACCCAATCAACAGTATTGTAATGTATAAAATATCACATTAATTTTGTTCTAAAATAAAAAAGGACATAACTTCCGCATTATAAATAAATTTCTTTACTTTTTATGATAACTACCGTATTTATAGTCTTTTATTCTTTGACTAAACATAAAACATGTATTTTATTTTTTAATCCTAAAACACAATTTTTGTTTGCCTTGTATTAGCCATTTATTGTATTAGATGAATGAAGGTTGATTATACATTTAAAATTTTAAATGTATATAATTTTAGATACTTGTATGAAATATTTCAAGAGACTTTTACTATTTTCCAAATTTCTAAAAATATTTTGATTATGATATAGTTGATTATGACATTGTTTTTCAACTAACTTGTTCTATAAAAATAAATATTAACCAAATTTTATAATTCTTATGAACTCAGTATGTATTTCATATTATTTTTCATATATCAGTAGGAGGATGTTGCTTTTTTTTTAATCATTTTAACGGTTAATATCAAATAATCAAACATTGAAACAACCAGTACCTGCACAGAGAATTTTCCACGCTATTTTGAAATAAAGGTTGTTTATATTAAGCTTTTAATGAAAACTGTCAGCGTCTGAAATGTTTTAACTAGTGATTAATACGAAGATAACCGAATTTATTATAGACGATTTTAAATAAAAGATTACATCAAAGTATTTTTTAGTGATAAAACTTTTACATGTATTTCGCTTTCTTCATTTATATCTTAATTGGAATGTGTAATATATTTAATTGTAATTTATTTTTAATAGTTCATTTTGTGTAATATGAATATTATTACATACTTATACACACTTTTGCCTTCATCACGTAAGGTTTTATACAAATCTAATAAATATGTTGACATATAGTAGGGTGATTATACTAAAGCTAACAACTAATGTTGAACTAAGAGGTAAGTCGTTCTTTACGGTATCGGAATTCATGGGTTCAAATCTTATTATTGGTATGGACGTTCTGATTCTGCTTAAAGTTATAGATCACATTCTAAATAGTATATACAATTAATGCATAAAACTTGGAATGTTTGGTGAATAAAATGTCTGTTAAAATAATATTTTTGCTGTGAGTGATAAAATGGTTCTAAATTTATGCATAAGTAAGCCGGCAAGAGTAAGCAATTCCATGCATGACTGATTGTAATAACAACTCTGTATAATATTTGAAAGTTTAAATGTCTATGTTCTTGGACTTGTAAGGGTTTTGTTGGTATGGTAACTTTTTCGGAGTTTTGCATAAAAGTAGATAAAATTTATCAGCAAATCTTTAGTTCTTGGAAGCCTATAAACCATGCGAGGTTGGTTATGGGCTAGAGTCACTTTTTATCTTTGTTCCTGATTCGCTATCTTACTGCAAAAAAATTAAACAGTGTTTAAGCCCCAGCCGTAGTTAACTTTCATACAGTTGGTTAGTTAACTTTAATACAGATATTATCCTTCCCATTACTATTACGTTTTTTAAAATCATATAAGTTTTATCATATAAGTGAACGCATTTTTAAAGTCTCCGGTAAAAGGTGGAATACGAATATTTTGCATATCAACTTAAATATGCCCAATAAATGACAACTTATGGGGGACATTACAGACCTACCAAGTTCCATTCTGACAACCACGTCATTAATCGAACTGGTCTATAAGTTAAGAGCATACACAAGTGATATAGGAGCATTATAAAATTATAAAAATTATGCAACAAATTTCTAATTGATTCACAGAAATATACTTACGTATATATTGTTCATCACCGTTACCCCCTACATTTTAGAGGTGTAGGTTGTTCGGGCAATTGAGATGACGACAATCAAACAAGTTGTACCTTTAAGGGCGAAGATCCCACATCTTTCACTTTATACTTTATCCGTTGAAATCGTTAAATGTGCCAACTTCGAGTGGCATGTTATTTCTTTAACTGTTTTAGCCTCTTTGTATATTCTTTTATTATTATTTCTAGATTGATAATTTCTAGAGAATTCCAGATGGTGAAATATTTTTTCTGTTCGTCGATATTTATACTATTTTGAGGTTACAAATATATAAAAATAATGAAATTACACATTGTTTATCAGAATGAAACTGACAGAAAAGGGCACATCAAGCCTACTGTTCTATTAATGTGCATGTTACCATTCGCCACTCAGTGGTCCTCTTTCGGTCTACACTTTGAGGATTACCCGAATTGAATGTCTAAGTACTATTGGGCTTTAAATAGACAGTTTGTACCGGGGAGTACTTGTATTTAAAAAGGTGAAAGTTATTGAAAATTCAATTTCTATTTTCAAAGAGTAAAGATAAGTATCAATGGTATGATCAATGCGTATAAATGGTTCAAGATTGGTCTTCTATAGCATTTTAGATCTCGGTGGAATAATTCCTACCTTTAAAAAATATATATTGTTATTAAACTTGCATTGAGGAAGAAGTTTCTTCACTATATTGTGACACAGTTACGCAATTCTTATATTGAGTTTTCTCAAATCAAAAAGAAATCCAAACGATCGTTGAATCGACAAAGCACTGACCTTCTATACCGGAGTCTTATGGTTAATGTCGAATATTGACGGCAGGGTTGTTCGTAGACATTCAGAATCGGTTTTAAGCAATAGGTCCCGTTCTAATCCTTGAGTTGACTAAGACTGTAGATTCCAAATACACTCTTCATTTTCGTAATGAGGGATTAATTATCTGCGTAGTTCTTTTATCATTTATTTATTTTTAAAACCAAAATTTAACTCAAAGACTAAATTTTGTAGAAAATGCATTATTTTATTGGAATTGCTAAGGAACAAATGGTTTTTTACATTTCTAAATTTAATTCTTTCTAAAAAGGTGTTATTTTCAAGTTTCTTTTTAATAATTATTTATTTTTTAAAAAAGAAAAATTTAAGACTAATCTTTAAAATAACTTATTTATTTGATAAAACTTCAGTTAAAAAAGTTTCATTTTAAACAATTTTTTTAATGTGAAAAAAAACCGCTAAAGCATATCTAAATTTAATAACTTTGCATGATTAAACGGTTAAGAAAAAATTTTTTCTATTATTAAGCATTTTAGGGTTTTTTGGAAAATAACAAGAGCTAAGTTATACCAGGATTGTTAAAGCTAATAAACTGTTTAGATTAACTAATAAAGAAAGTAACACTCTTGTTAATAAAGAAACTATTATTTTTTTCCTTAAATATGCTGAATTATTTATAATAAAAAGAAAAAACAACGGCAAATTATTTTTTATTTGTGACTGGTTATTTTTTCACCCACAAGCTACTGAAAACGCTACAATCAAGGGATTTAAATTTACAGAATCTGTTACGGAAAAGCAGAGCAATATTCATTTGGCTATTCCTTGGAAAATCAAGGAATAAAAAAATAAATACAAATATATGTATCAGAAAATATTTGAACAAGGGATCAAAATAATTCTTTCGGTAATTTTGTGTTAAAGCCGTTAAATGTACACTAGCATTCTAAATAGCAATAAATATTTCTGATTGTTATGTGTTTGTGTACGTTTAAGTAAAAAACATTTTATTAGCAGAAACAATCTTTTCTAAGATTATAATGCTAACGGCGATAACCACATTCCTTAACAGTTGTTGTACATTCTATTTTTTCTGAACAATAGGTAATATTTTGAACTAAAACTCATTTTCTCGAGATTAATTCCAAAATACAGCAAAACCTCTCAAAAGAGAGAACCCACTGAACCATACGAAATGTATTTTTCAGAGAAATTGTCTGTGAAGAGAGATAGTTGGAAAAGCACATATACATGTAAACACGGGATATAAAAAATATTATTATAGACTTACATCTCAAGTCTACAGTTTTTTTCAGTGCGGAGGCAATCACTTACATTTTACCTTTCAAAAAGTCTCAGAAATTTCCTATACAGTTATTGTAGGAATACGTTATATAGCTTGGTAAACTTCGTTCCCTGTGAAGAGATGACACAAACGACAATCAAGCCTTAAGCGGGATATAAACCTATGCTCTTTATCGTAGTAAAAGAGCTCTCTAACCACTGTACCGAATATACTCATGTATAAACTTTAAGGTAGGTTATGTTATATACTTAACGCTTTAAAGAAGATATTAGTTAAAATTTGTATTAAAACTCAATTTGAACCCCCACCCTTCACCATGGAAGGCAAGCGCTCTAGCCACTATGCCGAATATACCTATATATAAACCTTTAAGCTATATCATGTGTTTAAAGCTTTAGAGAAGATAGTAGTTAAAATTTTATTAAAAGTCAATTTGAACCCCTACTTTTCAAAGTAAACGCTATGCCGAATATATCTACATATAAATCTTTAAGGTAGGCTATATCATGTGTTTAAAGCTTTAATGAAGATATTAGTTAAAATTTGTTTTAAAACTCAATTTGAACCCACACCCTTCACCATAGAAAGTAAAGGTTCTAACCACTATACCGAATATGTCTATATAGCTATTTCATGTGTTTAAATCTTTAAAGAAGATATTAGTTAAACTCTTCTTGATATTAAGAATTTCATTTTTATTCAGTTAAAGAGAAAAGGCAAAGTTATTGTTTTAGAATGGAGTGTGGATGATGGTTTGTTTCGTAGACAAAATGACTGTTCAACATAAGAAACTCATTCTTTGTTCAGTTTGTAATCTTCCTTTTTTATTTTTATTTATGAATTATTTAATTATACTATCAATGATTTTTCTCGGTAATCACATAAATATACATTCCAGACTATATTAAATTTTTTCAGAATTCCACATTTCATTCGGAGATTTACAAATTTCTACTGGGAAGTAATTTTGACTTCCGATTGAAAAGTTGAAATGCGGTTTTTCAGGGAGAGAGAAGGAAAAAGTAGTTCTTTAACTCTTTCCACCCTGTTGTCGCAAATATTGTGACGTTTAATTTGTAAACCTTAGATTAAAGAGTGCAACGGGCTAATAGAGAGAATATGTATATTGAGTCTAGAACAATAAATAACTAGAAGTAAACGGTCTTTATGAGTGGTGGTCCCTTTATAAAATTGGTCTTTTAGAGAGGTTTCACTGTATATGTCTCAGCTACTGTGAGGATCTTTAAATGTAGAAGTAATTCAAAACTTGTTACAAGAGTCAAGGATGTAAGCAAAGAGTAGAAATATTAGAGTTTCCACTTCCAGAACAGATAATGAAGAAACTTTAGACAGATGAAAAGGGATTTTAACACTGACAAATTTTCCCCTTTCTTATCTCTCTTTTACTTACAAGTATCTCTATGTATTTTAATTTAACCCTACCTTTCAATGAGAATCAAAGAAAAATTATTTTGTCATTTGGTATTCTTAATATCGGGTTTTAGATTATGTACAAAAATAATTTATTATAATTCTACTAAGTAAAATTCAAGGTGCCTCATATGGGGCTTCAGTAGTTTTTTAAGGTAGGAGAGCTACAAATAAAGTTAAATTTAAAAAAATAAAGTAGGGCATTTATAGAAATTTTTTATTTATATTGATATCTTGGAATGTTAACAATAGTATTCAAAAAAATATTTGTAGTAAAGATTTGCAGTAGTGCACAAAAAGAAAATGTTTGCTTCAGTTTTCATATCTTCAATAAATCTGAGGCATGAACATTTCAATCTCCTGCTGTCAAAATCTATCAAGTAATAATCTAAAGACAAGATAACTCTAAATGAAGTTAAAGTTTGTTGAACAATTATTTCAACTATTTTTATTGCTTAAATTAAAAGCATTTAACAAGTATGAGGCACGAACATTTTAATCTTATATTACCAACAGCTATCGAGCAATTAAAGTTTAAGCCACATATAAGGAATAGATGTGTATGAGGTTAAAGTTTGTTGCAGAAATATTTCAACTATTTTAATAGTTTAAATTAAGAACCTAATTTAAAATATTGATGAAATAAAGAATTATGAACAAGTATGAGACACGAACATTTGAATATTGTGCTACCAACAGCTGTCGAGCAATTAAAGTTTAAGCCACATATAAGGAATAGATGTATATGAGGTTAAAGTTTGTTGCAAAAATATTTCAACTATTTTAATAGTTTAAATTAAGAACCTAATTTAAAATATTGATGAAATAAAGAATTATGAACAAGTATGAGACACGAACATTTGAATATTGTGCTACCAACAGCTGTCGAGCAATTAAAGTTTAAGCCACATATAAGGAATAGATGTATATGAGGTTAAAGTTTGTTGAAAAAATATTTCAACTATTTTAATAGCTTAAATTAAGAGCCTAATTTAAGATATTGATGAAATAAAGAATATGAACATGTATGAGAATTATGAGCAAGTATGAGACACGAACATTTCAATCTTATGCTACCAACAGCTGTCGAGCAATTAAAATTTAAGCCACATATAAGGAATAGATGTATATGAGGTTAAAGTTTGTTGAAAAAATATTTCAACTATTTTAATAGCTTAAATTAAGAGCCTAATTTAAAATATTGATGAAATAAAGAATTGTGAACAAGTATGAGACACGAACATTTCAATCTTGTGCTACCAACAGCTATCGAGCAATTAAAGTTTAAGACACATATAAGGAATGGATGTATAGGAAATTAATGTTTGTTGCAAAAATATTTCAATTATTTTAATAGTTTAAATTAAGAGCCTAATTTAAAATATTGATGAAATAAAAAATTATGAACAAGTATGAGACATGAACATTTCAATCTTATGCTACCAACAGCTGTCGAACAATTAAAGTTTAAACCACATATAAGGAATAGTATGAGGTTAAAGTTTGTTGAAAAAATATTTCAACTATTTTAATAG
>CM063503.1:54357516-54397516 GCA_032207245.1 Pardosa pseudoannulata | reverse complement strand
TGTGCATTTACCAGAGTACAAGTAGACGCCTATTATCATGTTTTGGAAACAATTTTTTATGTTGAATTTCGTTTTCCACCTGTTCATTTTCCCCACCGAAAATAATGGGCAATAATTATAAAACTATAATAAATTTTTTTGTCATTTATTTATTTTTGTTATTATATTTTGTTTTAAAATTTCGTGTAAAACTCCCAAAAATACTTTGTTGCAAACAAAAAATTGCTTATTTGAGTCATTAAACCTGCCATTTTCGTTTTTAAAATGTTTGCTGTTATAGCCGCCATCGTCCCATTACTTAGTGTCTAGAGTCATGACGGTTATAGCTGTAACTTACTTAAAGGTGTTGTTAAGCAAAATAAAGTTTATTTAAGCAGAAAGAGTAAAACTATACTTTTAACATTCTAAAAATTACAAAAACATATAGTGTTAATTTTCGAACTTCACTTGTTCCTACTGTCCGTCAATGTGTTAAATAAGATAAGCATTCATTTTATAGTATTTTTTAATTTAAAAATTTATTTTTACAAAAACTACAAAATCTAAATTTTTACTCCCTTGTTCCCTATAATAATAGTTAGTAAAAATTGAAACTAGTAATAAAAACCGTAGCACAAAAAGTTCCACTTCTTTGTAACAAAATATTATTGGTAGACTAAAATAACCTGTAATGGTTAAATGTTTTATTAATTTTAATGAAGTCAAGTATTTTTTCCTATTATAGTATGAGAAATTACAACTGTAATAGCTGTCACCTTTATAAAGAAATAGGTAACATTCTTTAGTTAATTGAAAATGAAACAGCGTCTTGCTAAAATGAAACCACGTCTTGGTAAATTTAGGTCCATAGATTTCTTTTCAACTGAGCCATAAACTCATTTGCTGAGGTCAAATGAAAAAGAAATCTTTTATTTGTTTTAACCTTAAATATCCTTTTATGACACCTGAGGAAAACCGGAGTGAAACCTAGAAAATGAAGTTGAATCATTTCGTTCGCTTCTGAATATCTGAAGAAAACCAATTAACACGTTCTAAATATAGCAAAGGCTTTCATTCTTCTTTTCAAGCTTGATTGCATCTTCGTATTCAAATATGATATCTGTTGCTTCGAAACTCTGTAAGCGTAAAAGTCGCAGTCGCATTGAGACAATGCAGATTGGTCCAGCCCTGTACGTATCCATGAGATCATTGCTCTCGTTAATTCTAACGACCCATTGATTTCAATTCCAAATTAAAGATCGCAAACATTGATGTTTTCTCTTGATTGTTAAAATAAATTAAACCATGTCAGATTCAAATGATCTGCGCTTACTCTGACTTAATGTTCATCAACTTTCTACGTCTTTACTTTCACAAATAGTCATTTCCATTAGCTCAGTTCAACCAACTTGCTTTATTCGAAAAATATATTATCTACCTGCCTTTAAAACATGAATTTCACCAAAAGTATCAATTTTTTTTAATTTTCTACTTTAAAGTCGACAGTTCTTCCTTTTAATTCTGTTAAAGTTTTTATTGTGTTTAGGTTGAAAGATTCTACTGTTGAACTTTGATACCAGAATTTAATTAAAATCTTTATTTGGTAATTGTGATTGTTTCTTTCAATTTTAACATGAAACATGATAATGTACCTATATAAACACTACAAATATTTTTTCGAAGACATATTTTTGTAAAATATGTAGAAAATTTATTCTACTTCTATAAATTTATTGACTCTCCAAACTTATAGAATTTCAGTCATATTAAAGCTGCTAATTTACTAAAGATGTAGCAGTATATGATATTCTAGCGTATGTGGAACTTTAATTATGTATCTATATAAATACTAAAAATATTTTTCCAACATATATTTATGTAAAATATGTAGAAAATTTTATTCTCTTTCTACAAATTTATTGACTCTCCAACATTATAGAATTTCCGGCACATTAAAGCCGCTAATTTACTAAAAATGTTGCAGTATATGATATTCTAGCTTATGTGGATCTTTAATTAGATAATGCATAAATAATTCAAAACATGACTAGTTTCTAAGGCTACTTCTATAAAAAGTATACTTGGTTTACAAAATAATCCATTCAACACAATAAAAATCCACCCCTATACTTGTAATAGTATATGTTTTAAATATTGCATATATAATTATATTGCATAGTTCTTTAAACTTATGCTAAGATTAACTATAAAATTCATAACAGAAATTAAAAGTTTAAGTTATTTCGTTGCCTCCAAATACAAGAGAAAACCTTTAAAAAATATCCTCTTGAAAAGTTAATTGTCAGTAAATCAAGGTTGTAGAGATGCAGTGACTCATATTTGAAACTAAATGTTAAATTTTATTTCAGCAAATTCCTTTAAAAAACTGAAATTTTTTTTATAATATTTTACAACGTAATATTCTTTTTTGTGAGTTATTAATAAAACGTTTGTAGATTAAAAATATTTGAGGTAAAAGTTAAGCTTCATTTTTTATGTTTTTACTTACAACAATAGCATGAACAGAAAATTTATGCTTACTATACAAGGAAAGTTTATTTTTAAGTTGTTTAGTTTTATCCGCTTCTTCTAACGCATGAGAATCTCAATGAACTTTGTAAGAGAAGCTATAATGACTTGCGAAAATGGGTAAATTTTACCACATCGAAAAAATAACTTACATTATATAGAAAAACCCAAAGCAAAGGCAACTATGTTCTGAATATTGAACAAAGGGTTTCTGAATATCTGTTTATATACCTAGCGGATTTGCAATTGGTGCTTCACATAATTTTAAACATTTAATAATTTTAGAAGATTTATTTGTTTTGTAGCAATACTGTCAACATTTACTATGATCAAGACCTTATCACAAATCCACCTATATGAGTTGAAAAAGTAATAAATTCATTTCATGATATCTTTTCCCCTGATGAATCCGCGGATTTCTCATGTGATAGAGAGAAATCTTCAGCTGATTTAACTTGGTTCAGGTTTACGTTTAATCGGTTATAAAAATGTTGCTATCACACGAGAAATTTACAACAATTCATTGTGAAAAGAAATCGCCAAGCGAATTCGTTGCTTTTTAGCTCGTGTATGTTAACTTATGATAACACCTGAAACCTAATAAAGGGGAAAAAAACCGGACTCAGTTTACGTTTTCATTTGCGGTAGAAGAATATTCGGATTTCATTCGTTACAGAGAAAGATTTTCGACCGATTTATTTTGGTTCCGTTTAAGTGTCATAAGGCTTTAAATAAATTGAAATTGTTTTGCTGTTATATGAGAAATCCATTGTTTATTACTAAGTACAGAAGTGTTACCATAGCTTATAAACGTAAATTACTCCCTGAAACTGTAAATTTCTACAGTTTCACCAAATGCGGTAAACATATGCTGGATCAAATAATCCGATTATAAAAGAAAGGAGTGGCTTCTAGAAGAGGGATAGTTTACAATTTTTACAACGTTCCCAGGTATTACAGCTGTATATTAACCCTCTAAGCGGTTTAGTTAAAATGATGACTTCAAAATGTTCGATCCTCGATTTTGGACCTCATCAACGAATTCAGATTTCCGTACTTTTTATTAAAGAAACTACCTTCATTCTTTTCTAACTCTTCTGAAACTACAAGGAATAAACGTAATGGATGCTCTTTTTGCCAAAATAAGACAAAATAAATTCCTTATCATGATTTAAATGTATTTGCAAAACATATCAAGAAATGTGCGGTTAAAACTCATATTACAAATATTCTGTTAATGTCTATAATGATATATAACTGTTTTATAATAATAATTTTCCTGAAAATAAATGTGCGATTTTTATATGACAAAAATGTTATTAAAAATTCTTCATACATTTTTAAATTATTCAAAAATTACTTAACTTTTATAATTATATTTCCATTAAAAATTAAATATTTTTTCTCGATTCCATTGAGGTAAAAAAAAATGTTTACTATGTAAAATGTAACGTTTACTATTATGTTCTAGGGTTCAATTCAAGCTGTGAGATAACTAATGAATTAAAATCTCATTTTTAATGAAATCATTCAAAACTGTCCTCTGTGTGACAGTTTGATGAAGCAATCCTGCAGTTTATATCAGAATTTTACGCTTGTATTTGATTATATACTACACAGGGAAGGTCAATCAAAGGACGGTTTTAAATGTGTAACTTTCACTAGCGGCAAGAAGAGTTCAATACAAGAATAACACTAATTAAGATATTGAGACTTCAATATACTAAGTCCATTGTTAAATCTTCTAGTTATTGCCACTATATATGAGATCTTTTTTATTGTTTTAATAATAATCATATTATTGAAATCATATAAAGATATCGTGAATTATAGTCAAAATAAAGTCTAATGATTTTACATAAAATTTGAAAAATTGCTACAATTAAATTTTACAATATATTCACTTAGTTATGAATCATTAAAAAATTCTTAATTTGATTGAGTAATTATTTCCTATGATCAAATGAGGAATAAATATTTTGTGTGAATAATTAATTTTATCCCTATATTTAGTATATGTGAAAATAAAATTAATTTTTATTTTTTAACAATCAAAAATCTGTTTAATTCTACAATTTTGACAGAATATGAGTTTATCAGAATTTTATTGTTTTGATTTTAATAGTAGTTTTAAAGGAATGAACATATTAAATTAGTGAACTCCATGCAATATAAACACAAATTAAATACAAAAAAAGTATTATAAATTTTAATATTGAAAGAAATTTTACAGTTTAAAATAGAATATAGAGTATTGTTTAAATTAAAAAAAATTAAAAATAATCAAAAGATAAATGTGATATTACTTCTTAAATAGAATTATATTTAAAGTTAGAATAAAATGAGATTTTATAAAAATTTGTATAAATAATTTGAGACAAAGTTTTTATATATGTATAAATCTTTACTGATTATAGATTTCAGAATCATATAAAAAGAAAATATTTTAAGTAAATCCTCATTAGCAGTATCTAGAAAATATGTTTTTAAAAATCAAGAAAGATTCAATTTTTTACAAAGATTCTTTTTACGGTATCTAAAAGAACAAATCATTTCTAAGCGTTCAATTAAGTCTTCCTTACGAGTTCGTGATGAGTAGAAAAGAAACCTCTTTTAGAAAAAGAGGTAGAATACATTATTGTTGTTATTGAAACTATTAACATCTCAATTGGCGGCCAGCTTTGTAGAGCTGAATTTCAATGATATCTACAAATCTCTGGAGAGATTAATTATGAATCAGATTTTAGGAAGCTCAACCTGAATGCAAATCTTCTCACAAACATCATTTTAAGCTTGTTAGCAATTTAGCATTTCGTATAAAGTAAATGAATAATTCTAAAGCTGTGTTTACTTACTTTTGGATATATTTATTCAAGAGAGAAATTATGTCAAGTTCAAAACACTGATAATCAAGCATATTTTCACATAATTCATTTTCATGTCTTATTTAAAACAACAGTCAAAACTTCAATCAAATATTGTTGTTTTAAAACCAAAGCAGTTTTATTGTTGCAGGAAAACCATAACCTTAAGTAAAATTTGTTTTACAAATTTAGTATTTGCTTATAATTATATAAAAACAGAATCCATGTTTTTTTAATTTTATATGAAATTTTTAAATATTTTTAAGTGTCATTATAAAATCATAATACAGTAAATTCACTTCTAATTAAAAAATGGGGAAATATATACAGCGGAAATTCACTTCACGGATATCAGGGGGAAGTGATAATACTTCGTGTAAGTGAATATTTCATATATGTGAATAGATGTCTTTTACACCTTAAAAAATGTAAAAACACTACTGTGCTTTTATTTTTTAATAAATAAACGTGTTTAAAGGTAAAAGGATATTTATATTAATATCCGTCAACTATTACAAGATAATTATTTTTTTCATTTACATTAAATACAGCAACTTTTCTGTATTAATTATATTCATACATAAAATGAACACTTTTTATATAAAGCACGTTTAAATTAAAACAATATTAAATTAAGTTCTTTCTAAGTAATTTTTTATTTTCTAGTAAAATCTGAGTTCTATTTTTTACTCTTTGATTTTTTAATCAAAAAATTATGAATCTTTGAAGACCAAATGATTTTTGTTATTTATTTTCTCAATTGTTGCATTTAGCATTTTTTATAAAGTAAATGAATAATTCTATGTTTTTTTTGGAATTTTATAAGGATAATTTTTATTGTTAAGAGAATAAATTTTTAAAAAAGGATATCAATAAATAATTCATTTTATGTCTTATTTTTTTCAAAAGAAATTATTGTATATTTATATTTATAATGATTATCAGTTTTATTGTATATTTTCAATTATTTGTTAAAAATGTTTTATATTTTGTAAAAAAAAATTTTATTTTTTAATTTTATTATATTTTATAAAAATTTTTATAGAATATAATAAAATTATTAAATTCAGTATAAATTTTTTAATTTAATAAAAAAATTAAATATAAAAAATTTTCATATTAAAAGTGATATATACTTGTATAACATTTTTATATGTGTAATGTCTTTTTTATAATAAAAATTTGTATTAAAAAAAACTTACTATTTTTATAAAAAAAACGTTTAAAATTTAAAAATAAGAAATTAATTTTAATCATTTTACATTAAATAAGCAAATGTAACATATTCATACATAAAATGAACACTTTTTATATAAAGCACGTTTAAATTAAAACAATATTAAATGTTAAGCGAAATAGAAAACACAGATTAAAAACTCTCTCCAGTTTTTGAAGAATTATACAAAAACAAAAATTCTCTAAGAAAGGGACGACAATCATAGAGGGATGTTAATTTGCACAAAATAAGTGTATTTAAGTAAACTGTTTGCTCCTTTCTGAATAAAAGCCACTCTCAAAAATCGACCTATGTTGTCGTACATTATTTCATATCCGTAATTTGCTGCATAAGCCATATCGGATTTTTATAGGGTGACGACTGCTTCTTATTACTGAATATTTCCCATAAGTAATTTCGTATAAATGAGTTTCTATTGTATAATATCCATGTATGTGTATATATGCATATTCATGTAAACTCTGTATGTATGTATATATATGTATATATATAAATATGTATATATATGTATATATGTATATATATATATAAATATGTATATATATGTATATATGTATATATATATATATATATATATATGTGTGTGTGCGTGTGTAAAAAGAGAGAGTTTGTATATGTAATAAAGATATTTAATAATATAAGTTTTTTTCATTTTATTAAAAAGAAATAAAAATAAAAATATTTTATTAAAACATTAAAATTGTGTAAAATATTTTAACATATTTGTGTACATCATCTTTATATTACACTTACATCAAACATTTTAGATAGTTTTAAAGAAACTAGTTAGTTATTCAAGTATGAAAAATTCTAACTTCCTAGTTTAAACACTTGTGATAAAAGTATATCAAAAAACGTAACTGTATTCTGATAAAAACTGAAAAAAAATATTTATAAACAATTACTAAAATTATATTATTTTAAAACCTTCCATGTCCATAGCCATTTTGTTTTAATATTTCTTTCTCATTTTGCTTTTGTTTTATTAATTTTTGTTTCGTTCTGGCCGATCTACACAACTTTTGTAATTGACGGCAACTTGACGTACTTAACTGCGATCAAACCATTGTAATAAAAAGCGAGCCATGCATAACTTCGATGTACACCAAGTTCCCTAATCACTTTAATGCGACTGAATTCATAATCCTTAAAATATCACTGAATCCATATTACCCAGGCTTAATACGTATAGTGTCATAAAAATAGTTGTCGTAAAGCCTAATGTATCATGCATCGTAAAGCATATATTTATTGCATAAAACGAAAGCTTTAAGCCCTGCATATGGATATATGCAGTGCTTAAAGCTTTCGTTTTCATTTGATGTTCGAACATGAGTGTATTTTAAAAACATTTTTGTGCCACTCAGAGATCAAAATACCTCTTTTACTGTTAACAGTACACTTTTTATCAGTGAATATTTATCTTTTGATTTCCCCATATTTTTAAGGATTCACTGCAGCTTGAAATATCAAATATGCTTTTAATTGGTGGGCATGGTATTGTTTTCTAACATAATTAAAACATTTGTTATAGGTATTTGTTCTTTAGAAATATATATATAACTTATATATTTTTGAAATCATTCATTTTTTTTCTTATTTAAATACGCAATTGAAAATTTGTAAATTTGACGATTTTTATGTCATTTGTGTTTTTAACCAGTTATATCACAAAAATGAAAATAATATAGTAAGATGATAAAAATATAGTAGGATTTGAGTTTATAGTCTAAATACACGGGATAGAACGGGATTTATTGCTGACCACGAATCACTACAAATAACGATGCCAACAAAAATATTTGAATCCCTGTACTCCAGTACCGATCTGGAGTTTATTCATGGGTACTTAATTGGACGATGTATTTCATTTTTCATAATTTTGTTTTCAGTTTGTGATAAACAGAAAATCAATTTAAATATATAAGTTAGAAAACCTCTCTCAACCTCAGGATACATACACAAGCATGGACAAATAAAACTAAACACATGTTATTTCTCTAAACGTACAAAAAAAAAACAGGATTAATCAACCTAAATAAAACAAAAATGAGTATAGAATGAATAAGAAAATATCCAATTAATGTTATAATAACTCCCTTAAAATAAGAAAAATACGTCACATTCATACAAAACACTCTTGTGTATTAATTGCCTCTATGGAAGCATTTAATTACTACCCCATGATAAAAAGAAGAAATGTTTTTATTCCTACTACATAATTGCAGATGACTTTGTTCAAGTGACCGCTGTTAAAAGTATAAAAAAGAACTGTAGAGTGTATTCTTCTTTCTCCTGTCGTTAGAATGAGGCAACGTTTTACAAAAACTCAACACATATTCATTGAACTTGTAAGTCAAAGAACATATAGCCATTCAAGGAAATTTCTTTAGATCGTATAATTTCCATCTCTATTATGATCTTCCTTCAGTCGGGGTAAAAAGAATGAAGAAAGATGAAAAACGTAGTCAAAATTAGAAGCAGAAGAAATAGAAACAATTAGTCAGTTGTCACTAAATGGTGCTTAACCTACTCATATTAAACTCAATGTTAAAACTGATATACAGATTTAGCAATAAGTTCCCTCATTCTTGGACCTCTAGAATACGTTCTGTTGGTCCAAATGAGACCCAATTAAAATGATGCGTTTGACATTTATTGCATAAAAAAATCTTGTATAAATATCAGCCTATGATATATATAAACATTTTTATGTATTAAAAATGCTAAATAATATTAAATAAAATTTTGTAAATATGATAAACAGTCAAAATGACTGCATTGTAAAAATAACAAAAGTAGATTTGTTTAAAATCAATATTATGTTAACAGTAACTCTATTCAGAACATTATATTTTATAGAAAAAGTACTTCTAAGACGTGGCATTATATTTCTATTGTATTGAAATAGTCATGACTGTTGGCTCTGTTAAAAGCATTTAAATACCAATATGACCCCTTTAGTTAACATACTGTAATTGCAGAAATATTTTCCACAGCAAAGCCTGGTAGCTCAGTCGGAAAACAGCAATCTCGTAACTAAAAGGTGGCGGATTCAGGGTTGGAGAATTAGATCGTGTTCTGATGACTGCACTTAATATGTCCACGATCACAAAGTCCTCCAAGTTCTCAAACGATACGATGACAGGAATGGGGTCTTCTGCTTGGTTGCTTCTGAATACCAAGTATGTTACTATATCTATGTTACTATTATGCTATGAGACCATAGCATACCTTAAGTGACACTTGCTTCCCGGCTGGTGCTAAATGAGTAACAGGTTCGCAGCCTTGTTAAGGTATTAGGATATTGTCTGTATCAACTGCTGCATAGGAAAATTTTTAGTCCGAATATCGGATTAAAACATTAATTCAAAATATAAGAGGAATATATTTTTAATAATTTGCAATATAATAATTTTAAAACTGTGGAAAACATAAAATGTGAATTTAATATTTTACCATTATGAACTTTGTACATTATTTTTAAAATTAATTCTAATAATATTTTTTGAAAAAGAATTAATAAGTAATATGAAATTTTATTATCATAATTATTAACATAAAAAAATCTAATATAATTAATATATTAATTTTATGTTGGTTTTGTGTATTTGTAACAGTATTTAAAAATAATTTAAAATACAGATAAAAACACTGATATTTATAAAAATTTATATTATTTAAATAATATATAACATAGACGGATATTTTAATTTTAAAATCTTTTTTTGAAATACAATTTTTTATTAAACAAAATTTTCAGTTTGACAATATTTACTTTACAGAAAAATACATGTTAATGTTAAAATTAAAACTAATTATATAATATATATAAAAAAATTATATATATATATATATAATATTTATTTTATATATATTTAAATTATGTTTTTTAATATTATTATTTTGATTACATAAAAATTAGACATTTTTTAGATATGTACATAATTTTGTTATTTTATGAAATTAAGTATATCTACATATATAATTTATTAACAATTATAATAATTGTATTTTATTAAAAATTTTAACTAAATACTCATTTATTATTATTTAAAAAACAGGAATTCTTGATAGGTTAAAACAATACTAATTTAACATTTAAACATTTTATTATTATTCATTAAAACATAACTTTTAATGTTTTTTAAAAGAAATTCCTTTCAAAGGATTTTTTTTATTATAATTATATTTTTTATTTACAGATAATACAGATATTAACATAATCATATTATATAATTTTTAGATATTAAATAGATTTAATGTTTATTTACATTAAAATCATGTGTAACCATATTTATAATTATTAAACATAAAAAATAACATTAATGCAAAATCTTTTTTATTTTTAAAAAAAATATTTTTACATTTATCATAAAATATACATTACATTTAAAAATATTTTATAATATATATTTTATATATATATATTATGTTATAATATTTATATATAATTTATATTTTCAGACGGTGCTATAATAAACAGCTTATTAAAAATGGTATAACAAAAATAAGGAGAAGATACAATATTTTTTAAAAAAGATAGGACAATGTATTTTTCAGGGCTGCAGTCAAAATACTTAAAACATGTAATAAATATTAAGGAGCAGCAAAAAAAAAAGGAATTAAAAACTAACATGTTAACGTTAATATTAACATTTTCAATCAATATAACATTTAAAACATCACCCTTACTTACTTTTGATGTTAGACTTCCTTTCTGTTTCTTATTTATAGTTTTATTCATTTATTTATTTATTTATAACACTGTTTCACCATTAACGCATTTATACATTTCTGGTATACCAACAGCCATCATAATGGATAGAATGCTCCTTTATACCGATAATTCAAGCTTAATCCGTTTGTTTATGCTAATCAGATCATTGTCTTCTGCACTTGTAATGCTACAATCATTACTATTTTTGTATTATTATATTGCTTCAGTATGTAAAAATAACAAATTTAAATGCCATAATGCTTGAATATGATACAACAGAATATTTAAATGAACCTTTTACCTCTGACAGTTATTTATTGAAAGTCTTTTTAACCATTTCGTTTGTAACATTCCCGTAGAGTATATGCTCTGTACTTTTTTGCAAAATCTTTCTTTTCACCCTTTGAATTGTTTATTTACACACTTTTGATTCAATTTTCATTGTAGTTACAGCTACAGAGATAAGTTTATTCTACTTTATTTTTTTTTTTTAAGAAAAAAAATTTTATTATTAATTATATATTATTTTTATGTGTTTCATAAAAAATTAGTGAGATTAACGGTCAAATTCAAAATTCATGTCTTTCCTTTTATTGATAAAAGTTAATTCTAAAATGATCAATTATTAGGACTACGCTTTGGTTTTTTTTATTAGGTCCTTTGTGATTCTACAATATATTCATGGCTAGAACCATCTTTAATTTATATTTCATGATAACATATAAATCAAAATATTCATCATAATAAAAAAATTTTTTTAGAATAATTTTTAGAATTTCTTTAATTCAATTAATACTTTATAAAATAATTTAATTTTGTCCTATCAATGTTATATATAAAAAACATAAAATTGGTATTCCAAATGAAAACAGATGAAATTTGCTTAGTTTATAAATAACTTTTAAATATAAAAAATCACTATTTTGATATGAATATTAATTTAGAATATTAATAATGGTAAATCAAATGAAGTAAACCTAAAAATTTGCTTTATTTTATGAACCTTAATCAAAAAAAATCATAGTGCTGTTAAAACCAAGACACGGTTTGATAGACTTTAGATTCTATAAAAAATTCTTAGTTTATTATTTAAAATTAAGATAAAAGTACCAGTTAATTTAATTGAAATTACATTGAAATAAAAATACTTCTTCAAATATAATTTTTTAATGGAATACTTAATCAAAATTTAATTTTTAAGTAAAATTTTTAAATTTTTAAATTCTACCTACTTTTTAATTTTAATATTTTTACTCTAATTTTTTTAAGCCGAACGATAGCAGAATGGCTAGGGCACTAACCTTCGGAATCAGAGCTCGTGGGTTTATCCCCTGTGGCTGGATGTTTCGAATCGGAATCGGCTTTAAGCAGTAGGTCCCGGTCTCATTAGCCCTCGTGTGGCAAAAAATGTAGACCTTAGTGGTCCCAACCAAACCAAATCCTTTTACAGATTTGCTAACATATATTACACATGATCGTTCATGAACTTTTAGGTATATAAAATATCAAATTTTATATACCTTTTAATTATATTAATATTATATTTTAAGTATTTTTTTATTAAATTTTATAATTTATTATATTAGTTAAAAAATAATTAGCAGAGAAATCTCAATCCAGTGTGAGCCTTGAAACTAAATCCTGACTAATATAAATGCGTATGCCTATTCAAAAACACAACTGGATGACTAAGCCAGAGATGATAAGCAAGTATTAATGATTTTATAGGATTTGACATTTATATTTTTCTCGAAACATAAAAAATGTTAGGCGGAAATATTAACCTAAAAGTTTTTTTTTTATTTAGCCTGTTCTAAAAAATAAAATTACTCCGTTGGATAGAAACTTATTTTTTTAGGAAGAAACTTCCCAGTGACAGTCAATTAAATTGCTATGACAAAGTTAAGAAATTCTTCTACGGTTTAATAAAGTAAGCCGTGCTATGTGATACAAGGAAGCTTTAACATCATTAAGATTTCAGTTACGCAATCCCGTGGTAGTAAAGAACAAATGCAATGCTCCGTGAAGTCGTGGTGCAATAAAAGAGTTCGCAGGAGACTCTAGAAAAGTTGGTATGAAAAAGGGGGATCTTCACTAAAATCTGGCCATTGACCTAGCTTACAGAAATAAGTATAATCTTTTTGTTTTGTAGGCTCTTGGATAATGGTTGGTTAAAATAAAATTCCTGAAAGACAACATCTGTTAAAAGGCAATTGATTTTACATGCAGACCAACCCTCGGTGGTGAAATTGAAAGTTATTGAAAGACTAGTCAACTGTTGCGGTTGAGAATAAGGATAGTGTTAGAGCTATTATTAGATTTATTTCACAAAGAGATAAATGCGGTTTTGACTGCATTTGAAAACAGAGGCAGCTGAACAAACTATTGTTAGAAATAACATTTCATACGTTCCCCGCTGTTTAAAGGTCTTATTGTTTAAAGTCAATTAAAGTGAATGGATGTTATATTTTAATTTCAAAATGAAAGTATATCCTTAGTTATTTACCTTAATACTACTTTACTGTGCTTTCCTATAATTTTGTGGAGCTATAGAAAACATCCTTTAAAAGAATAGTCTTTGTCTTTCTTAAATAGCCTTAAAAAATTGAAAGTAATGACTGCAGATACATCAGTAGTTATTTCCACTAATGTGCCTATACAGTAGCGAATCAAAAAAGACACTATAAAGCAACTTGGTTTAAAGATTTTAAAAAACATTATACACAAAACTTGTTATTTCTACTATTTTCATATGTTTACAGGCTCTATAGCTTTCCTATTACCTCGAAGATGTCTAGCGTTAAATTTTTACTCGTATTTTATTTAAAGGACTAATGGGGAAAAAGATGAGATTTTTGCATATTCTTGTATGATTTATTTCCATTTTCTTATGTCATAAAAACATTATTTCTATTTCTTAAAACTGAGAGATTTAACAAATAAAAAAGTACTATGAACCAACATGGTTTCAAGTTAAAGAACTGCATTTAGACAAAACGTGTTATTTCTACTATTTTCTTGTGTTTACAAGCACTATACTATCTCTATTACCTCAAAGATGTCTATAAAGCTTTTCATCCAAAAACTGCTTATTTCAAGCACATCCATAAAAAATCTTTATTATGTTCTCTTGTAAAATTTGTGGTATCCTTTTTCTTCCAATGTACAGGTATATAAACATCATGTTTGAAACAGTAATTCCGATAGCGCTATTCAGCAAACTATTATACTAGATGATAAAAATATAAAGTTTATTTTTATGTAAGCAAATTTATGCTTAGAAATTATTGATTCTGAAACTAACAATGTATTTGTGTTCTACAAAAATCTAATACATATACCTGGTGTATAAGAGCTGGAAAGAATGCTAGAAATTGTTCCCAAAGGTCATGCAAGGCATGACACATGACATCTTGGATTATACAGTTTTGGAGCATGTTGACATTTGTAAAGATAAATAGTCAAACTGAAATTAATCTAAAAAAATATTACTTAGAGCAAATTCAATTTAAATAAAGGAAATATTATTTATGATTATATTTTTCCTTAAATATACCGTTGATTTGGTTTACTACAGTCTATTTTTTGCAGCACGCAGGGTAATGAGACCGGTACCTACTGTTTAAAGCCGTTTCTGAACGGCTACAAACATCGATGCCTCAGTGGAATTCGAACCCATGAACTCTGGTACCGATGGTCAGCATCTTATCCATTCGGTCATTGTTTGACTTTCCATAATTTCGATTATTAGATTATACTTCTCTGAAACTTTTTTAAAACGAAAACTGTGTAATTGTCTTGCAAATCTGAATTAGAGTTTATAATAATCACTGTTATATTAACCCTAGATTTACGGACCGAGCCAATTTGACTCATTAAAAATTTGATTACTATATATATATATATATATATATATATATATATATATATATATATATATATATATATATATATATATATATATGAAACTTTAATATCACTTTTAGAAAACATACGTTGGTTTTTAGTTAAGTAATAAAATATATGTAAACTTTCATTCCTCTTTCCCGCAGACCCCTTCATTTCGCATTGTCAAATGTAGTTTCCCTATTTTCACGGTTGTTAGACAATTTAACTCATAGAATGTATATGAAAATAAATATAGTAATAAATATAGCATTAAGTAAATATAAAGTATAGTTTAAAGTGAAGATAGAGAAGAAGTCGAGAACACTTCCATTCCAATGACAGAAATTCATGCTACTGACTCACGGAAGAGTTGTCAAGTTCAACAATTATGCAAAAGAAATATATGTAGAAACCATTGTGCTAAATGTAATAGAAATGTTTGCGGAAAATGTGTTTCAAAAACAGATTTTATATGTAAAAAATGTTTATTGTGAATGTTTTGATAATAAATATTTCATTTAAATTAATTTGGAACTATTTTCTTAGCATAAAACTTCAATCTTCTTGTATGAGTCAAATTGGCTCACTTCAGTAAAAATAGGCATATGATCAACATCCGTAAATCTAGTGTTAAGCATTATGGCAATAAAGGACACAGAGGTCTCATAACGGAAATATACAAAAGAGTTGAAACTATTTTAAATTTATAAGATATAAACTTTTATCCATTGCCATTCTTAAACTTAAGCATGTTTAAATTACTTTAACAGATGCATGTATAGATAGTTAACAATTACTAAAATTAATCTGCTTAATGAAACAAAAACTACGAAAATCAATTTGTTAGTGTGAATTAAAATTTACTACTATTCAAATTAAAATGATAGGAATAAAAGAGACTTTGGTCACATAAATAAATCTACAAAACAGTTGAAAATATTTAAAATTCAATAGATAAACCTTTTATCCTTTGTTGCTCCTAAACTTAAGCATGATTAAATTACTTTAACAGAAGCATGTATAGATAGTTTTAACGAGTACTAAAATTCATCTGCTTAATGAAACAAAAACTATGAAAATCAATTTGATTGTGTGAATTAAAATTTACTACTATTCAAACTAAAATGATAGGACTAAAAGAGACTTAGACCACATAAATAAATATACAAAACAGTTGAAAATATAAAATTCAATAGATAAACCTTTTATCCTTTGTTGCTCCTAAACTTAAGCATGATTAAATTACTTTAACAGAAGCATGTATAGATAGTTTTAACGAGTACTAAAATTCATCTGCTTAATGAAACAAAAACTATGAAAATCAATTTGCTTATGTGAGTTAAAATCTACGATGATTCAAACTAGGATGATAGTAATAAAAGAGACTTAGGTCACATAAATAAATATACAAAACAGTTGAAAATACTTAAAATACATTAGATAAACGTTTTATCCTTAGTTGTTCCTAAACTTAAGCATGTTTAAATTACTTTAACAGAAGCATGTATAGATAGTTTTAACAATTACTAAAATTAATCTGCTTAATGAAACAAAAACTACGAAAATCAATTTGTTAGTGTGAATTAAAATTTACTACTATTCAAATTAAAATGATAGGAATAAAAGAGACTTTGGTCACATAAATAAATCTACAAAACAGTTGAAAATATTTAAAATTCAATAGATAAACCTTTTATCCTTTGTTGTTCCTAAACTTAAGCATGTTTAAATTACTTTAACAGAAGCATGTATAGATAGTTTTAACAATTACTAAAATTCATCTGCTTAATGAAACAAAAACTGTGAAAATCAATTTGATTGTGTGATTTAAAATCTACGAGAATTCAAACTAGGATGATAGTAATAAAAGAGACTTAGGTCACATAAATAAATATACAAAACAGTTGAAAATACTTAAAATACATTAGATAAACGTTTTATCCTTAGTTGTTCCTAAACTTAAGCATGTTTAAATTACTTTAACAGAAGCATGTATAGATAGTTTTAACAATTACTAAAATTCATCTGCTTAATGAAACAAAAACTGTGAAAATCAATTTGATTGTGTGATTTAAAATCTACGAGAATTCAAACTAGGATGATAGTAATAAAAGAGACTTAGGTCACATAAATAACTATACAAAACAGTTGAAAATATTTAAAATTCAATAGATAAATCTTTTATCCTTTGTTGTTCTTAAACTTAAGCATGTTTAAATTACTTTAACTGAATCATGTATAGATAGTTTTAACAATTACTAAAATTCCTCAGCTTAATGAAACAAAAACTATGAAAATCAATTTGATTGTGTGAATTAAAATTTACTACTATTCAAACTAAAATGATAGTAATAAAAGAGACTTAGGTCACATAAATAAATATACAAAACAGTTGAAAATATTTAAAATTCATTAGATAAACCTTTTAATCTTTGTTGTTCTTAAACTTAAGCATGTTTAAATTACTTTAACAGATGCATGTATAGATAGTTAACAATTACTAAAATTAATCTGCTTAATGAAACAAAAACTATGAAAATCAATTTGATTGTGTGAATTAAAATTTACTACTATTCAAACTAAAATGATAGGACTAAAAGAGACTTTGGTCACATAAATAAATATACAAAACAGTTGAAAATGTTTTAAATGTATTAGATAAACCTTTTAATCTTTGTTGTTCTTAAACTTAAGCATGTTTAAATTACTTTAACAGAAGCCTGTATAGATAGTATTAACAATTACTAAAATTAATCTGCTTAATGAAACAAAAACTACGAAAACCAATTTGTTAGTGTGAATTAAAATTTACTACTATTCAAACGAAAATGATAGGACTAAAAGAGACTTTGGTCACATAAATAAATATACAAAACAGTTGAAAATGTTTTAAATGTATTAGATATTCACTTCCTTTTCTGTTCCTCAACATCAAGCATGTTATTTTGAATTCTCTGTATTGTCACTTGGTGTTACATTTGACTGAGCACGTAAAATGTCAGGGAGATATGACAAAGAAATCGTTCGTAGCCGATTCATTCTTTTGTGGTGCTTGCGTGAGTTATTATTGTTACAAAATTTCTAACTCAATGCCAATGTGCCATCTCTATCACTTTTACTAACAATATTGGTGACACTCAGACGTCGTTATAAGAAAAATGATTTCTCAGACCATATCACGGACAGCCAATTGATTTAACATGGTGAATTATTATTAATCAATGCATCTATGTTTGAGCCATTAAAAAGATAAAATCACTTGTAATAAATGTCATTCACATCTCACGGTTATACACACTAGAATTTTATATTCGCCTCTCACATATTTTTATTTTCTATAAAGCAATTTGAATCTTTATGAAAATGTATCGTTCCTCAACCAACAAATTGCGTTTATTACATACATATAATTATTTTGCATTTAATGTATACAAAATATTACACGGAACAACTTTTATATATTAGTTCAAATAGCTTTAAATGGAAATAAATTTTATCTAAAAATTTAAAACGGAAATTAAGCGAATTTCAGTTTGTATAGATATAAAAATTTCTTATAATACGGGTATTTGAATTTATATAGTTTTTTTTTTGGGGGGGGAGTTCTTTTTTAGAATATCATCTGATATGAACATAATAAAAGTGTTTAAAGCTTTTCAGTAACATATCTCCTACCACCTTGTTATCTCTAATTTTAAGTTGAAAATTACCATTGTTATTGTAAATATTTTATTATCGATATTCCTATTATTTCCGAAAATCCTAGCAGTATTGTTAGCATTCCTTGGAAGACAAATACAGCATGTATAATTTTGAGAATTGAAGTTTATACCGTGAAATTAGAGATATCTCTTACACTTTAAGGAAAGAAATATAATATAACAGAAACTGGGTTTGTGAGACAGTTTAAGGAAACAAACTATCTCACTGCCAATGTGCCATCTCTATCACTTTTACTAACAATATTGGTGACACTCAGCTATCGTTATAAGAAAAATTATTTCGGAGTCCATATCAAGGACAGCCAATTGATTTAACATGCTGAATTATTATAAATTAATGCATCTGTGTTTGAACCATTAAAAGATAAAATCACTTGTAATAAAGCAGAAAATGTTATTCAGTTCTCACGGTTATACACACAAGAATTTTATATTCGCTTTTCAAATATTTTTTTTTCTATAAATCTATTTGTATCTTTATGAAAATATATGGTTTCTCAACCAACAAATTGCGTTTATTACATAAATATTGTTATTTTACATTTAATGTATACAAAATATTAAACGGAACAACTTTTATATATTAGTTCAAATAGCTTTAAATGCCTTGAAAGGGAAATAGATTGTCTAAAACTTTAAAACGGAAATTAAGGGAATTACAGTTTGTATAGGTATAAAAATTTATTATAATACGGGTATTTGAATTTATATAGTTTTTTTTCGGGGGGGGAGAGGGAGTTCTTTTTTAAAATATCATCTGATATGAACAAAATAAGAAATGTTTAAAGCTTTTCAGTAGCATATTTAAGACCACCTTGTTATCTCTAATTTTAAGTTGAAAATTACCATTGTTATTGTAAATATTTTATTATTGATATTTCTATTATTTCCAAAAATTTTAGTAGTATTGTTAGCATTCCTTGGAAGACAAATATAGCATGTATAATTTTGAGAACTGAAGTTTATATCGTGAAACTAGAGCTATTTCTTACACTTTAAGGAAAGAAATTTGGTTTGGTAGCTACATTTTAACACAACTAATGAGACCAACACAAGCCGATTCTGAAAAGAACAATCAATTTGAATCATCTGGTATATTAAAAAAATGCATCGTTGAACATTAAGAGAAAATATAGTAATAACAGAATTTTGGGTTTGCTAGACATTTTAAGGAACATATATTCGAGATAAAAGATCTTCTTAAAATGTTTTCAATTCAATATAAAATAAAAAATTGTTTTATAACAAAAAAATTTCCTATATCATTAATACAATTATTTTTTCAAAGATTATTATTTTTATATGAAGCAATGCATTTTTAAAAAGCTTAAAATATATACACTAGGTGAAAAAAACAAATACATTTAATCGAAAAATGGCTTTTTAAGTATAAAAATTAAAAATAACTTTGTTAATTAAATCAAAGCTAAATATCTTTTACTAATAATTATTTATATGAGCGATATATTATGTTTTAATAGCATTATAAAAATACAATTTTTGTAAATTTTAATTTATTTTTTATTTTTTTTTAAGTCAAACACTTTTATATTAGATTTAAAATTATGATTAAGATATTAAGATTATTCATTGTGTTTTATGAAGCAATGCATTTTTAAAAAGCTTAAAATATATACACTAGGTGAAAAAAACAAATACATTTAATCGAAAAATGGCTTTTTAAGTATAAAAATTAAAAATAATTTTGTTAACTAAATCGAAGCTAAATATCTTTTTTCAGTCTGTGAACCTCAATCATATTAATATGAGCGATATATGTGGTTTTAATAGCATTATAAAGATACAATTTTTTGTAAGTTTTTAATTTCTTCTCAGTTTTTTTTATAAAGTTAGACACTTTCATAGTTTTAGATTTATAGAATAAAAAGATATTTACCTTTAATTTGATATAAAATTTTACTTTCTGACATACATATATTAAAAGCTATCTAGTGGGTAAACAAATTTCATCTTTTTTCTTTGTCGTATGTTTTATGTTATTTTAAACATTATATTACTTGAAATAACAAAGCTAAATATTTTTCTAATTAGAGAGTTATTGATGAATTTATAAAACAAAATCATTTTTAAAGGAGCAGAACTTTATTTTATGATGAATTGAAGAAAGGATATAGACTCCGCTTAATGTGATCGCGGTTAATTTTATCAATCGCTTATTGTTATCGAAATCACTTGATCCCAATTTTCTCCATTCATTTGTATGTTAAAATTATCGCTTTATGTGATCATTACATCGGTTAATGTTATTAGTTTTCGAACCTCATTTTAACTGGCTAAAGAACAGTCACAATGTATTCAGAAGGAACCCAATCTTTTCTTTCCCTTCGTTGTTATTTTAATTTCCGAGAATTCTCCCTCTTAATAGGGAACTAATGAACAAAATAAAATTATACGTTCCTAATTTCAGAAATCCACACATATGTCATTTGTCAGATAAGAAGAAGGCAAAATTCTTATCAGGACTGAGAAGGAGCGTATATTTTATGCCTTGCTCGCTTACATTTGCTTGTCGATATGTAAGCCAGAAAGCGAAATGATTTAACATTAATCCGAGTGGAACACACCAAGGAAAATCTCCAAAAAATACGCTAAAGTTTTATTGTGTCAGTAACAAAGTGTTCTATGATTTTTTACTTCATTTGTCGACTAGATTTAATACGGGAAACTCACCTCGTTATTGTCCCTTTACTTCCGGTTATAAGTAGATATATAAATACTATTATAGACTGTTAATTTTTAATACATTAAAGCTCGTCAAGTCTCGAAGATCATTTCATAGAATTAATGGATTCTAAAAGTACGAATAAAAATATTTTTAAGAGATTATTTATATTCTTTTACGAAAGTCATCCAAGATATTTAAGTCAATTAGAGATACATGTGTTACCGCAAACGAAATACTTCGAAATAGAGATTGACAAAGCCATGAGAAGCTATTATCGTCTCTGTGTCTCAGGGAGTAGGGGTGCATCCCTCAATAATGCCAAAGAGAGTGCAGTTTCTAAACAATCGACCTGATCCTCCTACCTCAAAACTCCATGGTGGAAAGCACTGGCAGAAATGTACACTACATCCATTTTCAGAACGTTTTTAGGTCGAAAATTGTACGTGACAACCGGAGGAATTGTACGTGCGAACCGCTTACAGGGTTAACACAAAAGATCGAAATTTTAAATCGTTATGACAGATTCCCAAAAATGAGTCAGCGCAATGCTGCAGCACGGTTAAACATTTCTCAGCCTCTGAATTGCATTGAAAGTGTTGAAACGTGGAGTACAACACCGCTCCGATGACTTTAAAAAACATCATGATTACGAACAATTTATCAATGAGCTTCTTATAAAAAATTGTAGGCAGTCAACAATTGATCAAGTTTTTAATTATGTATATAATTCTTATGTTTTAAATGATAATATATAATACATAAATATAAGGTGAGTTTTTCATTTTATTTTGAAATTTAGTGCGTGTAACTTAAGTATATTGTTTATTGCTATCAATACTAATATCGTTTATTGCTATCAATCGGTTATTGTTATCAAAATGACGGTGTCCCAAACTGATCACGTTCAGCGGAGTCCACTGTATTAAAAATATCTTAAGTCTCGAACAGTACTGTCCCTTGAATAAAAATCATTTCTGATGGCTCCACTTACAGATTTATAATTTTTTAATTAAGGACCAAAACGACCTTTAGAAATTTTCTCGAGGCACTCAAACTAGCTTGAACATGAACTTTACTGGTTCCTCCATTAGAACAAGCAAATGGCCTCACCACTGTTCTTAAGCAAACAGCAGGAGTCCAAGATCGAATACTCTCTAAACAAGATATGCTTCACGAACGATTCGTTCCACAGTATCATCCTAGTTATGGTTGGATTAACCAGGTTGTTTTACACTTTTACACCGAATGTAATTTTACACTTGTAATAAGCCATGGTTTATCTGCTGCTAGATTTACAAAAATTTTCATTTGTCTTAAATAGTCAGTTTAACCCTTTATGCTAATTGCTTTTAGGGACAGCTAAACAATTCGAGAATTTTCTGTTTTCTGTTTCGAGCGAGTTAGATTTCAGCAAAGTTAGAATCAATCCATAAACAAATTTTACAGCGTCTTAGATCAATTTTATAATATTTCAAGCCTGGTACATAATTTTACTTTTTCGGCAGATACAGTGACAGAAATCATGATAATATGCTTCACTTTAATAGTACTTCGATTAAATAAATCTCCTACCAGAATTTTATTTTATTCTTTTTTACATCCTATGATGTTTAAAATGACAGCTGATCACTATTGAAGACCAACTTTAATATTAGATCAAAAACGATATATAATCGCTTCTCATAGATTAACAATTAAAAATTTATATTCATTTATTCATTCCTTTATAAATCCTCTCCTTAGAGTTTTACTTTATTAGAATTTTCAAGTAAGTTAAAATACCTAACGCTTTTGCAAAAGAATCAAATTGTTTATTGTAAGCTTTTGAAGTAGTTAAATATTTCTGTAACTGCGTAAAAGAGAAACATATTATTTAATTTAAACCCAATAATTCGTGATTTTCTTTAGCAAAATTAAAGTCGGCTATTAATTTCACAGCCTTCACAATATTCTTGAAATAAAAACAATTTTGTTTTTATAAAAAAAAACTAGAAGGCCCGACAGATGTTGTTCTGTTTTAATGCTGTAAATCTTAAAAAAATCTGGATGTCCAAAATTCAGAATCATCCAAAATATGAGCATTTTCAACGGTCATTTTTTGTTTTCGTTTTTAATCAATTACGAATTTCATAGCTTATGATTTAAAATTCGATTTTCTTTCTACTTATTTTTATACACACATAGTATTTATTAATTATATAAATGTTTAATGTTGTAGTTTGCAAATTTTAAGACCAAATCGACAGCCTTTGTACTTTTCAATGACTTTGAACACAAAACTTTTCAGTCTTAATTCATTTCAAATGTCAATTCCCGTGCCCTAAAGCAGTTGTAAACACAGGAGTGAAAAACAGTAGGTCCATCCAAATAGGCAATTCAAGCGTGTGTTTGATAGATGCTAACAGGTCGAAAAACTAATGGACTAGTGATTGCAAGTCGGAACCCAAAATGAAGATTCTACTTCTTCCATACTCTTTCTTTAGATTGCAGAGTTGACACGTATCTGCTTAGTTCAGCAAACGAATTTTGGACGCAATATGTACAAACATTCGCGTAGTGTGAGGAGGATGATTATATTAATTTTTTACATTAAAAAACGAACAATAGGTCCAAAACTTCGAATCGCCAAAGTCCGGATGATTTTAGATTTAAGGCTATCAACTGTATCTTGAAATCAACAACGAATGGAGTATTTTTAAATAGAAATAATGAATCCGTACTCCGAACTATGCAAAGAAGACTAGTAATGTATGTCAGTGCTACGAAAGAGAGGTTGTTTCGTATGCTATTCACAAGCAAAGCATCAACACGAAAGAAAAATCGTGTTAAGAAGAAGGACAAGGTCTTTAAAGTGTTATGCGTTTAGACTGATATTATCTTAAAGCAATACTATCATACACAAATAAAATGTCGAAAATTTCTTTCCTGAAGGTCACTCTTAAAATAACTGTCTTTATCCAAGGAGTTTAATAACTGTTAGACTCTTATTTATAGTCTTAAATATTATAAAAATATATCAATAATATAGTGTTGGCTTTGTTCATTGCTGTGATAGGATTTTACATGCATATTTCTAAATATGGTAGTCTAAATATGTTCAATAAAGCAAACCCGATATGCATTGAACTTCATGACAACTGGTAATTTCCATCAGATTGATTTTAGTGAAGTCCAGATGGGAAAAACTGATATCTGAGTATCATTTATGTTCACAAGAGTATATAAGTTATAGATTCATAATTTCTTTCTTATTTCTTAAGAATATGATTGAAATATAAAAATACAGATGAATCCTGTTATAGCCAACCAAGCATATAACGAACAAAAATTTTGATTCCACTATTTTTTTTATTTCATTGCTAATTTTTCTTTTTATCGTGAATCTTCGATATCTAAAATCGGATACAACGAAACTTTTCATTTGTTTTATTTTTTTCACTTGTTTTCCGAAACATTTTGCAGTTATGGAAACAAAGCTTTGTCTCTTATTTCATAACACAATTGATGATTTTAATAAATATTAGTCCACACAAACAGTGGAAGAAAAAGTGTTAGAATTCTATGTTATAATAGACACAGAAACTCATGAAAGTTTTCTCTGAATTTCCTTCAAATTAGCAAACTCTAACCGATTGTTTCTGTATCAATATTATGAGAAACAAACATAAAATTATTTTTGCATTTGTCTTGAATTATAGTCAGTTTAACCATTAATGCTAAGTGTCTCTTTTTAGGGACAGCTAAACAAGGGTTTGTAGAATTTTTCTGTTTTCTCAGAGCGAGTTTGAGATTTCAAAGAAGGTAGAAGTCAAAACCATAAACAAAATACCAAATTTTACAGCGTCTGGGATCAATATTTTATAATATTTCAAGCCTGTTACATAATTTTACTTTTTCGGCAGGTACAGTGACAGAAATCATAATAATTTGCTTTATCAATCATTGAGCTTCACTTTACAGTACTTTGTCATACGAAATAAATCTCGTACCACGGAATTTTTCTTTTTTCTTATAAATGACATCTTATGATGTTTAAAGTGACAGCTGATCAATATTGAAGACTGACTTTAATATTCAAAGTTGCATAAGTTTCATATTTGACTTACTCAGTGCATCCTATAATAACTTAAATTTAAGATATCCATCAAAATATATTTGGCAGCAATGACTCGGGCATTAATGAGTTAATATTTTGTCATTTTAACAAGCAATTGATCAATCTAACCAATTTTAATCATTGTTATTTTTAATAGCGTTTTATCACATCCTGAATTATAATCACTACAGTTTACATTTAACAACTAATGTAACAACTAATGAAGTATAAGAGTTACATTTTGTAGTTTGTAACGGTTTTCTTAGCGGTTCGGATGTATTGAACACTCGGATACACCAAATCAACGTTTGATCTCTTAAAATTCGTTATAACACAGTTTGAATTGCATTCAAACTACGTTACACATACTATGCTATACGTATATGCGTATAATTTTGTATACACATGTACATATTTTATAGGAATACAAGCACATATGCGCGTCAATTTGGTAGTAACTTTATGTCATTTACCCAAGCATTCTATAAATTTCAATGAATACTTTATTAATACATCTCTAACTATGTGAGCATGCTGGTTCTATATTAGAGGGCATCACACAAAAACAATCTTTACATAAAAATGTCATATATACATGTATGTGTGTGTCAACAGTTCTATTATACATATTTTAAATTTTTGCAGTTCTGAAAAAAAATCCTTCATTAGTAATTATTTAAGCCCAATTTAGTTGCTATGTTTCTGATAAACTGACAGAACATCATATATGTTCAATATATATTTTAACATCACAAAATAATCACTTTGCCGGAACTATGTTTCTCTGCATGTATAAAATTGAACTTTCATACAGAAAATAAAATTCATTCCGAAATCCTGTTATAAGTAGATTAGATTATGATATAAATAAAAGACAGCATTGGACAGTATAAATTATGAATTGAGAATTTCGTAATTTGTTAATAATATTTTGTGTTAAATTATTTAAAATTTAATAAAGTTTCGTACATTTAGTATAATTGTTTAAAACTTTAATTATGGCAAACTAATTTTAAAATTGTTAACATATTTACATTTTAAAAGAGCCAATTAAAAAATTATCAATCCATTTCTTACTTAAAATGTAGTTTTTCACATGCAGTTATGAGATGCCTTACATTTATCAGTTAATCTGAAACTGTAACCGGTTATGAGAATAATTTAATTTTAATAATTCCTTGATTGTCAGCAAGGTAATTTAATTGAATTTATTAATATTTATACAACACACGTATTTTTAATTATGTTTTATCGTTTTCTTATTTGTACACTAAAAAAGTAACTTAAGTGCATTTGAGTGGATAGTTAGTCAGAAATAGTTTTTAATTTAATGGAAATTAGGAGTTAATAAGAGTCAATATAATCTAACAAAATTTTACATTTACAAAGTGAAGCATAATTAAATTAATCACACTAGAAAATTTAAAGTCAGATTATTTTTCTTTCTAAATTCAAGTGTTTAATTTTTTTTCACCCATTCGGGTACAGTTTTGTTTTAAGTTCAATTTAAGTTTCTGGCCCATTAAAGCACATGTTTTCTTCTTTTGAGAGGTTTGTATGAAGTTATATTTAATTTTAACAAATAGTTTGTATTATAGAATAAATAAATATCCCTAAATCACAATTATAATTACTTTTTTAAATTAAAACTACATATTGCCTAGTGTTCTTAAAGTCAATATTGTTAGGAAACATTAAAATTGTTTATAAGAATCAAGAGTTGATTTTGTAAATTTTATTCAATAGAGTATGATCAAATTTGATGCAGTATTAGTAGGACAACCATATCTGAAAGTGATAATTTTAAAATGCTTCTTTTACTTTAATTTTCAATATTTTCTCTTAATTTGCCTAATTATTACTTAATTTACTATATTTTGAAAGCATTTTGGTATTATATTGCTGATTCGTTAAATAGTTAATTTACAGAAAATGATTTATGTCTGTATGCTGAATTTTCCTGAAACTTTTGTAAATTTAAACTCAGCTTAAATAATACAAACTAAATCGAGACTAAGAATGGATACACAGATTAAATCTAATATATATCAGGATTTTGTGGTACACATTTTGAAGGAATCCATGAAAATTAGGTTGAAATTAAGTTATCTGCTTTTCTAATAATTTGTAATTATTTTTAGGTTTACTTTAAATTATATGTGCACAAAATTTCGTAATTCTAAGATAACAAATTACGAAAATGCTTTATACCACCCACCATATCCTTAATATACACTACACAAATAATGAATTCGAAATTTTTGCTAAGCAGTGATCGTATTTCTAAAGCAAATTTTCATGGAATAATATATACAGATTATTAAAGTTCTTTTAAAAATGCTTGGGCATCATAACTGTCTTAAAGAAACCAAACAGCTTAAAATATACTAGAAATATCCTAAAGAAATCGAAATTCGAGCTAAGCAGTGATCATCTTACGAAAGTAAATTTTCAAGGGACAATATTTTCAGATTATAAAAGATTTTTTTAAAACCTTGAGCATCATAACTATCTTAAACTAAATAGCTTAAAATATCTACTAGAAATATCCTAAAGGAAATGGGGTATTTAAAGAGATGAGTAGCAATAAATTGCGGTAGCCGACTTGGATTCCAGTACAAAATTTTAAAATACAGCAGAAATTAATATCTTAAATTTGTCTACAATATTTGTACCTATAAAAGTACATGGAAATGATTTTTTTTAAATGAGTGCAATTTGTTTTCATTTATTCATGGAAAACATCAAATTTTTTTTGTACTTGCTATTAACATTGTGAGACAAAACACAGCAATCCGAAAATAATTTTTAGAGTTACAAACTGAGCTTGTAACCCTAAAAATGTTTTGCCTCAGACCTACCCTCCCAAGAATATAATGAAACTGGATGTAAAACCTAAATTAAAATTTGTAAGAGATTTCCTAATTTGAAATAAAAATTCAGCTATTTTCTTAAAAGATTCCCCTTTTTTTTATAAAAACAGATATAATTTTCAAAAGATTGTTTTTGCAGTCACAGTTTTAATTCATTACACTAAAAAAATTATGTAAATTATCTGTTATAAGTTTGATTTTGCTATAATAAAAATATTGTTACAGTAAAAACTTTTTAGCTATCACATTATTCCTCAGTTATATAAAAGCTAAAACTGTTTCTCAGAAAATTCATTTAAACTTTTTGTTGCAGAACAGTTAAAAAAATGTTTATTACAGCCACTTAAAAATTTCCAGCTTGAAAGGTTGGACTTAAATTGAAATTATCAGCAAAAATCTATTTGTAAAATAAAATTTGATATTAATTGATATTTTTTTTTACAAATAAGATCCATTTAAACTATAACTTTCGGCTAGTCGATGGAAAAACAAGAATTATCACAAATTTTTAATTCATAAATAGTAAAAACAAAAACATTGTTTTGAAAAGCCAATATTATGTATGGTCTTTCAGAAAAAAAAACCAATAATAGAAATTTTTAATTTTTCACCGAACATTGTCATCTATACTCAGTTGGATACCTTAAATAAATCTAGACGTTAAAGCTAAAATAAAAGATTTCTCATCTGTGTAAGAAGAAATACTTTAAATGCTGATCAAACCTATATAGGAAGTAACTGAGAAGATAATGAGTGCTTTTAAACAAGAACTTTTAAAGAATTATAGGCTTAATGTACTACTATGGAATAACCACAATGTTACAAAACGTAGAAATACTTTATATAATAGGTTTAAATTGTTTATAACATGCAATTTATGCAAAAGAATAAAACATCTTCTTCCATGGCTAGGGGAATCATATTACAGGCATCCGCCTATGGGCAAGCCCATTTACAAAGCCTAAGGTCTTTTAAGCCGCTTTGCATCGCGTGTATAAATCTTGCGCCTGAAGTTTCCGACTACTTCTATGTTTATCGTGTATCTTCTTATTTGATCACGTGTGGGACTTCTTGATATTCTCCTGTCTGTGTCCTCAGGCGCATGCTTTAAATTCATACGCTTCACAGCTAGTAGTAAAGATTGTGGGTTACCATAATCATCTGTTATCCGCATAAACGGATTGCCCTTTGGCGAACTATAATGGTGCGAGTCAAGCATTCGTTGACTAAATAAAGCCTTAGTAAACAAAACAACTGAAATTATATTCAATTCTTGCAAAGTTCAAATATCGAAAGAATTTTTTCAAGCATTTTAGAGCTAGCTGTAAAAATTTTGGAAAATATGCTCTACAGTAAAATACATCCTGTTCTTTCTTTTATGTAAATTCCACTTAAATTGCAGATTGTTTGAAGAAAAATACTTTGTAGGTGTTAGACTCACAAATACCATCAAGTGAGGTCAAAAGAAGTTAAGGTGTAAATGACTTTATTCTCTCTGCAGAAAACGGAAATTTCTTTTCTATACAAAGAATTTCAATTTCTTCAACAGGTCACTTTAAGCATCCCAATGATAACAATAAATTTAACATATCTAAAGAATAATAATCTTATTCAAAAGCATTGAGAAAAAAAATTATTTTATCTTATTTCATTTTAAATTAATATGTTTTTATATTTTTATCCTCTCGTAGATACCAACAAATTTTTTAAAAAGCTACGAGATTTTTATGACCTTCCTATCAGATATTTTAAAGCAATTTCTTCTATATTGAAGTCTTTGTCGAGCTTATTTAACGTTAGGGTTTGTACGAAGTACGTTTAAAGAGCATATGAAGTACGTTATAAAGGTTTAAGTTTTCAAAGGTTAAATTAATCTGTATTATTAAATTAATTATGGAATTTAGCTCATTAATAAGTTATTTATTTAAACTGTTTTTACAGTTTTATCATCTAAGGGAGTCATCATTTTCATAATTAAGTATTTAAGTTACTATTTGAGACTAATTAGACATAATTTCATTCTGTTTCTGCTTTCCTTCAAATTTACAAGAGTTTTTATAATTTTTATACCACAAAGATTTCTGTACTAGAAGCATTAATGAGTTCTATAGAATATAAATTTGAAATTCATTTAAGTTTTAGTTTATTACCTATATTATGTATTAACTTCAGGGTCGTAACACAACCCTTAACTTTTTTTCCTTTAAATTCTTTTGTATTAACCTGTCAACAGCGGAATTTATTTTTAAAAGTTCCTTCCGCGGTGCGTAAGTAAAATCAACCAATGACGTGTATACAGGTAGAACGCAATACAAATGAACGCGTAATATATTTTGCAGAGTTACAAAATCAAAGCAAAGAGAATGGAATTTCATTTTTATTAGATAAAAATGAACAATTCATTGTTAATAAATGTATTGTTGTTAATAATTTAGATATTACCTAGACAATAAAATTCCCAAATATGACAATTTAAATTAAAAAAATCAAAATGTCAGCTAATTTAAGTGTGATATTTTTCAAAATAAGGTATCAAATAAGGTCTTTCACAGGTCAAGTACCTGTAAAGAACGGAGAATACATGAGAGAATGGGGAAAATAATCAACTCATTATGTAAAAAGCAATACATTGTATAGAAAATTACTTATATACCAAAGAATTTAACATTTTTACTTTAAATTACATCAGGCCTCATTATAAAGAAAATATGATGGCAGCTAGATGAGATATGATATTAAATGACATTTATCTTACTGAAAATTTATTGCTGATATTTATATCGAATGGTACAGTCTACCAAAGAAATTACCGAATATATCGACAGAGCTTAAACCTAACGGGATTCAAACCCGCGACCTACAATATTTATGGTATTATGATTTCATTGCATAGTTACTACTTTTAAATGAAAAATAACTTGTTTCATGACATCATTTGTTTATTTATATTTTTGTGTTAAAAAGTGAGTATTAAGGGTACTGTGGTTGCAGGTGACTTTCGAGTCATAATAACGTCCCTCGAGGTGTTAATTTGGTCGAATATCTCGGTAGAATATGTCGAATATCTCGACCACATATATTATATATTCTGATTATAAATCTCATTGTAATTATATATCTATCTATGTATGTCGGCTTTAAAAATATTAAATTAATTTCATATATGTCTGTCAATTGAGCCATTTTTATTAATCTAATTTTGAAAAGCCGATCTTATTCCACCCTGAAGCTATTCGCATTCCAATCAGTTCGAAAGATATTAATGAAAAATTATATATAATTAATTTATATATAATAGATTAAGTTTTTCAGTATCGATAGATATAAATCTAAGTTTCTATTTTTTTCTTGGCGAGATTTTTTACTTTCAGTAATTATAATTTCCCCACATTCTATCAATTTTGTTTAAACTTCATAGCTGCCATCTCTTAAATGAAACCTAACTCACAGATTTCATTATTTATACCTTAGGGTGCTACCATATTGGAAATCGAGATATCTCACAGGATACCAATTTTCTACATCGGGCAATCGTCATTATGACGCGAAAGTCACCTACAACCACAGCACCCTTAATACTTATGTATTAAAGCAAAAATATAAATTAGCAAACGATAGCATGAAACAAGTAAGTTACATTTAAAAATGGTAACCATGAAATGTAAACATAATACAATAAATATTGTAGTTCGTGTGTTCGAATCCCGTTAGATTTAAGCTCTGTCGATATATTTGGTAATTTCTTTGGTAGACTGTAAATTTTATTTTACACGGCGTGTATGTACATGGACCGCACCAAATTGAAAATCTGAATTGGTGTGTAAACAAGTTAAACCCAGTTAACTAGTTAATTGCTCAACATTTTTTCACTATTATCAATTCAGACGAACTTATTTCTTGACCTTTTAAAACAGATTTTACATGTCTCACAAATTTTCATATAATTTTATCAGATATTTCAAGACTTACAATCTATCGAAACAAATACACCCTAAGAATACAGAAAGACTCATTTAGAAGACATAAGACTCTTTAATACTTTTGCAATTTACTATTTTCTTTTGTACTAAAATAAAAGCTAATATGTTGGTTTTCCCATTATTTTTATAAAATCTCTTTTTCGTCTTTTCTTCAACCTAAGTGATTACATTTTTGATAAAAATAAATCTATGAACTGTCCTTATTCTCAAAATTTCCTTATTCAGGACTGATTACAAAATTTCATTTATTTCTTTATCTAAAACTCACACAAGTTTCATCAAAATTTTCCCAACCACAATTCATATATCTTTGTATACAAATTTACTTCTAGTTTTACCTTTCCTATACGGATTATTTATCTAAATAAATGCATTTAAACTACCTCTATATGGTACATACAGAAGATCATTTTATGTAATTACATAAAGGAGGTTTTGCGCAATATTTTAGCTTTAAATATTTTATAACTTCAAATCCAAGATGTTATACAACAGAAATTTACTGTACATTGTTTATTAAAATTAGATTATCTATTTTCTTCAACATAATTACAACCACATTGAAAATCGTAATTCATGTGTAAACAAGTCAAACCCAGTTAACTAGTTAATTCCTCAACATTTTTTACCATGATCAATTGCATATCATTGTGACTTATTTTTAAGATAATTTTAATATCTTCTACTATGTATCCGGTATATTAAATTAGAATGATGTTGTAATTACTTACGCACATAGAATCTTTACCCGTGCATATAATTCTTTTAAAATGATTGCTAAATATTAATTTCAATTTCTTCCATACTTCTGACTGTATGATTTTACATACATTCAGAGTTCATTTTCTGTCAAATTATCGAAAATTCAACACAATTTTGTCGACTTCTACTTCATAGAAGGTATTAATACTGGTTCAAAGATTCAAGTACATAATAAATACTTTAATCATTTATTAAATATAAACAATTCGTATGTCTAATATTTTGTTCTCAGCGCAATTTTCTGCTTCTTAGAATCTTAGCCCTTTCAAGTCTGACGTTCAACTAATAGTACATTGAATCTGATGTGACTCTATTAAAAAAAATGTACGAAATTTTCTTTAAGGTTCTCGTGTTATATTAATATGACTTTTATTTAAAATGTATATTTCATTACTCTCTAAAAGATGAGTATACTTCTTGAAAATACTCGTTCAAAATGGATTCTCTTCCACGTAATTAATGTTCCAGCGTCCAAAAAGAAAGTTACTTTAGCTTACTACGATTTTTAATATTATAAACAATTTAATTTTATTTAACAGTATGGGCTTTAAGAGCATTACTTTAGCTCATGTTTGATGAATTTTATATCTTATAAAATAATTATATTTGTAATTTAGGAACATTTGAATATGTGTCCTAAAAATCCCCACTGTTTGTAGAAATTAAATAAAACTAAATCCAAGCCTTTTGAAAGATGCTATATACATGTGTTTTAATAAGTAAAAAATATATTTTAGCTAAAACAAAAGTTAGGAGAAGAAAGATTTAAAATAAGTCATTTTTATATATAAAATACACTGATTAAATTGTTCCAACATAAAAGGTTTTTCGAAATTTCACTTGTATTCAATAATTTCCTGGAATTTTTAAACTTTTGTTTATATTTCTGATATCTATATAACTTAATCCTGAATAAGCATGCATGTAGAATTTGCATCTACGTATAAAATTCAAAACATAAAATTCAACCCTATATTTGACGATGTATTTAGCAATTTGTTTACTGTGTAAATAATCTCCCTGGTGGGTGTTTTTCATATAAATTATCCTGATTAAATTATTCTAATATATATAAAATTTTTGTCAAAATTTCCCTTGTATCCAATAATTCTCTGTAATTTCTAAACTTTTGTTTATATTTCTCATATTTATGTAACTTAATCCTAAATATGCACACATATAGAATTTGCCTCTACATATAAAATTCAAAACATAAAATTCAACCCTATTTCTGTCTATGTTTTAGCAGTTCTTTTATTGTGTAAATGGTCTCCCTGTTGGTTTTTGATTCATAAATATTTATTCAAATTTTGATTCAAATTTATCTAGTGCTAAAATATACTAAAATATTTTTCTACACTGAAAAAAGTTAAAATATTCCACTGATAGTAAAATTTTAGGTTCATTACTAAATGACGCTGCCATGACTGAAATTTCAAAAGAAGTAAACACTTAATTTTTAAAAAAACCTTTTACATAAAATAAAGAATTTTGGTTGATTAAATAACTAAAAATAAAAAATTTCGATTCAAATTTCTTCGATGGATAAATCCGAAATAACCAAAGTTTAAATTAAGAGACAACAAATTACTGCTTTAAAAATAGTTTTAATAAATGACAAATGTTACATATCACACTTTAATAGGGTCTTTTGATGCAATTTGCATTGTACTTGAAAGAATCGTTATTAGAAAAAAAATTGGAACAAGCCTTAACAGTAACATTATTCAATAATTGGAGTGATATGTTAGTTTACTAAATATGCCTTACTGGTAGAAATTTTCCAAAAGGAGCCATGAAAATACTATAATAAATGTAAAGTCACGCAGTAGCAAGGTTATGTTATGTTTAACAGATATTGCTGAAAGCTGTAGAGTTGTATGCCTATAAATTTTATATCTACCTGTGCATCTCGATGGCGATGTATATAAATATGAAACTTTCACTCTAACGCTGATAGCATATATGCCGATAAACTACAAAATAGTCTTGTTATTTGAAAATATTTTCTGATATTTACTATAAATAGTAACTTAGTTTTCTGATTAGAGGTATGTATGAGAGGGAGTTTGGAATTTAAAGCATATCCGTACTTTTGAAGACCTGTTGCTAAATAATAGATCATTTTATTCAGTCAGAGAATCGATTCATACCTTAAGCAATCACAACAGTAAAATTGATATTTATTGATGTCATGGAGTTTCTATCATTGGCTTTACTTGATAAGCGTTATTTAATGGAAAACAATCTATTCTTATATACATGAGGAATCCCCAGCACATAATCAAAATCACTACAAAATAATCGCATTGTTAACCATACGGCAACGCAATATTACTTGTTGATCATATCAATACTCAAAGCAATGTTTCTAAATTTCCTTCAGATTTTGTTTCTTTTTGACATCCGTTTATCGTTTACAGAATAATGTATTAACAACGTTCTTCTAAGCACTCTCATCCCTTCATGCAACCTCATGATATATAACCAAATTTTACTTCTCAAATGATTTTCATACTATTTCGTCACTAGATAATATTTACCACACCACATTTTTTCCCTTTATGCACTTAAGTATTTTTCCGTTAAACTACATATTTCTCCCTTATAGGGAAATAAATAGCCTTTATAGTTTACTACTTTGTAGAACCAGTAAAAAATATGCTTTGTTACGCATAACCTAGAGTTCTACTAATGTAGCTGTAGTAAATAGAGGGCAATTGCAAAATACATTTTTTTCCATCTGAAGCTCTTTAAGATGCTGATGGTCAAATAGCTAGGAAACTACCTTTGATAACCAGTGTATCTATGTTTCATTCTAAGATTTTCTATGGAAGTTTGCAATAGAAACTTCATGTAGTATAAATTCAATGGAATAAATATAAATATAGTATAAATATTCAATAGTAGAAAATTCGTCAAATATATTCCGTTCCTAGGTAACAAATTTAGCCAGGATTCAGATGTGTTTCAATGTGTTTCAATTTACTACATTTGATACAATGCTAAAAACTTGATAAAGTTTGTGACTCATAATTTTCTGTAAAGTTAATACGAAATTTGCATATAAGGGCATATTTGAACTATTTGCTATAAATAGCTCCTAAATAGTCTAACACGTAGCTTTGTGTGTTATTTAAAAGAGTACTTAATTCCACTTTTAAAGAACATGCTGCTTATGACATTTTAAAATATTGTACAAAATTATTTATTTAAAACTATGTGATATCAAAATCCTGAAATTATTAAATAAAAGACAAAAAACTATACTTTAAGTAACTGTAAGAAAGTTTAGTTTTTAAATTCAAGTTTAAAATAATCTTTACTGAAAAAAATGAACGGCAAAATTGTAAATCCTAAAAACAAAACCGAATTCCTAGAGAGTTTAACGTTTAACTACGTTAATATTTATGCATAAGTACTGCTAAATAACATATTTCCTAATCTGTAAAGTTTACGCAGTTGTTGTGGTTACGAACTCCGCTTCAAAAACATTATAGATAGTCATTTGGAATGCATTTTTTAGAGGCTTAAATTCCAATTCTGACTTTTAGGCTAAATTTGTAAGTAAGAATTATCGATACCGTTAAGATGGATGAATACAGCTTTGTCTACTTAAAATAGTCTATCATTTCATCCAAAAATCTTAAAGATGAGCTTCTAGGTATACTTTGTATACTTTTCGGTTTCAGTTGAAAATCATTTCGTTTTCTTTTGGCGTTTTTTTCTGCAGTATATCGCCAAAAGCTTTTTACCATCCGCAAAGGATACGGTTTAGGATTATGCTCTCAGGGTGAGAAAAGATGAGAAAATTATGAAGTGATTTCATTCTTGAGAAGCTTCCAGGTAAACGGCCGAAGTATCTTAGACGAGAAAGAAACATCTAAGGGGCACCCAAGTGTGTAAAAGCCAGTTAAGCCCGAAGCAACGAAACATTTGACTCTAAACGATTCTTGCGTGGCTTCACACATTTGCAACTGCCTAAAAAGTGGAAAAAAGCTTCCCCTGAACAACAAGGTAAATGATGTGATTTCACCAGTGGAACTTCATTTCTTTCCACGGAATAAAATAAGGAAATATTTGACTAAAACGCTGTGTACTCCAGAGAAATTTGTTTCATTTCATAGCGAATGGAAGACGGGGTAGATAGTAAATAATAAATACTAATTAAAAGGTTCAAGGTTTTTGAAAAACAATTTCTGTGTTACCGCGCAAACGTATTAAATCGCTGATTTACATATACAGTGGAATCCGCTCAAAAAGTTTTCCAAGTGACTAAGCAATTAAAACATTTTATACGCAAAAACTACATTGAAATAATTTTATTTAGTAGTAATTCTAGTTTTTACCTCTAAGTGAATACGTATAGGATGGTATTTTACAATTAAAATTAAATTTTAGCCTTTTAATTTAATTAAGAATCTAAATTTTCAAAATATCTAACATAAACTAAAAATTATTCAAATGGTTTTCAACATTAAAGAAAACATTAAGCAGTCATTTATACTAAATGAAACTTGAAATAATATTTTATATATTTGCTTTAATGTTATTTTATTCCTAGAAACTTCTGTATGATTTATTCATAATAGATTTATTATTATAATCCCTAACTTTTATCCCTATTTCACATGGTTCGGGAAAGGAACAGAATTAACTTCGCCTATAAAAGGTTGTACTTCTCATGCCTAATAAATAGAGTCAAAACATCTAATTTATAATACTAAATAATTTCTAACGATTGTCAAAATTTGAATCTAGATTTAACTGCAGTCAAACTTTATATTCTTCCATCAATTTTTGCTTGCTTAAAAAAAGTACTAAGACAAATTATTTTCATATGTATACTGTTGTTGACCAAAGAAATAATTTATTTATGGTAAAATATTTACTTGCATATCTTAGTTTTATATTTAATACTATGCATGTCACTTAAGTACCGTTTTGCAATTAACAACACACGAGGGTACTACTTTATTAACTTTATTTTTAAGTGAAAGACTGTTCTTAAATCTAATTTTTAACATAATTTCCCCCAATATGAAAGCATTTTTAATATCATAGAACAAAGCATTTGAATTCCATCCTAATAGAAATCTACCGCCTAGCTATGCGCAAGCTAATTCTTGCGTTTTCTGCCCCTCAGTCAACGTATTTGGTCTCCAGTTTTTTTTTTTCTTTTTTTAATTTATCATTTACAGAACTGTAGCACATCACTTAAATTATCGTAAAGTTACTTTTGCTTGGGACCGAAAATTTGGACCAAAGTTTTACCCAGTGTGTTACCTAGAGGTAGATTTCCATATGAAGAGTATTCAAAAGCTGAAATTTGCGATACAAATACCTTGACACTGGTGAAAATTGTGTTAAAAAGTAGATTAAAGTACAAGCTTTCATGCAAAAATAAAACTGATAAAAAAGAGTGTATTTTCATGTTTTTAATTCCTAACCGGTACTTAAAAATTTTTCAAAAAACACCCTGTATCTGTGGACATAAAGAACAAATATCAGTATTAAAAAAGGGTCATGAAATAAAATAAAATTTTTAAGCCTTAATATAGAGTATTTAAGATTAATCAACTCGTAAATATAAGTTTGGGTATCAGTGAGGCATTTAGTTGCAAAATAACTGTGAAAGAATCTAATAAGTAACTTAGAAAATTAAAAAAGTTAAAAAATATCCTATCTTTGAATGATAGTAGATTCTAAATAAATATGTTACATACGCTTTCTGTTAAATGGGATACTGATGACATAAGTATATAACAGCAGGGTGGTTTAATTGATTTTCTATAAATAATGGCATTTTCTACAGCATTTAAAGGCGTATTTATTGGGTATTTTAAGTTTAGAAAACATACAAGTTCCTGATTTACAACCATCCAAGTGATGAATGCTTAAAATAAAAACAATTATATTATGCATATCTGAATTGCTAGTATGAATATTAAAACTTATATTAAGAGGTTATAGGTTATTTAAAAGTATACAATAAAATAGATTAATCGTCTCTCACTGTATCAAAAATCTTAGTTTTTTTTTAATATAAAGTTTGTTTACTTTTACAAATTTTAGTTTATAAGTGTACATGAATTAGTATACATATTTTTAGTTCGATCTTCTAAAACTATATAACTCAGTTCTACTACTGGCTTAGTCTAGTTAAAAATAGATATTTGATTACAAATCTAGTTACTTCCCCTAAAGTATTTTGAAAACTTATTAAGTTAGACTATTTTTCAATAGTACTGTACCAGAAAGTTATACCTTGTAAATCTACATCCATGTAATGTAATCAATGAAATTTATTATTATTCTAGTAAAAATTTATTTTAATAAATAATTCTTGTTTAACATTTGTACACGCAGGTGCATGTTTTTTTTTAATAAACTATGATGTTATTCTTAAATTAAACTTAAATTATACCATTAAAAACATTATATGTTTAGTGCAATGTAGTCACAAATATATAAGGTTTTTACAGAGATAAGACTACCTTTGAAAACAATGAACACTATTTAGATGAGCATAATGAAAAAGATGTTTAGTTTCTTTATGGCCTATTTACGAGCGATAACATTTCTCAAAACCTATTCATATTTGAGAACAAAAAGAGGCAGTAAACAAATTGTTGCAGCCGGTTATATCTCTCAGTGATAGTAC
>CM063503.1:54315016-54352516 GCA_032207245.1 Pardosa pseudoannulata | reverse complement strand
ACATCTGCTAAATTCAAAATGTAATTTTGGATGCCGATCGCATTATTTCATTTATCAATATTTTTCAAATTCATCCTTCTTTTATGGGCATAGCAATTTAAATGTTCCTTAACATTGGAATCATATCTAGTCTTTGTTAATACCCTGAAATGGTCATAAATGTAGTCATCTCTTTTTATTTATGAGATTAGTATTTTTCAAAAAATGAAGCAAATTTATCTCATAGCGTGGTTAGTGCTTGCCCCTTTGTTAGTTGACGGTGAAACTGTCGGTCATGTTACACGAGATTATTTTGGGGATATCTTTAGCCTCGAAGATTGTCAACCAGAATCATGCGGCATAAATGGTAGGAGAGCTGCTGGAATTCCTGGTGAAAAATGCCGCTGTCAGTGTGCTCCATCTCATTATACCTTTAGAGAAGACATGCGACAATGCATTAAAGACGTTGGAGGTAAGATTTTGATATACTGTTCATATTTGAGCCGCTCAGTGCACAGATTGACTAACTCCATTTTTTGGATATTGATAAACTGGAATGTCATTGAACAAAATATGCCACGCAGTTCTCATTCAAACCAATATTCTGCAATTTCAATTATCAGCATGGCTTAATGATAAATTTTTTATGTCAGAGGGTCGGCGAATAGGTTACTCTCTGCCCCCGGAGCGGTCGAACGATGGCCGACTGGTCAGTATGCTGACCTTCAGAACCGGAGTTCGTGGGTTCGAATCCCACAGTGGCATGGATGTTCGTAGCCGTTCGGATTCGGCTTTAAGCTGTAGGTCCCTGTCTCATTAGCCCTCGTGTTGCAAAAAGTAGACCGTAGCATTCCAAACCAAACCTGTCCCCGGCGAGGACATCTACTTCAAATTTCTCTTAAAATTAAGTTTTTAGGTTTTTATACCTACTATTTTTGTATTTTGTTGTTTTATTAGTGAAGTACCGTTTTCTGTACTTTTTGGCTATTTTTTTTATTTTTATTTTTTCCCAATATTTGGGGTTTCGTATCATTCCACTACTTTGCTCTCGTTTAGTTTGTACTTTGCGTAATGTTCTGTCTCGTTTTATGTTTATAAAAAAATTGAAAAAAAAAATGTAAATAAAAATTTTAAAATTTTGTGAAATACAAAAATATATCTCTTTGTTACTGTTGTCACTTTTTGGTTATTTTTTATTATTTGCCGTACCAAGTTGCTTTTGTTATAGTCCCTGTAACTTTTTTTGTGTATTTTTTATTTTCTGAGCTTCACGTTGTATTGAATGCTGTGCATTGCTGTTAACCATACCTACTGGTCATTGTCAAGGTTCCAGTCTAATTATCCCCTAATTAGACAGCGCGTTGGTTACTCGTAATTTTTTATGAGAACGTTCTCGCCTCCTCGCTTCCTTGTGAGCTGGAGTGTATTAAATTTTTGTTTGGATTTCTTTTTGAATAGAGGCCTAACCTGATGTTTTGTATCTGTCTAATGTATCTGTCTTACGTTCGGAGGTTAAAGTGAAGACTTTCCACTAGGTACTCGTTAACCCCTTCTTGGTCGGCGTCGCATCTCATACGTTCGGCGTTTTTGTGCCCGTATTGTCGGCGTCGCATGCCATGCGACGAAAAGAAAAATTGCATATTGAGATTGAATTCGCCGCTATTTACACTTCTTTTATAAATCCCGGGATTATTCATGATATTTTTGATATTCATAACCAACAGTTTTATGAAAAAATAAGCAAAAAAAATAATCTGTAATAAAATATTTCAGTTTTTGATAAATGTGATTTTTATGCTCTGATACCCAAGACTGATTGTAAATCTGTTTTAACGGTAAGGTTGGAAAACTATTTTCTAAAATATTTTTTACCTAATTTTAATAATTATTTTATGTAGATATTTATCTTAAACACCTTAAAGCAATAGAGTTAATAAATATGTTATTACAGTGTATTTTTTAAAGATAAAACGTGGGTGCATTGCGGTGAAAACTGCAGATCAGTGGACAGGATATCACATATTTCACCCCCAATAAGTCAAGCAAAAAACTGCTTGCTGACAAAAATATTTTGCATTTTCGAAATTAGGATAGAACATAGATTAATTTTCAGCAATAAAAAAAAAATGCTTTTTTTGGGCCGGAAATTCGAAAAAAAATCCGACCAAGAAGGGGTTAAACCCAATTACCTTGACCTTGACCTTGAGTTTGGGTTGGGTTGGCTTAGGAGAGCTACGGTCTATTTTTTTGCAACACGAGGGCTAATGAGACCGGGACCTACTGCTTAAAGCCGATTCTAAATGGTTACGAACATCCATGCCCTAGTGGGATTCGAACACACGAACTCCGTTTCCGAAGGCTAGCACCCTAACCATTTGGCCATCGTTCGACCTTGACCTTGAATAGGCTACTCTTGGCATCTTTAAAGAGATTTTATAATATATTTGTAATTTTTAAAAAAGAGTTAGTCAATGTGTGCACTAAGCATCTCATTTAAGTATAAGAAAATTTACTTTAAAATCTTCATATACTTAAATAGACGATTTTCTCTTACATGCAATCTGATTCTCATTTTAAGCCTCGAAAAAGAAGTAACATTTTTCTCAAGACTAAAAAGTAATCAGAGTCATGTTGAATGCAACCAATTTTCAACTTATAAATTAGAATTAAAATGTCCCATCAAGGGAACAGTAGACTTTCAAAGCTAATTTATTTTCCTTTTTTTTAATCTGTTTCAAAATTTAATGTTATTAGCAATATATTTACGTGTAAGAAAATTTACTTTAAAATCTTCATATTCTTAAATAGACAATTTTCTCTTACATGCAACCTGATTCTCATTTTAAGCCTTGAAAAAGAAGTAAAATTTTTCTCAAGACTAAATATTAATTATGGTCATGTTGAATGCAACTAAGTTTGAACTTATAAATTACAATTAAGTCCCATCAAGGGAACATTAGACTTTCAAAGCTAATTTATTTTGCTTTTTTTCAATCTGTTTACAATTTTAATGTCATTAGCAATATATTTATGTAAAAATGTTTACAATTTCAATGCAAAATCTTAATAGTTTTAAAGTTATGAAATATTAATTATTTTAAAAGTAGTATTACAGAAAATATTCCATTCACATCCCTTTTAAGTATAATAGGGTCAGATTTATTCGTAGGATACTTTTAAGGTCTTAATAAATACTTATAAATTAGCAATAAAACTTAGTTGTTATCGTAAGCATTGTCTGGAAAAATAGTTAGAAAAAATATCTTTTTCCGTAAAATAAAATAAAATATTTGTTTTAATTTAAATAAATAATTTACTGTTCGAAATATTTTAATTAACTTTATTCATATACTACAGTGTAAACAGTTTACAGATTTCGAAGGTATACTAAAAGTATTAAGAATGCACCTGGAGTGTTTCAAATACTTATAATTTTTTAAATGTCTTTTAAGACTGTTTAAAGTAGTAAGTGGTAATAAACGAACTGTCTATTTTGGTAATAATTATGTTAATTATAATGTAATAGTTATTAAAAAATCCTCTTTGAATCATATTTTTAATTAAATTTCACAATTGAACGATGTAGAAATATCAAATTTTCTGACTAATTTCGCCCATCTGAAAGTTTACTAATCTATATTGCCTACTAGAAATCGTTGCTCTAAAATATCCATACCATATTAATGGTTTTAATTAAACCAGAAAGCCATCTTCAATTCAAAACTATAATTAATTATTTTTTCTTGCCGATAAATGCCTAGAATTATGGTACTATACCAATGTCACTAGTGTTCCTTAGTGTTTATGTGCTAAATTATTAAACACAAATGTACCTGAATACAGCACTTTTCTAAAAGTCTTAGAAAGCCAAATCTAGTTTCTCTATTTATTTTTCAATATGTCAGTTTTTCATTTTAAAAATAATTCTTTAAAAAGTTATTGTTTGACCTGCACCAACTTAAGTGTCATCAAATTAACATCCAAGCTGCAGTTGGTACTCGGCCACCTCTAACTGGCTTTTCTGAAATTTAACATATGAAAAATTAATCTGCAAATATCGGTGTTTCCAAAGAATTTTAAATTCTGTATTTTGCAATTTTAATATTTTGCAATTTTCTAAGTTTTATATATTTTTTATTAAACGTTGAATGTCCCGAAAAGAAAAACTATAGAGTCATTCAATGGTGACTATATAATATTTACATTAAGTGTAGGCAGTAATTTAACAAATTATTACTTTTAAATCTGCATATTTAAAGTTCTATGTGGTATTATAATATAATAAATTTGGAAATCATAAAAAATCTTTGTTTTTTAAATTAACTGTCAATTTTTACCGAAATATGCTGTGTGACTAACGTACCATTTTTTTCAACCTTAAGAAAGATTACCTTATTTGCCAAAATTATCTGATAAAATTGCTTTTATCTAATTCTGAACTGTATATTTTGAAGATTAACTCATCTAGATTATATGCAATAGATGCCAATTGCTTCGCAACAATAGTGACTAAAACCAAATTATTTACTAAAGCTCATGTAACTAACGTAGTACGGAATTATACAAATAAAAAATACTCTTATAATTATTTTCTCATTTTTTGTTATGAAAATTAGTGTGTGTTACTCATGTAATATTTTTTCAATCTCATGAAAGACTACCTTATTTGTCATAATTATAACTCTGAAAATTAGTAAGACAAACTTACATTTATGTATTTTTGAACATAATAAATTTATAAATTAATCTAATGAAAGTTAGTCTGACAAACTTGCTATTATCTGCTTCTGAACTTTATACTTTGAAGAGTAACTCTATATGCAGTACATGCAAATTACTTCTCAACAATAGTAACTAAAACCAAATTATTTACTGAAGCTCATGTAACTAACGTAGCACGCAATTATATAAATAAAAAACACTCTTATAATTATTTTCTCATTTTTTGTTATGAAAATTAAGGTGTTCCTCATGTAACATTTTTTCAATCTCATGGAAGACCACCTTATTTGTCATAATTATTTCTCTGAAAATTAGTAAGACAAACTTACATTTATGTGTTTTTGAATTTAATAAATTTATAAATTAATTTAATTAATATATTTAATAATTTCATAAATTAATTTCAAGTAGGCAGTAGATGTCATTTATTTTTTCAAATAATATATAGACAAAATATTAATTAAAACTCATGTGATCACCAAGCAATTATACAAATAAAGAACACCTAAATGAATTAATAATTTATTAGTATTTAATATTTTTTACATTTTTACATTCGTTTTATTATATAACTCATTAAACCTTATATGAAATGATGAATTTACATTTAGTTGTGTAGAATAATGCAAAACAAATTTCTCTTCAGGAATGTGAATATACGTTTGCCACTTTACCTTGCATTGATTTCTTGCAAAAACTTAATTTTATAATCTTTCTTTTTCTTCCATGCTATAACACAGCCTATGTTAAAAGTAGAAAATACATAAAAATTACTTTTTCAATCTAAGGTTTACGTGTTGATGAAATGACCTTATATCCAATCGCCATAAATATTTTTTTTTTCATAATTCATTAAAAAATATTTACTTTTCAAGTAAATAAAATACCTAAGTTGAAATGAAGCCGATAAAAAAATTAATTGAAGGAATTTGAATATCATTTGCCAATGACACGATTATATTTTGGGTCACGGATGTTTTTCTTCTATTATTTTCAAAACCGCACGCAAATAAGAGAAACTACCTGAATACGTGTGCCAGGGTGATTTACTATTGTTAGGTGTCCTTTCTTTTCAGTCTTAATTACTTATGCTCTTTTTCGAGCAGGCAGGACTCCAGCTTCTTTTGGGCACAAGGAAAATTCAATAGATCCTTAGAATGTCTTGAAGAGCAAACAATGAGATGATCACAATTTTGAACAATGTTTCTTAGACTCTTCTTCTCATTGACCGTATACTATAGTCACTCATATCACTGTATCAAAGAATATTATTTGTTGTTTCTCATGCTTCTTGGACAAACCAAGCATTATTGAGCCGGCTGGCTACTCGATTTAAGGCGAAGGTGTGTGATTTTCGTTTTAGTTAGCCCCATTAGAGCGTTTTCCCACTTACCGACACGACAACGTCTGTATCGGTCGGTAAATAATGCAACGACAAAACGGTATCGTGTAGTCTAGAAAGCCGTTTTACCACACTACCGATATCATTTCATTTAAAGATGGCGGTAAGCAAGCACAAGTTTTATAATGACGGAAGTATTCACTTTTATAGACTTAGTACAACAATTAATGTTAGAAAAATAAATTTTAAATTTTAATCATTGCACCCATTTTAAAAACATTAGATGCCAATATTAGCCACCAATTTCTTCTATTCTTTCCACCGGTGTTCTGTTAGTGAAGATTTAGCTCTGCCTCTTTTTTTTGTGAAAAAATCAATTTGACATCCAACGTGCGAGTCGTTTTGGCGTAGTATTAGCTCGTTGCTCTAGCTTTTTTTCCACCTCGGGTTCGATTCCCGGTGTTTTATTTACTATTCCATTTTAAAAATTTTAATTTTTTTTCTGTAACTCTTAAATCTGCTAAAATTCTGGCTTCTCTTCTAATAATTAAACTGATTTTTGTTTAAAATAATATTGTATTAAAAAAGTACGAAGAAAACGGTTTTCAATTTTAATTGCTCTTTTTTAACTTTATGTAATTAATTTTGTCCTTTTTATTTCAATTTTTAAATCTATTTAATTTTAACTATCAACACATTTACCAGATCATTTTTTTTCTTTAGTAACTTTACCTCTTTCAATTTATTAAACAATCTTAAATTCAAATTTGATACACTCAGTCATTTGCTTTTAAAAGCAACAGTATGTGATAAATGAACTTATTAATTATTGCAGATAAAAACTTAATATAACAGATGTGAAATTCAAACAGTCATAATAGCAAATCTACGATAAAATTGCACTTTAAGATCAAGCAAGTGAGAATAACATAATATTAAAATCTGAGCAGAATGTGTCATTAGAGTGCGCAAGAAATCTAAGTATTTAAATACTAAATTAATAATGAATTTAAAAATAAAGTCATGTCTCTAAATGTCGGACCGATTGAAAAAGAATAGCGCTTGCGGAACGACCAAACTGCCCGATAAAAGACAAAATCGTCATTGAATCCGTTGGTGGGAAAGTGAGTAGCTCATCTTAGTGCATTTATCGTGCGCGGATGTCGGAGAACGACAGTCGTAGAAGATTTATCGCTGTCGTGTCGGTAAATGGGAAAGCGCTCTTAACCCTTTAACGGACAGTGGTTTCGGAACGTAACCACATGTTAAATTCTTTCTCTGCTTTTGAAACACATACGATGGATTTTTTAGGTCTTTTGTATTTATAACATTTCCTACTCCCAGCAGAGAGTATACAAGAGCTCCATATTTCATTTGAAATATACGTGGTTAAACTTAGTTTACCTGGAAAAATCAGTAATATGATGTTTCCACTTATAACCCCAAATAAAAAATCTATCTAAACAACACTTATAGATTGTTTGTTTGTATTGGAGAGCTACGGTCTACTATTTTGCAACACGATGGCTAATCAGAGAGCGATCTACAGCTTAAAGCCGATTCCAAACGGCTACAAACATCTATGCATGCAGTGGGATTTGAACCCACGAATTCCGGTACCTAGAAACAGCGCTCTACCATGTGGACATCGTTCGGCTGTAAATTGTTTCGCTTTTCCTTTATTATACCCTATTTATTATTATCATTGTTTTAGCAGCATAATTAAACCTTTATAAGAGTATTTTCACTCCGTATAAGGGTTTTGCACTTTAAACACCCCTCAAACTCCACCCCTGCCCTCAAGAAATGTAAAGAAAAATTATGCATTTATATTTAAGTTCATAGATACCATTTATGAACTAATTTCCTTAAATCCCAAAGAATTTATATGTGTGACCTTTAAAGGGTTAAGGTGAAAGAACGACTTTGCTCAACTGGGTCCTCGTAATTTTGAAGCACGAACCAAGCAGAAGACCCATAGAATTGGCCTGCCACCCCCAGAGGTATTGATTGAGAGAACATTGGAGACATTGTGACCACGAACATATTTTACGTGCCCCAGTCACCTTTTAACAAACACGAGATCGTTGCCTTTGCCGACTAAGCTACCACGGTTCATATTATTTTTTTTCTCTATAGAAACACTTTATATAATGAGAAACAGTATATTGTTACATTAACTTTTTAGGCACAGAAATTTGTTTTCAGTTCAAAAGAATTTTTGACACATTAAACCATCCACCGACCACCCTCTCCACCTTTTTCCCTTTCAAAACAGTCACCCTTTTAGTAAATTCCAGACGGAACTTACCGTACCATACTAGAGTTGCCGGTTTAAAAGTTGTCAGGCTACTTTATAGTTATTTTCCCTGCAAGGTAAAGGAGTTCCGTTACGCAAAATTAGTTTCTTTCATTTATTATCGCTTTGCAATATTTTTTTTTCCTCAAAAGTGTGCGATACGAGTTATACGAGTGCGAACGAGAAGGGGTCGACAGGTCCTTTTTCGAACAGGAATTCGCTGTCGAACCCCCGTCGACGCGTCCTTTCAGTGGGTTAAAATACATTAATAACTTTTTCTATAAGACTTACATCAATATTTATTTGACTTAAATAGATAGTTTGGATGTTTTGACACATATCAAAATACTCTTAACCCTCTAAGCGGTTCTCACGTACAATTCCGCCAAATCGATGATGTCTTCAAAGTGGTTGCCACGTACAATTTTCGACCTCCAAAAACGTTCCGGAAATTTATGTAATGTACATTTCTGCCAGTGTTTGAGGTAGGAGGATCAGGTCAACTGTTTAGGAACTGCACCCCTACTCCCTGAGACACAAAAACGCTGATAGCTTTCATGGCTTTATAAATCTCTATTTCGAAGTATTTCGTTTGCGGTACCAGATTTATCTCTAATTGCACCACTTAGATATCTTGGATAACTTTCGTAAATAAATATAAATAATTCTCTCAAAGAATGTTTTTAGTTATACTTTTAGGATCCATTTTTCTAGACTTGACGAGCTCTATGTGTATTAAAAATCAACAATATATATTATCTATTTAAATATCTATTTATAATCGGAACTAAAGGGACAATAACGAGGGTGGGTGTGAAGTATTCCATTGTAGTCGACAAGGGGTGAAGTAAAAAATCATAGAACGCTTTGGCCACTGACACAGTAAACCTTTAGCTTATTTTTCGAGACTTTTTTCCTCGGTGTGTTCCAATCGGAGGGATAAATAAGAAATATAGTTTTTTAGATAAAAAGTATATCAAACATTATCTAGCGTTATGTTCTTAAAGCCAAATTTTTAAATAACAATAATGTGTTTATTACTTTTGCCGACTGAACTACCGCGGCTCATATTATTTTTTTTCTCTATAGAAACACTTTATATAATGAGAAACAGTATATTATTACATTAACCTTTTAGGGATAGAAATTTGTTTTCAGTTCAAAAGAATTTGGGACGCATTAAAATACATTTATAACTTTTTCTATAAGACTTACATCAATATTTATTTGACTTAAATAGATAGTTTGGGTGTTTTAACACATATCAAAATATTCCTAAATAACAAACATAGTTTTTAGATAAAAAGTACATCAAACATTATCTAACGGTATGCTCTTAAAGCCAAATTTTTAAATAACAATAATGTGTTTATTACTTTTGCCGACTGAACTACCGCGGCTCATATTATTTTTTTTCTCTATAGAAACACTTTATATAATGAGAAACAGTATATTATTACATTAACCTTTTAGGGATAGAAATTTGTTTTCAGTTCAAAAGACGTTTTGACACATTAAAATACATTAATAACTTTTTCTATAAGACTTACATCAATATTTATTTGACTTAAATAGATAGTTTGGATGTTTTGACACATATCAAAATATTCCTAAATAACAAACATAGTTTTTAGATAAAAAGTACATCAAACATTATCTAACGTTATGCTCTTAAAGTCAAAATTTTTAAATAACAATAATGTGTTTATTACTTTTGCCGACTGAACTACCGCGGCTCATATTATTTTTTTCTCTATAGAAACACTTTATATAATGAGAAACAGTATATTATTACATTAACTTTTTAGGGACAGAAATTTGTTTTCAGTTCAAAAGAATTTTTGACACATTAAAATACATTTATAACTTTTTCTATAAGACTTACATCAATATTTATTTGACTTAAATAGATAGTTTGGATGTTTTAACACATATCAAAATATTCCTAAATAACAAACATAGTTTTTAGATAAAAAGTACATCAAACATTATCTAACGTTATGCTCTGAAAGTCAATTTTTTTAAGTAACAATAGTCTGTTTATTACATTAAAAATCAGAGGAAACAAGAAATGTTTAAAACACGTTACATTTTATATACGGATAGAAAATCGGCAAATGATTCTCCTCAGGTTCAAAATTTTTGAATTATTTATTAAAGTTAAATAAATCAGTTTTAAATTGGTATATCATTTATATTATCAAACGTTTTAAGCTTTAATACATATTTTTTCCAATATATACATTACTAAATTTCTCGATATTAATAGATTCAAGCTTTCCTTATTTTTGGACGCATTAACAACCATTCAAAAATTTGAATATTATTTGATCATTTAGACAAGATTTAATCCTCTGGTTATTTATTAAAATTAAACATTCTGCAGCAATCAATTAAATTTAACTTACGATTAAAATTAGACAAAAAGTACATCAAACATTATCTAACGTTATGCTCTTAAAGTCAAAATTTTCAAATAACAATAATCTGTTTATTACATTAAAAATCAGAGTAAACAAGGAATGTTTAAAACACGTTGCATTTTATATATGGATAGTAAAACGGCGAATGATCATCCTCTGGTTAAGAATTTTTGAATTATTTATTAAAGTTAATTAAATCCGTTTTAAATTTGTATACCCATTATATTATCAAAAGTTTCTATTATCAAAGTTTCTATTATGAAAGTTTGAACACATATGTTTTCCAATTTATAAATTACTAAATTTCTCGATATCAATAGCTTCAAGCTTTCATTATTTTTGGACGCATTAACAACCATTCGAAAAGTTGAATATTATTTGATCATTTAGACAAGATTTAATCATCTGGTTATTTATTAAAGTTAAACATTCTCCAACAATCAATTAAATTTAACTTACAATTAAAATTTGGAAACAATGTTTTTAACAATGTTAGGTCTGTTTTGGTTAGAAGCTGTAGTATACAATTTTACTATATGAAATCTAGTTAAACCAGGACCTAGTGTTTAAAGCCGACTCTAGCTGCTATAGACAATCCTGCCGTCCTCTGGATTTGAATCCGCGGACACCGGTACAGCCAGACAACGTCCTGGTAATTCGGACATAGTCCAACAATTATAATATTAGCATGCAATATTAGACTCTTTTATATAAAACAATATATTAAGTCTCTGAAAGCATACAAATTTTTGGACATCCAGATACCATTTGGATGCCAACCGCACATTGTGAACATCATTCGAATGCGCAATAAAATGTATGTGCTGTTAGATAAAGTATTTGAGGAATTGCTAATGTTCTCATACGAGGTCAGTCTATGAAATGGTATATTACTTCAACCTATTTATGAGTACTATGTAATATATTATCAGATTATTGCCGAATCATTAAAGGTACTGCCCTTCCTTACCATATTTCGTGGGTTCGAATCTCACTGCAAGCATGATGTGCGCAACCGTTCAAAACCAACCTTAAGCAGTAGGTCAGGTTCTAATAAGCCTCCTTGGTTAAAAAAAATTATCATAGGGCTAATTTCTAAACCTCATCTGACTAGGATACAAAAAGAATGCATATTCTCATTTTAAAAAAAAGACTATGAAAATATTTTTTCTTCATGTATATAAAAACAAACTTTTCAAATCAAGCATGAGTTTATAAAGAACAAATTGAGTTAGCTAGACATTTCAATCTGAACATAAATTACATCGAAGGTACGATTTCAGATAACCTTAAAATAGCAAAATTTCGTATTATAAACAAATACAGATTAGTAACGTTACTAGAATTTTCTTATTTCTTAGACAAGACTGTTTTTAAATACTAACTATTTGTTTCTTAATAAATCTGATGCAATTTATGAAGAGAAAAATTTATACAATTTTATGCATTATTTTAATCATTTTTTCATAACCCCAAAATTCCATATTATAATCAAATACAGATTAGTAACTTTACTAGAATTTTCTTATTTATTAGACAAGGCTGTTTTTAAAGACTAATAGTATGTTTCGTAATAAATCTGATGTAGTTTATGAAGAGAAAAATTTATACAATTTTATGCACTAAATTAAACATTTTTTATAACCCCTTTTACCTTTAGAGAGATACACACTTTGGAAATATACACACAATATTATTGTTACATGGCAGCGATAACAGAGAATTAAAGTATAAGGATTATAATTTTTTTTTCAGTTTCCTTAACACAGTAAAGCATTGAGATAACTTTCCTTTCCCCATTTCCTCCTTTCTTTGATATTTAATATCTTAGAGAGAGAAACACTTTGAACTTCCTAAGTTTAAAGGGTTTCATTTCCCTAGGTCACGGTCAGTAAAAAAATCCAGTTCATTTCACTCTACGCGGAAACCCTGAGCACAGTAACAGCTCTTCTGGAGATGAAAAACAGTTGCAAAGCGGAGTACAAAAATAAAATATTCTATTTCGTATCAATATTGGCTTCATGAATGACTTTCTTTCATTACTATCAGCTGGAAATCACTTTAGAACAGAAAATAGACATTTTTATTCAACATCTCTCTAATAATTTTACATCAGAACCATAAAGATATAGTCATTTGCTTTGTTATATGAAGCAGGATATGAGGAGTCTGATATATTATTAATATAAACAGTATGTTTTTCAAGTTTTGGTCACAGGAATGCAAATTTTGATCCCTCCCGTTGCTCATTGGGTGCCCATTAGTTTATTGCGGATTACTGTTGTGTCAAAAGACATATCTGTTCCAAAGATTCTAACATACTGTAATTTCCACCCAAAATTGTAATGCCCTCTTGTGGATCCAATTTTTACTTCTTTTTATTTCTAAACACTATCACCTTCTAAAATCCTCGTCTATAAATAGCAAGACCAGTTTCTACATTTTTAACTACAACACAGCAAGAATAGTCACTACAGGACTACAGATGAGTAAACAGAACTTCGTGGGACAAGCCCTTCATTTCTCATTTGTACCTGTACAAATATGGAATAACTGAAAATGGGAAAAAAATGTGGGAGAGAAAAAGTTTATTAGAATATTTGTTCTGTAAAATATTGCTCTTCCTTTTTCAAACATTGTCATCAGCAAAAATCTTTTTCATCAAATTCAAAAATCAATCTCCTTCTCTTGCAACTACAAGGGATACAGAGCTACATAAAAAAATGAATCAACAGAAATCCCAAGGCAAATAATTCCAAAAATAATCTTCTCTTTCAACTTCGAGACTGCAAGAATAGTTAATACACGATTACTGGAAAAAATTATCCAACAGAACTCCCTAGTTCAAGTTCTACATTTCTAAGAACTCTACATGTATAATCATAGAATAATTGAAAACTGGCAAAAACAAGCATGGTGTGGGAAAGGCATCATGGATATCTGAGTTTTGTAAAATTTAGACCTCATCTGCTTCAAATACTATCATCAACAAAAAATCATCTCCTCCAAATTCAAGGACCAATCTCCACCTCTTTCAACTACAATACTGGAGTAATAGACACTGTACATATACAGAAATAATGAATACTGCAAAACTCCTTAGGCCAGGATCAGCATTTTGAGGTTTTTAAATATACAAGCATGCGATTAGGTAAGACATGAAAAGAAAAAGAGGAATGAATGATAGGGATATTTTAGTGCTGTAAAATTTAAATAAACGAGTGAAATCTTGGAGGTATAAAAAGGGAGATCAATTTTCCAAGGGAAATTTACTTTTCTTTTTCGTAAACAAGATCATCAGTAGAGTTGATTCCCTCCCTAACTATCCAAATCCAGCTCCCGTTTTCAAGAAACAAAGGGCTTGATATTTCCTTAACAATGCAAGAACGGTGACTCAATCGTCTGTGGACGAATGGATTTCTAACAGAAAACCGCCCTTAACACACACAAAAAAAACTTTCTTAAAAAAAAAAAAAGAGTTCCCTTGACTAAACAAACAGAACAATGCTTTTTCGAACGAAAAAAGGATACCACTGTAAAGTCTCTCAGACTTTCTAACGGAATATTTCACAGAAATCTTTTCGCGTCATTACCAGCGAAATTCTCACTAACCCATTAAAACCGTTTCTAGTCTGAGCACTAAGAGTAAACATGTTAGGTTTTTTTCTTTTTTATTAGGGGGGGGAGAGGCAGTGCTACGGTCTACTGTTTACCTACACAAGGGTTAATGAGACCGGAATCTACTCCTTAAAGAGAATTCCGAAAGTAGCAGCTATCGTTTGACGTCAACGTGTGGGGCTAGAATTCCCTATTTTAAAAGAAAACAGAAATCAAAATTCCATTAAAAATCACTAAATAATAAATTAGTCAGATAGCATTTCTATAGCTTCAATGAAGAAGAACAAATATTGTGAAAACGGCTGAGAGTTTGTAACTAACTATATATTTGGAAATAGAAATCGTTAAAATTCGCCAATATTTGCCTTAGAAAACGAAAATAAGTATAAACTAGTATCAATTCGTTGAAGAAAAGAAGAGAATTCGTTTCATTTTCTTCCATTAAAATTTTTACCTGGTGTGATTCTAAACCGTACAAACAAACATAAAGAGGGAACTGTAGTTATTTCCCAGAAAAGGAAAATCTGTTAAGTTAAGGATATGTTGAGAGCGGCATATCATTGAAGCTGTGTTATGATATTAACTACTATTATATATTATTTGAATAACATTTATAATAGGTATTATTCATATTATTCAAAGTAATATATGTGTGATATTTTTTATAAGAGGGCAGACAATGTATAGTAGCAAGAAAAAAAATTTTTATATATATGCACAATATATGAAAGCAGTTGTTATTTCTTCCCTTTGAAAAATATTGATGTGTTGTAAACACACTTAAATAAAAAAAAATCTAAAAATAAGCAAAATAAGACTTATACAAACTAAGAATTACCATGTTAGCATGATTGGTTTTTATAATACCTTTTTTAGAAAAATTAGAGCACAGGATAGATAAATCTGAAGCGAAACTTAAGGTTTTTAAAAACTTACTATTTAGGTAATTTTTCTTTGGTAAAAGAATAGTATTTACCAGCATATACAAAAACTGCATTTCAATCCATAGCGTGAAATCACATAAACATGATTGTTTTTTTCTAATTATAATAGCAATAATTTTCATTTTAAATGTAAGTTAAATATTCTATAAAAACAATTATCATTAGTATGAAAATAGTTATTTATACACTGGAATATCATTTTTTCAGTCTCGATCAGTATGGCCCCCCCCATGGTTTTAGGTATATCGAACTTGTATTTTTTTTTAGGTATATGGAAAATTTATAGAGATTAGTTCAAAATTGTAAGAATAAACATCGTTCTGGCTTACTAAATTGATTGGAATTTCTAATATAATGAAGCATGATCAAATACGCTTTATTTGTAAGACACTTCAATCGCCAATTTTCCCATTATCTCAATGAATATTTTCCCATGAATACTGTTGTAAAAAATATTTGATAAAAATTTCAAAAGTACAGAAATATTTAATTTGGAAAATTTATAAAGATTAGTTCAAAATTTTAAGAATAAACATTGTTTACAAACAGTTCTAGTGTTAATGTTGCAGTAATTAAGATTTAATAATATAATGAGATAATAGAATTTTAATAGCTGATTAAATGCAGTTAATCACAAACATTTATAAATTACATATAAAAAATGTCAAAATATCTTGCAGGGAAGATGTTTAGTGCCTATTTCATGAATAATGCATTCGTAAACCTTCGAAACTGTAAGATTATTTTGCGCTTAATAAAATGTATCAAAAATATATAAAAGAGTGATTACTGTAGATTTGTAAAATTTGAATCACGTTAGTGCTACTTCTACTCTTTAACAACTGTAGTGAAATCGCCATAAGGTAATACATTAAAGTTTTATTTCTAATTGCAGATTACTTCTATAACTCACAGTCGTATGCATATTTACCCATAATAAGCACAATAATCCAAGCACGTGTGATAAAATGATGCGCATGTAAAAATCCAAGAAAAATCTACTGTCTAATTTTTTAACTTTGTGTACTTTTTTCAATTGCTTAGTATTCTCCAGAACCTTTCTAGAGAAATAAACAGTTACCATATATCTAAATGTACCAGATATTTTTTTGCTTTTACTTTCGTTTATAATTTATAGGTTTTAATACATAATTGATTAGAAATTATCTTAAATTTTTGAAAACATTACGTAAAATGAAATACAAACAATAAAAACTACCATAAAAACATTTGATTTTTCTAGAAATGCTTTAGAAAGTTCCTTCTGGTCAAATCGTTTTTTCGCTAGAAAAAATATGCACAAACCAATACGAATTTCTGTCTGAACCTCTTACCTGTTTTAATGCAATTTGCATTTCTACCTCTCCCTGTTTTAATTATGAAGGTTTTTAAAAATTTATAAAAGAGTGATTACTGTAAATATGTAGAAAATTGAATCACGTTTGTACTACGTTTACTCTTTAACAACTGTAGTGGAATCCTCTTAAGGTAATACTTTAAAGTTTTATTTCTTATCACGGATTACTTCTATAACTCACTGTCGTAAGCATATTTACCCATAATAAGCACAATAATCCAAGCACGTGTGATAAAATGATGTGCATGTAAAAATTCAAGCAAAATCTACTGTCTAAATTTTAACTTTGTGTACTTTTTTCAATTGCTTTGTATTCTCCAGAACCTTTCTAGAGAAATAAACAGTTACTATATATCTAAATATACCAGATATTTTTTTTGTTTTTTCTTTCGTTTATAATTTATAGGTTTTAATACATAATTGATTAGAAATTATCTTAAATTTTTGAAAACATTACATAAGATGAAATACAAACAATAAAAACTATCGTTTATAATTTATAGGTTTTAATGCATAATTGATTAGAAATTATCTTAAATTTTTGAAAAAACATTACGTAAAATGAAATACAAACAATAAAAACTACCATAAAAACATTTGATTTTTCTAGAAATGCTTTAGAAAGTTCCTTCTGGTCAAATCGTTTTTTCGCTGGAAAAAATATGCACAAACCAATACGAACTTCTGTCTGAACCCCTTACCTGTTTTAATGCAATTTGCATTTCTACCTTGCCCTGTTTTAATTATGATGGTTTTTAAAAGGCTGAAAGTAAATTTTCAGGAAAAGTTGTAAGCGTAATATTACGTCAAAAACAGGGTACACAAAATACTATATGGCATATGACATCAAAAACAGATAACGGGTTAAATTTCAATACAAAAGGAATGTCATTGTCTATATGGTTATTTCCCGTTGCAGACTTGTGCGACGTAGCAATTTTGAATGTAGAACGATAAGGGTACTAGTTATAACCAGACTGGTTGTTGTAATAGCTGATGCTTGTAGGAAACATTTTTTAAATTTTATATCTAATTATGCTAATATAACACATTCTTGTTAATCTTTTTTACACTTAGTAAACAGGATATTAATAATCCAAGTGCAATTAGTTGTCCGGTTTTTTCTCTATGTGTACTTTTTTACTTTGCCTAGTATTCTCCAAAATCCTACTAGAATAATAAATGTTTACTGTATATCTAAATCTAATATATCTGATTACATATTTTTTATGTTTTATATATTTTAATGTTTTACCGCATTTGATTAGAAACTATGCACGAGCTTCCTGGAAATACTACACAAGATAAAATAACAACTAAAAAACAGCAACTGTCATAAAAACTTTATTTTTCTAAAATTTTTTTCAAAAACTTCCTTTTGATCAAACCGTTTCTTCTCTGAAAAAAAATCGTGCACAAAACAAAACGAGCTTCTGTATTAACACATTGTATGAGGGACACGTACTAGTACGTTTTCTGACGATTGATACTTGAGCGCGGGTCACGTACTAGTACGAGTTAGTGTAACAACATGGTTTGTTTGTGGGTACAAAAATAATGGTATATACAGGAAAACGAAGCCGAATGTTCTTGTCTACTACATAGATTCTGGAAAAATTTAGACAAATAACAACTAGTTTTTACATTATTAGTTTTATGATTGCTCTTTTCGTTTTTTATAATATAAAAATGTTTATATATCGCATAATTAGAAAAACCTAAAACTGTATACTAGTATTTATATTTGATTTTTCATATTTACAATACTATTATAAATTTATCCACTAAAAAAATATATTTTTTGTTTACAAAAATCTTATGGTTGTCATTTATACATTTCTATTTATATATTTGTTTATATATTTCAATATAAAATACGAAAAGTTTGTTAAAAAATTAAATAATTTTCGATCTATTGAGATTTAACTGAATAACTAAATTTACGCTCAAAACGCCCGCTTCCGGTACAATTCCGCTACGAAATGTACCCGCGCACAATGTGTTAAGTTCCAAGAAAAAGTAGATGCCACAGTATATACGATTATTGCCAGTTGCAGACCTGTTCTACATATCAACTTCGAATGTAGCATGATAAGGACACTAGCTTTACCCAGAGGTGCTGTTGTAATATCTGGTGCTTGTACGAAAGTCATTCGGAGCTCTTTGGACTAAAACCTGTCATAAAGTTGGGTGAAAGGAGAAACTGGATGCTTCGATCGTTTATCACAGCGACAATTTGCTAAGTCTGTGTAATGCATTATTGATCTTATCAAAGAGGTTCAATGAACGGTAAATAAATAATCTCAAAACAAATTCGGAATTCCTTAAATATTTTCAGAAACAATATCGTAAAACTGAAAGAGCAAAGTAATATTCGATTCATATGAAATCTTTTATCTAATCGTAGTCATTTTTTTCTGTTATGTTTCAATAAACTTTATCAAAGATCCTGCTTAAGTATCATGTAAAGACAGGAGAAAATAAAATATCAGGGTTGATCAAGGAAATAGGCGGTAAGATTTTAATTACAGCTATTTCCTATAGCAAGAGATTTACAGTGCTGCAAGCAGGTCCCTATCAAGGCAAAATTAGGCCCAGGGCCTGGTAATCTTTCGCCCCCCCCTACCCTCCTTTCAAGGCAAAAAAAATAGTTTATAAAAGAGGATACAAACGAATATTTTTGCAGGAAAGTTTGTGTTAATTTTTTTATGTTTACATACCTTTGAAAAAAAGTGACTGGAGTAATGTAAATAAGTAAACTGGAATATATTTTAGATAAAATTGTCAACATTTTAACTGTTTTTATTTAATTTCTGAATAAGGTTTCATGAAATATTACTTGAAGAATTAACAAAAAACATTTTCAAATTTTGTTAATTAAATTATTTAAAATTTAATAATTAAGTACCAAATTTTAGGGGGCCCCTAAAATTAGGGGGGTCCAGGACCTAGACCCAGTCAGCCCGTGCTTTAACCAGGCCCTGGGTGCAAGTGCAAATAGAACAAAAAAATGTGAAACGGGCTCAAATGAGCATTCTAACTAAGGAATTCGAACCCAGGTTTTCCCGGTTCAGAACTTTAATTATTTGATTGCAGTAGAATTATTAACTTGATTTTTAAGCTAATGAAATTTAAATGCATGCATCTAAAATGATGTCCTCGGAGTAGTTAGACATGAAATAATTGCTATTTAAGTTACCTTCAGAGTTTTATAAATTATTGGCTACCTGTCTAATCCAAAGAGTAAACTATCTATTAAACACAGCAAACTATACCTTAGCAAGATCATCTATATCTGTAGTTCATTATAAACAAATTCTATATTTTTACTTAAAATCAGGTATCATAATCACAATTCTCGCTATAATTTTACCTTTATAACCATAGATATTACTGGGAAGGAAATTTATTACATGGAGTAGAAGTTGTGTCTTTCAATTGAAGACCTTTCCACAAAATGGACAAAAAAGAATTGTTAATTGATAATGATAGTTAAATAAATCCCTGTATGTAATAGAAAAATGGTTATCTTTAATAACAATTTAATACTTTGATTCAAATTCATGTAAATTTGGTGAAAAATAGTCCTTTAGTACGGTCTGCTATTCCAGACAATTAATGGACAGTAATTATACTGACGTGTGTACTGCATTAACTAATATTGATTGTGTTATGTCATATATTGAGAAACAAAAAAAAAAGGTTAATGTCATAGATAGATGCCAAAAGTCTGGCTTTTGTGTAAATAAATATATCAAAATTTAATTCGGAAATTTTATAGAGATTAGTTCAAAATTGTAAGAATAAACATCGTTCTGGCTTGCTAAAATGCTTGGAATTTCTAATATAACGAAGCATGATTAAATACGCTTTATTTGTAAGAGACTACTATCGCCAATTTTCCCGTTAGCTCAATGAATATTTTCTCATGAATACTATTGTAAAAAATATTTGATAAAAACTTCAAAAGTACAGAAATATTTAATTTGCAAAATTTATAAACATTAGTTCAAAATTTTAATAATAAACATTGTTCTCCCTTACTAAATTAATTTTAATTTCTAATATAACGAAGCATGATCAAATACGCTTTATTTGTAAGAGACTACTATCGCCAATTTTCCCGATAGCTCAATGAATATTTTCTCATGAATACTATTGAAAAAATATTTGATAAAAATTTCAAAAGTACAGAAATATTTAATTTGCAAAATTTATAAACATTAGTTCAAAATTTTAATAATAAACATCGTTCTGTCTTACTAAAATTGATTGGAATTTCTAATATAACGAAGCATGATCAAATACGCTTTATTTGTAAGAGACTACTATCGCCAATTTTCCCGATAGCTCAATGAATATTTTCTCATGAATACTATTGAAAAAATATTTGATAAAAATTTCAAAAGTACAGAAATATTTAGTTTGGAAAATTTATAAAGATTAGTTCAAAATTTTAAGAATAAACATCGTTCTGTCTTACTAAAATGATTGGAATTTCTAATATAACTAAACATGATCAAATACGCTTTAATTGTAAAAGACTGCTATTGCCAATTTTCCCGATAGCTCAATGAATATTTTCTCATGAATATTGTTGTAAAAAATATTTAATAAAACTTTCATAAGTACAGAAATAATAACATTTGTGGAAAAAAACAATTACATTCTTTCAACGTAAAACAAATTCTGTAGTTTCAAGGAGATTTAATCTATTTTAATCATGTGCTTTCCATAAGCAACTTTCTTACATTTGTATGGTTTTTAATTTCTTTTCCAACTGAGAGTTACAAAATTCTACTTATCTTAATGCAAAAAAATTAATAAACTCAAGGTTACTCTATGAAAAATGAATCAATCTTTCCACAAGTCATTAATAATAAGAATTTCCTAATTTTTTTAAATAAAAATGATTGGAATGAAAGGTAATTAAAAAGCTGTAAATCTAGTCTTTCTTATCTTTAAGTTAAAGGCAAACCAAGAGTGATCTAGATTTGTCTTTTGATCTTCATAGATTTTCTGCCTCATACAGATTTAAATTTGATACACAGATTAATTAAAATAAGCAAATAGTAATTAAAACCTAATTTAAAAACACCATGCAAAGTCAGTCTAAAAATCTTTTGAACTGTCTTAACTTATTAAACACAAAAATCGGCCACATTTTTTGACTAAAATTCAATTTTTGCAGGGCATAAAATGTCTAGAAAAAAAGTATACCAAAATATATTCTTTATTATATTTTTTTCACCAAGTGTCTGACTTTTTACTTTAAGAGTTAATAGAAAAATCAAAGTTTAGTGTCTTTGTAATAATAGAGTTAGAAGCTTTTTAAATTTAAAATGAATCTGTAGAAAAAAAATTAACTATAAAGCTAAAAACGTATCAAACGTATCAAAAACTATAAACGTATCAAAAGTAATTCGGGAATTCCTATTAAAAATGTCTTGATAATGGGAAATTGATATTTATGCAATAATCAAAAGTTAAAAATTTCTTCTAAAGTTATAAATTGGTATAAATAGTTTATCTGGAGCACTATAATCAATATTTAGCAAAACGAGGGTTTTTTTTTAACTCGGAATCTACAGCGTTAAACTAATATAAGGGTTTCAAATATCTATACCAGCTGTCAGATTCTAAACCATGTATTCATATACTGAAAGAAAGTACCCTAATTGGTTGACTATTTCCGACTAAAAATATTAAACATACTAGGGGCAATACATAAGATATATGAATATTTGAAATAGGGATAACATTGTATGCTATTTTTACATTCCTACTAAAATATTGCTCACTTGTGAATTGTATCTTTACTTGAATTTACTTATTAGCACGGATACAATGAACTCATTGTCTTGCTTTTATAATTCATGCAAATTAATTTTATAAAACATATTTTTTTCTTTACATTATTTTTTCTTTACATTCTTTTCTTTGGTTGACTATTTCTGACTAAAAATATTAAACATACTATGGGCAATACATAAGATATATGAATATTTCAAATAGGGATAACATTGTATGCTATTTTTACATTCCTACTAAAATACTGCTCATTTGTGAATTGTATCTTTACTTGAATTTACTTATTAGCACGGATACAATGAACTCATTGTTATGCTTTTATAATTCATGTATTATAAAACATATTTTTTTCTTTACAGAATGTCCCGTTGCCATGTTTGTGAGACCTTTCGTTGTAGAACGAATTCCTTTAGTGTTTTTGCCAATGACTGGGCAGCTAGTGTATCCTGGAGCACATCTTACAGTATCTGGTAATTAAATTTCATCAAGCCGTATTTACAATAGACGATTCAATGCATCTATAATTATATTGAAAATATAAAGCATATAACCTTTTATTTTATTTTATTGTTCCTAATACCAAAATTAGGTAATTTTTAAAATATATTAAAAATAATCTGATTAAGAATATAAATTTTTGACATCTGCATATTAAATTTATTTCACTGTTGCGGATAATTAGATTGCCTTACTTCAATATATTCCACAGCAATCTTAATGGAAATATAACCTCAGTGAATATTACATTGAAGAGAGTTTAGCTGTGCTATAACTTTCAGATAAAATTGATAATAAATTTTCCTAAATAAATAATTTTATTTCTACAAATAAAACATTGTATATTAATACCTTACCTATTTTAAAAATTCTATAACTAATCTTTAACTATTTCAATAGAGTTTAGTTGAATACTATTTTTTACTTTGATATGTAAATTAATTTTCTATTTGTTTTAAACTAGTAGTGTTAGTCAGAAGAAATTTTATTCTTCATGCAAAATTTCCAATGAAAATTTGTAAACACGGGGAAATTGATATTTATACAATATTCAAAAGTTAAAAAATTTTTCTAAATTTATAAATTGATATTTTTACTGGATATGCTGATCATATCCGAAAAATTGCTGGACAGTAATTTTTTTATCCATTTTACTGCGTAAACTAATTTTATGAAATATATTTATTTCTTTAATTACCTCAATATCTTATAACATTTATGACATGGATAATATGCAGGTTAGACAATATTAAGAGATTTACATAACTTACATTTTATCCATACACGGCACTTATTTTTTGCTGAGTTATTCAGTAGATGCAGACAATGTCATTGAGAGATAAGCGAAAAGAATATTTAACTCAGAAAGTTTTTACTCTCAAATTTCAAAAGTCTGAAGAAAGTTTTGTTTTTTATAAAACGTAAGTACCATTTCATTGTTTGATTAAAGGTCAGTGCAATAAGGAAGTAGAAACATTCTTCAAACTCACTCTCTCCGAGTTTGAAGATATAAGCGGTAAGTTCTTTTTATTATTATTAATTAAAGAGCGGCTTCTCTTTTGATGACTACTTACTTTTCAACTAAGGTTTGTATACATATTTTTTATCTTCTCTTCATATGATAATTACTCTGAAACGACATGATGCGGGTAATTCAAAGATAATTTCATGCCGAGAGCTATGAAATGAAAATAGATATCAACGCGGTACTCCTTTAAGTACTGTAGCCTTCAAGCACAGAAAACAAATTTTGTTGATATACCAGAACTAAATCTATTAATGTCTGAAATTGAGTCACTTTTCAGAAATTGCCAGATTAGCTCCTTCAAAACATCTGTCCTGCAATGTCAAAGCCTCCCTCTTGATGACTAGCCATGGATGGCAACCTATTAGAACTATGACCCAAATATTTGGAGTCTACTATGATGGAAATAAGACATTCTTACAAGTATGTACTATTTTATAAAAATTCATTTTTCAAAAATTTATATACAGTAATTACTTTTTATTTATAATTTCAATCTTTTTCTGTGACGCAGCGTATGTGGTAACAAATAAGGTACTCGCCAAAGGCGGCAATTATGTCGGGGTGGCAAAGTCACCATCATTGTTATAATATTAATACATTTATGACCGCTGGGATGACTTCACAACAGTTCAATTTCTATTCCTGGTTGCTGCTGACATGAATTCACATTTCAAGTGCAACTGCTGGTTGCCACTGAAGGAATTCATTTCACTTCAAGTGCAACTGCTGGTTGCCATTGAAGTGATGTCATCTCATTTTAAGTGCTATTTCCTGGTTGCCGCTGAAACACTTCACGATAGTTCAATTTCCATTCCTGGTTGCTGCTAACGTGAATTCACAACATTTCATATTCTATATCTGATTGCTGCTGACATAAATTATCATTTCAAGTGCTATTCCTGGTTGCCGCTGAAATGAATTCGTGTCATTTCAAGTTCTTTTCCTAATGCTTCTGACTTGAATTTGCACTATTTCAAATTATATTCCTGGTTGTCACTGACTTGAATTTAGAAGCATTTTGCTATTTACCCGAATGTTTCGCCTTAATTGCACATCGTAATCTCTCCAACATTTCGCAGTCCCGTTCCCCAGTGATAGAGTCACATTGATCCTTGAAATAATTTAAATAATGAAGCCTGGTAATGAAAGATCAGGGTAAGCATCTCTTTCTCAACAGATGTCTGGATGCATGTGGTTTCAAAGTCACCATTGTTAACGTTTCAGTATTTTCCACATACACTTTGGAAAGAAACGAATGCCACAATAATCTCACACATGATTTGCTGCTTCCATATCTGCATCCACAATGCACTAATTCAAGTATGCTTTGCAACCACATACTCAAACGGAAACTTTTCGACGGGCCCCTTATATATTTTCTTCGATCCCAAGACAAATAAACAGTGAATTAAGAACACCAGCTTGATGCTTCATTTCTTTAGGAATTTTATCACCAGCTTAGCAATATTTAGGCGTTCAAATAAATGGACCAAAAAATTCTTTCCCATAACTGCATGAATCATTTGACATGAAAGATCCATTCTGTATTTCTTTATCAAAGGTCGTTTAAGAGTTGTGCCACATGTGAACCATAGAGAAAAATATAAGGCAGGTAATACAGGTGACACACAATTGACATGGTAATACTATTTCCGCAATCACAAGAAACAAAAACTGTAAAGGACAGGAAATCAGTTTGACGTTTCACTGATTTGGGAATTTTTTTTTTTTCGCACATTTTCCAAGTTTCCTTATGATTCCATCTCGAAATATCTAGATAAATGACTTTAACAAAATTGCGAATTCGATCATTTTCTGGGTTATTTGCCACAACAACAAAATAGGAAAATGACAGCCAACTGAAAGAATAAGAAAATCTCTGGGAGATTTTAAGACATGAAAACATTTAAAAGGCCATTATCAAATCACGAGACAGAAAATTCGAAGTAGAATGAAGCAATGCTACAAAAACCAAGTACGTCATCTGGAAAGGCCCGCGGTACACTCACTTTCCATTTTAGTGTAAAAACTAATAGATAAATTCAGTCAACATAAGCTCGTTCCATACCACCGAGTTTTAAGCAGTAAACCTTTGAAAAAAAATTTCTCGCTAACTTTTATTGTGTTGCTCAGATGTATTGACTATCTCATGGGCAGCTGTGTATGGGTCTGTGCATGGGTACTTGTATATAAATTTTGTAAATTATTTCTACATACACACACATGTAGGCATACATATGCATATGTAGTGATTTTTTTTCTAATTTTTTAAATAACCTTAATTTAATATTAACATGCATATTTTGTTAGTTTAAGAAAACAAGTGTTGATTATTCCAACTTTTACGAAATTGGTCTAAATGTTATATTGGAAGCCACAGATATTGATTCTGTGATTTTAGAATTGGTTTAAAGTGCTACGGTCTATTTTTTCCGGACCGTAAGCAGATATTGTTCTCCAGGGGGGACCAGAGATTAAAAACATTGTTATTTGTGAATGGTACTTCAGTAAAACAAAATTGTGATATAAAGGCATGAATGAGGTATGACAATTATCCATTTTTATTGCAAATAATTAAAAAGATTTGATGACAAACGAGGAAAGGCAAAAACTTAAGAAAAAAAAAGCAAGTGTAACAAAATATAGAGAAAACGTTAAATGACTCGGCAAAAGTTTTTATAGACGAAGCAATTTTTTTAGGAACATGTTCTTATACAGCTAGGTAAATGGCACTTACACACACGTGGAATATTTTCTTTTGGCGAAATTATCATCTAGAATTTCGGGAGGGGACTGGTCCCCTAAATCACCCCCTTGCTACGGTCTTGTATTTTTTGCAACACGAGAGCTAATGAGACCGGGACCTACTGCTTAAAGTCGATTCCAAACGGCCATCCATGCCATAGTGGAATTTGAACCCACGAACTCCGGTACCGGAGGTCAGCACTCTAAACATTCAACAAAATGTGATTTTAGAATTCTAGAACAAAATGTCACAATTTTACTTTATCTATAGATAATGTCTTATTCATTATTGTACGAATAGACAAAAATTCATAAATTGTGTACATGACAACTTAAGAGTCTGTTTAATGTTAAAAGATTTGAAAAAAAAAAGTTATAACAAATTATATAACAGGAGTTATTTCTTAACGTATTATTAAAAAACTGCACTGACAAATTAAATTAAAACGTGATTTACAGACCAAAAGTGTAATTGAAGACTTATAAAAATAAATTTCAGGGAATCATTTTGGTTTAATTGGATTTTCAACCTTTAAAACTTCAAAAAACTGAAAACTTTTTATTGCATTTTCTAACACTGAAAATTTTTCTGAATCATACTTTCAAACCTCATTAAAATAATTTTATTAAAACTAAAATAATTGATAAAAATGGTATATGTCTGGTAATTAAACGTGCACTTTTAGAACTTGGAATGCAATTATTTCAAAACTGCATTTTTACATATTGTTTGCATGTTCCTAATAAAACCTATGAAGATATTACATTCAGACTTGTCTAACAAAAATACGGTATTAATGTCTATAATATAAACTTGTTTTTTCTCTGTTTCATTTATATATTATTTTAAAAATACTTTTATATAAAATAGAAAGCGGCAAATTTTTATTTCCTTTTCTGTTAACCCTGAAATTAAAAAAATGCAAATTTTAAAAATATTCAGGGGGTATTGTGATGTATATAAATGTAATCATATTACATTGTAGATTGTTATTTTATTCTGTAAGCTTGTGCGCAATAACTTTAGATCAAATGCTCACTGTTGAAGTAAAACAATAACGTTTTATGTAATAAATTTTCAGTTCATCAAGGTAATTGATACACATATTTAGGAATAACATATGCAGATTATACTATAAATAAAAGTATTGAAAAGCTTTGAAAATAGATAGGTTCTAAAGTCCTTCTTTCCAGTTACTTAGTGTTATGACTGGTCAATAGACAAATAAGACACATCCATGTAATTTGCCATACATTTAAGAACGTTTCTCTAAAATCTGTAATTTTCCCCAGTATCCGCAATTTTTTAAAATGGTTTAATGAATCAGTCTCATTGATGTTAATAAATATTAACATATGCTTGTAGATCAATGGTTCACAAACTTTTTCGCCTTTTTTCTTAATCAAGATTTTCTTACACTATCCTAAGTAAACGTATGGTTTGGTTTGTCTACTGTTTTGCTACAAGAGGGTTCATGATAATTTAATGTATGAGTCGTCACAAGTAATGGCTAAAAATAAATAAAACGCGCGTATCTGCAGTATTAAACAAATCCGTTCATTCATTTTTTATTCATTTCATTGTTGTTGTTTTTACCCATTCCCCTAGTGTAGGAAAGCCTATCACCAGGTTCAATAGATTACGTCGCAATATGCGACTGGTCAATAGCTAATGGTAATGTGCAGCTTCACTTCTTCTTCTTCGCATATCCCCAACGTCCAGCGGTGCTAGACTAGGTCCATGATTCCAAAAATTGTCAGGAAGTCCGATACCATCAATGTATCTCCAAGGAGATCCTAATATCTTAGCCCCAGGCACTCCAAAATGTGAGATGGTGATGCCTGCTCAGAGGAGCACTTGGAACAAGTGTCAAAAGCTTTAAAACTGTCTGAGAAGGTCATTGTTTTGAGGTGTCCGCTGATGAAACGGAGATTGCAGTTTGTCCTTGCCCGTCGCATTTAAGTGTCAAAGAACCACCAGGTCGATAGTTCCAATACTATTGATGGCAGCTTCACTTGAGCGAGGAACCACGAAGGCTAAGACTAAGAGGGTAAGATTGCTCTTAAAGTGGGCTCTTGTAATTTAGAAGCAGGAACCAAGCAGACCAACCCCCCCAGGTTTGGCCTGCCACCTCCAGATGTATCGTTTGGGAATTTGGAGGACATTTCGAACACGAACCTATTTTTTGTGTACCCCAGCCGAAATTAACGAACACGGCTGGGGCCTGGAGATCATTGGCTTTGCCGACTGAGCTACTCATATTTATTTCATTTACAGTAGAACCTCGATTATCCGAACCTCGATTAACCGAAACTCTCCGTTAACCGAAGTCGGTTTCTTCTTCACTTATTTTCACTTTCTCCTATCATCCTAAATTTTCTCTTTACAAACATGCATTTTTAAAGTTTTTTTCCCACATTCCTTTTCTATGCAAGCCGTCCTTTCCGTGCAGATAAATATTTTGGAATTCCGTTTTTTTAGAATTCCTTCTCGCAAGCACAATTCTCGGTATGAGTGTACTCTTCCCCACTTTTAAACATCCCTGTTCTAAACAAAAACACACCCCATTTCGAAATTTGGAAGGTCATACTGCCGAGTCCTAGAACAATTCAATTATTGGACCAATGACGTAATACATATTAAACTAGATGATTATGGATGAATTCTCGATTATCCGAAAATTTCAATTATCCGAAGTAGGTTCGATCCCAATTACTTCGGATTATCGAGGTTCTACTGTATTTTAATACTTATTAGGATGAATGTGCATGAAAATCATAGCATTTATTTTTCATACGGTAGAATCAAACTGGACACTAGCACTTGATTTTTGTAAGATTCTTGCCTTTATTTTCTTCGCATTTTGTAACTTCTAAACTGAGCAGTTACGCAACGTATGTTAATTCTATTATTTTTATATTTTTAACAAAAAAAAAATGCTACTTTTCTCCTGAAAACTAGTTTTATAGCACCCATTTGTTATTTATTGTACACATAAGAAAAAAATGGATTTCTATTATCAATAGTTTTTTGCGTTCAGAAGAACATTTTGGGACTATAGTTTTAACTTTATATTGGGGTCAACAAATGTAAACCAAATCACACCAAAAACTCTACTACACATTAAAAAAATCTTATCTCTTAATTTGTTTTAACTTCAATTAGGCTAAATGTCTTGGTCTTCACAGTGGTGCCGTTCTCTAGAGTTTAGGAATCATTGGTCTAGTTAAACTTTTATTGTCTAGCGTGCCATTTTAAATACCACTAAAAAGTAACTGAAGAATTTTTTTTATTCTTTATTTAAAAAAAAAAAAAAAAAAAATAAATAAAAAATGAGTTTTTCTTTTGAGAGTTGGTAGAGGACAATCTTATAAACAATCTACAAAGTTTTCAAGTAATTTCTGGTCTTATCAGTTTTCCTTTGGATGATTTTTCGAACAGAGCTGATAGATTAATTTTTTCTGCAGGTACATAGACTGAAATCATGACAAATTGCGTTATCTCTTATAAAACACCATTTTACAGTACTTATTTTGTAGGCAATACCAAACAAAACTTTTGTCATAAATGACATCCTATGATTTTTAAAACGAAAGAGGGTCATTAAAATGACGTAATGTAGAAGTCAAAGTTGTTTAAACTTCATATTTATTTAATTATAATCAACCCATCCCATGTGGTTTAGTGGTTAGGATTCCTGGCTTTCCCGTAAGCTGCCCAGTTCGATTCCGGCGTTAAAACAGGAAGGGCCCGGATAGCTCAGTCGGTAGAGCGTTAGGCTTTTAACCTAACGGTCCAGGGTTCGAGTCCCTGTTCGGGCGGGTTACATTTTACGACCATTTAAAACATTTTCTCCTGCTCGACGGTAATTTTTTAGCCGCGGTAGCTCAGTCGGCAAAGGCAGCAATTTCGGAGCTGGAGCCAACCTAAGATCCACTGTGTTGGTTAAGGGTAACTGTTGCACGTAAAATGTGTTCGTGGTTACAATGTCCAAGCCAGTGTTGCCAACCATACGATAATTATCGTATATGTACAATAACTTAGGACTCTGTATGATGAAAAATAATCTCAAAATTATGTGACATAATTCTGAAAAACTGTACGATAATTTCCTGATTTGTACGATAAACCAAAAGTAGACTAATGGAGAATTAAAAGAGCAGGTAATTTAACTGTAACTCTATAAAGAGCAACTTAAAAAAATTGAGAATGTCTAATTAATTTTTTTTATCACTTTTTCCCATCAAATAACTATTGTTGTCGATTTTAGAGCAGCTTAAGGAGCACGTTTTGAGGTGCTTCTTCATTAAATAAAAGTAAATAATCCTGTAACAGAAGTTGAGAAAGGACATCTGTACTGTGTAATAATAAAAGGGAAAGTGTTAATTATAAAAAAATATATATTTGTGAAATTGAATATGACCTAGGTACTAATGTTTGATATTATTTGAAACTAATATAATAGCTAAAATAATAAAATAAAGAATTTTAAAAATGGTTATGACCAGTGTTTTTATCTGTTAGTTATTTAAAATTATTTAAATCACTCTTCTCCTTAAATACACAAAACACAAAATTGTTAAATGCAAAATTACTGAATATCCACGATTATACTGGAGATATTTCTTTAATGATTACATAATTATGGATAATTAGAAGTAATTTTGCATTTTACTTATTCTATTGCAGTTTTCACTAAAATATGGTACTTTTAGTAATTAAACCGATTATTAAATAATAATCGGTTACAAAGTTACATAATGGTAAATAATAAAAATTCTGCCATTTCTATGTTTTTCCACAATTTTAAAATCTATCTGATATTAAGATTCAATTGAGTAAAAATATATCGTACAAGCGCCCTCTATTAACACTATTTTGAACTATTTACAAAAATGTACGATAATTTATAAGCCAATGCCATAATTTTAGGACCTAGAATCCATAATTTTGCCTGTGAAGGTTGGCAACACTGGTCCAAGCTGTCAAATAATACCCCTGGGGGGTGGCAGACCAAGCTTGGGTTTCTTCTGCTTCGTCCCTGTTTCTAAATTATGATGTGCAAGTGGGGGTAATGTTACTCGGATCAGTACCATACCTTAAGCTACGCGTGCTCCTCGGGTGTTACTAAATGGGTTACAGCTTCGCAGCCTTGTATTGGCATAAAGGAATATAGTGCCTGTATTGCCAGTATTGTTAGGAAAAAAACTTTCAGTCCATAATAACTTAGATTTGCGGCACTGTGAAAACGTCTGCGTCTCGCGGCACACACTTTAGTTTGGTTTGGTTTGGTTTGGAGTGCTACGGTCTACTTTTTGCAACACGAGGGCTAATGAGACCGGGACCTACAGTTTAAAGCCGATTCAGAACGGCTACGAACATCCAAGCTTGGGTTTCTTCTGCTTCGTCCCTGCTTCTAAATTATGATGTTCTAGTGGGGGTAATGTTACTCGGATCAGTACCATACCTTAAGCTACGCGTGCTCCTCGGGTGTTACTAAATGGGCTACAGCTTCGTAGCCTTGTATTGGCATAAAGGAATATAGTGCCTGTATTGCCAGTATTGTTAGGAAAAAAACTTTCAGTCCATAATAACTTAGATTTGCGGCACTGTGAAAACGTCTGCGTCTCGCGGCACACACTTTAGTTTGGTTTGGTTTGGTTTGGAGTTCTACGGTCTACTTTTTGTAACACGAGGGCTAATGAAACCGGGACCTACAGTTTAAAGCCGATTCCGAACGGCTACGAACATCCATACCACAGTTTGATTCGAACCCACGAACTCCGGTTCCGAAAGCCAGCACCCTAACCAATCGGCCATCGTTCGGCCGGCACACACTTTAAGAACTACTTTTGTAAACAGATAGAAATTAATAGATACTTTTTGTCTATAGAATGAATCAATATAATGATTCATTCTATTGATCATTCCATCATGATATTCTATTAGTTTCACTGTGATTTACAATTAAAAATTAATTTAAAAGTTTTACTTTTCTCGCAATTTCTAAAAATTTTTATAAGTGTGTTGGATGTCAAATTTATTAATGTATTGTAAAAGACCACATATTTTTTATTATTACTTTGACATAAGAATTGAGCTTACAATGTTAGTTATAACTTCAGTTGATAACAACTGATCATGCAAAAATATTTTTAAAAATTTTAATCTATTAAATGTATCATACTCTTTAATTACAAAAGTAATTAAAATATTAATTTTACTCCAAAAGCTGTAAAAATATCTTGTCAGTCAAGGCCGTAGGCAAGGGGGGGGGGGGGTATATTTGGCGGACTTGTTTTTCCCACCCGCGCTTTCACCCCCCCCTCCCCCACCCCTCCATTTTTCGGCCACTCCAGGTTCCATTCCCCCCAGCCCCCCCCCCCCCCGAAACTTTGAAAGACCATTTTGTAGATAGACAATGTCCCACGTTTGTGTGTTTATGTGCTATCTGTCTAGCTGTTTATGAACAAGGACAGTTATTCTCTTAGAAAAAAAACCGTCGAGACCATAAAAGTTTTGCTAGGCCGCTGGCCGGAAATACAACATTGTATTCTGGAAATACATTATTTTCCCTTACATCAATTGAAGTATCATTCACAAATAAAGATGTTTTTCTCCCTTGGTCCCCCTCCGAAAGTAATTTCTGACTACTGCCCTGTTGTCAGTTATATTATTGTTATATTAAGTAAAATTAATATACATCTACAATGAAACACAAACGTGTAAAGCGCCTCAGGCTCATAAAGCTAAACCATTTTTGTGTGCTTTGAAAATATTTTAGATATCTATAGTTTCATATTATATAAGTATCTACAGAAATATGTATTTCATCTAATTGAAAATCTGATGAACGTTTCCTTTTTACGAAGCTAGATGTAAAATAAAGTGTTAAATGTTGTAATTAAAAAAGAAGAAAAAACCACTACAATAGTAGTTTTTTCCCTATATTATTAATTCAAAATTTTCAATTTTAAAGGAATGTTTTAATCACACTCCCAATAAATTCCTTTGGGGTCCTAAGAACAGTATTCATTTCCCCTCCCTTAACAATAATTATAAATAAGAATAAGGTTCGATGTTTTTAAACCCCCCCCCCTCGTTCTAGCAACAAGGACTATAAAGTAGTATAGTTCGTTCTCTCCCTCTACCCCAGTTTTATTTATTTATTTATTTAGTAAGTACAAAATTAAACTTTTGCAAATTTGAAGTCTAAATCGAATCCAAATTGTGTACTTAAAATTTCGATTTCGAATGGAAAAGGACATACATCAAACTCTCACAAGAAAATAATACATTTATTGAGAAACTTTCTCAAATCATGTAAAACTCTTTTAATAATTACATGTATAAGAAAAAGGACCATATTTTCAGCACTAAGAAAGAATACCATCAAATGCAAAATAACCTTTAAAAAGTAAATTTATCACAAATATCAATGGAAAAATTGATTACCTGTTGAAAAAAAATTTTTATTATGAACATTTTCAGAATTTATAGAAGATTTACAAATGAAACAAAAATAATTAATAAATAAATAAGAATAAAATTTTAGTTTCAGAAAGGCATTTCTCCTCATTTCTTTGCAGCAAAGATCTTAATCATTTCCTCAAAACTTAGTTTGGAAGTAATATAGTTTTCCACAGCTAATAAAATTAAACTATTAATTTTAGAATGACCTCTAGAATTGAGCGAGTTTAATAAATAATATCACTTTTTTTTAATCTTATATACTAAAATCAATTTTGTTTATAACTCCTTGCGGAAGGAGACAATACATATTTGCAAAAAAAAAGAATTATCTACGTTAAAATAACATTTTTTTTCTTTTTTTTTACAAGGTTACGAAACATTTTAGGCCTTATGTACAAACTTACTATGATACTTAATTATAATCAGACGTTGGTTTTATTATTTCTTTACTGATGATTTCTTCTAAAATTTTGCACAGAGAGGCAATATAAAATAAACCGAGATATATTCTCTTCAATGAATAATGTCATTTCAAAAGCTGTCCTACAGCATTAATCTTAATAAATTGTTATCATTTTGATTAATAAGAATAGAATTGTGATTTTTACAGCTGGAAGGAAACACACTCCGTTTTCGAGTACTAGATGGCAGCACTGTATATTGCTAGTTTTCGTATAGTAAATGTAAAGACTTTAAAATTGCCGAGTATTCAATATATCTAACAACATCAACTAAGAACAGAAGTTTCTTTTCTTATTTTAAATTTTTCTTATTCAGAAAAGAACACAATACAGACAATTATACTAGAAATCTTAGTTTTATTACTCAAAACCATTTCCAATATTATGACTAAATCGATCACTATGTATAATACTCAAATGTAGGTATAATTTGAAATGAAGAATTAAATTATATTACGCTAAAATACAGCATATGACCAGTTAACTCAGTTAATTTTCTCTTTACCAGTAACCTTTTCCAAATTGGAAATGTAAAGGAATACGCATGTGTATGTGCATATATCCGAGTTAATCTGAAAAACTTCAAAAAAGTAGTCCAGTATAATGGCGCCATCTATCTTTTTGAATATAAGATACAAGTTTAGAGAATTCTATTCTTTAAACTTGTATCTTGAAAGGATAGTAATGTTATTATTATTATTATTATTATTATTATTATTAACGAGAATTGTTCCAAATTTCCTTTTAAATTAAGGAGAGTCATATAACCATAAAAAAGTTCCAATCCTTCAAGTAATCAATTAAATAAAAACGAAATATATTCAAAATATACTTTCCATACACAAAATATACCATCTCCCAAAATTATATTATTTAAGCAGAAATTTTACTCCACTTATTAGAAATATTTATATAAATTGCTGAAAATAACTCATGATCTTCTCTAAATTGTAATTGTATAAATTTTTTATTTTCATCTTGAATATGTGGTATCTTATGCAAAATTAATTTCTGAGTATGTCCTTCTACATACTGTTATTATAAAGAAATCAAATTTGCAATATGACATAATCTCTGGAACTACTGATCCGATTCTAAACATTTTTTACTATTAGAAAACTTTACTGTCTCCGAGAAACATAAGCTATATTTTATATAGATAAAATAAGTTTTCAGACTGCAATTTCAATATTTGTAAATCAAGTCATGTATAAGAGTTATTATACAGAAAGATATTCTGCAGTGGTGAAAATATTCTTCAGCTGTTCAATCATTACTAGGCTTAGAATTTTTTTATGCAACCCATCATTTTTTTTTATTTTAATTTTAATACATTTCATGTTTTTAAGTTCCTTTCATGTGAAACTATTATAGATAAGATTTATAGATAAGAAAAATAATTTTACTAAAGTAATTATAAATTACTATTATAATTACTTTAGTAGCTTTTAGTTTGGACATATCTCTGTTAACACGTTGACGGACACTTTCGTTTATATCCGTCAACGCGAAGTTTACTATATGTAGCATCACGGCAATAGCCATTCAAAACGAAACGTTCGTTTTTAGAAACTACGACAATAGCGACACAAATGTACAAGTAGAAGCTTTCAGACTGCAATTTCAATATTTGTAAATCAAGTCATGTATAAGAGTTATTATACAGAAAGATATTCTGCAGTGGATGAAAATATTCTTCGGCTGTTCAATCATTACTATGCTTAGAATTTTTTAGGCAGCCCATCATTTTTTTTTTAATTTTAATTCATTTTATGTTTTTAAGTTCATTTCATGTGAAACTATTATAGATAAGATTTATAGATAAGAAAAAATAATTTTAAAATAATTACTTTAGTAGCTTTTAGTTTGGACATATCTCTGTTGACGGACACTTTCGTTTATATCTGTCAAAGCAAAGTTCACTATGTAGCATCACGACAATAGCCGTCCAAAACGAAACGTTCGTGTTTAGAAACTACGACTATAGCGACACAAATGTACAAGTAGAAGCCTAGTGTCATGTTTTGGAAACAATTTTTTCGGTTGAATTTCGTTTACCACTGTTACACGACTTGCAGCTTCAGTATGCAAGGGTTGTGAAGGGAGTAGAGCGATCGTGTTTTCTCTTGAAATTATTTATTTATTTATTTATTTGTCATTTATTTATTTTTGTTTGATTAAAAACTAACATTTCATGTAAAACTCCCAAAAATACTTTGTTGCATACGAAAAATTGTTTATTTGAGTCATTAAACATGTCATTTAAGTTTTTAAATTTTTGCTTTTATTGCCGCCATCCTCCCATTACTTAGTGTCTAGAGTCCGCTGGCGTCATGACGGTTATAGTCGCAACCTAATTAAAGGTGCTGAATTAATCAAAATTACGTTTCTTTAAGCAGAAAGAGTAAAACTATACCTCTAATATTCCAAAAATTACAAAAGCATGTAGTATTAATTTTCGAACTTCACTTGTTCCTACTGTCCGTCAATGTGTTAAATTTCCTCTTTTTCCCATATATATATATATATGTATATACATATTTATATACATTTATATATATATATATATATATATATATGTATATATATATATATATATATGTATATATATGTAATCCATTTTTTATAACACTCCTTCACAAGGAGAAAGCTCAACAGCTATAAGTAATGAGAATGCAGTCTGCCTTCCTATTTAAGAGAACTCAGAAGTCTAATTTTAAAACTTTATTTCAGAGCGGCAACACAGCACATCTATCCTTCTGGACAATATACAATCAAAAGCCACAGAATTCACTCTGCT
>CM063503.1:54190016-54307516 GCA_032207245.1 Pardosa pseudoannulata | reverse complement strand
TTTCTTGTACACATTCCTTCATATATTAGCAAGATCATTCACGAAATATGAAAATCTATCGAGATATAAAATCTATTTAACCCATCACAATCTAAATAGGTCCCTTTTTTAGGAACAGCTGAGAGATAGTAAAGTTTTTGTTTTCTCGGAATGAGTCTTTCTTTTCAGCGAAGGCAAATAGCAACTTTATAAATATCTACCAAATTATCAAGCATTTGCTAATATTTACAATTTTGTCATTTGGATTGACATTTTGAGATTTTTACAGACTAACACGATTTTCTTTTCAGGAGATACATCAACTAAACTCATAACAAACAGGTTTATCTATTATAAAGCTTCAATTGATAGTACTACATTTACATGCGACATCTAATAAATGTTTATTCTTATATAAATAGCATTAGATAATGTTTAAAAGGACAGTTCATCCCTTATGAAGACGGCTGTAGTATTCAAAGTTGTTTGAGTTTCACTTTTGTTTTGCTCTGTACCGTCTATATTGACTTCAGTTTAAGATTATACATCAATGTATGTTCGAGAGAAATGACTTGGACAATAATAATTTAGTCAAACTAGGGCGTCCTTTATGTCTTAGAAACAAAATCAAAATTATTCAAATGCTTGTAAACAGAATTATACTGAACGATATTAACACTAAATTTACGGACCGAGCCAATTTAACTCATTAAAAACTTGATCACTATGTATATATAAAACTTTAATATAACTTTTCAAAAACATACGTTGGTTTTTAGTTAAGTAATAAAATATATATAAATTTTCATTCCTCTTCCCTGCAGACCCCTTCATTTCGCATTATCAAATGTGGCATACCTATTTTCACGGTTGTGAGCCAATTTGACTCATAGAATGGTTTAACAGTTAATGGCATAACATGAAATTTATTGGTCCTATCAGGCCTGGGCAAGAGTGAAGTCGTACGTGATTTGTGTGAAGTAAATATAGAGAAGAAGTCGATAACACTTTCATTCCAATGACAGAAATTCATGCTACTGATGCAAGGAAAAATTGTCAAGTTCAACAATCATGCAAAAGAAACAGATGTAGAAACCATTGTGCTAAATGTAATAGAAATGTTTGAGGAAAATGTGTTTCAAAAACAGATTTTATATGTAAAAAATGTTTTCCATCAATTTTTTGATAATAAACATTTCATTTAAATTAATTTGGAACAATTTTCTTTGCAAAAAACTTCAATTTTCTTGTATGAGTCAAATTGTCTCACTTCAGCAAAAATAGGTATATAATCAACATCCGTAAATCTAGTGTTAAATGTGTGAATGCAACTAAATGCAAACATTTTGTTATTATTTCAACTAAATTCTATTTGAAACTCAAAACTATTGCAATTCCACTTTGCTTAAATTCAAGAGTTACGACCTGTCAAACTTTCTCTGGTGCTCAACCTTCCTCGTGTAGTCGTTATCAGAACAAATGAAATCGTTTAAAAGTGATGACTGAATTACTAAGTATATAATACCGTCTCATACATGCCAAATCACTCGCCCTATCTAAAGTATTGCTAACAAGGTTGAGTGATTGTCTCAACCATTTCCTGTTTTTACTTTTAACATGCGATTTTCTGTGAAAAAGTGATTTTGATGTAATTTTTTCTGTTTCAGTGGCTAGGCAATGATGAAGATCGACGTAGCCTGCAACATCATCTAGTGTTAATCCGCTTAAATTGTGAAGGAGAAAATAACAACGGGACGTTTGAACCCTGCGCTGCCCTAAGAATTGGATGGGCCCCTGGTATGTAGTACCTATTTGCATAGAGTCACATAAAGATTCAGATCTATACATTTTGAAATAGTTTGATGACAACTTATGACTACAAAAGTAAAATAAAACTGAAGCTTACAATTCTACTTATTTAGAAAATCTCATTTAGCATATCTATACTAATACTAAAAAAATCACCCGTCATGGTCTGACCAGTGCAAGTTGTCTCAACATTTGAGGGTTTTCTCGTCAAATTTGACGTCTTTAAATACACACACACACACATACACACATACATATAAGAGGGAAAATTATTTAACGTTGGTCAATTTTTATTATTGAACCAAGTGAAGAATTCAAAAATATTTTTTGCCTTTACCGATACATTACCAACTTCAGGTTAAACCCCATATAAGCCAATTAACATTTTGGAGTCTGATTTATTTTTCGTTTACTTGTGTTACATATTGCGTCAGATTTTACGAACATCCATGAGTTCAGCAGGATTCAAAATCACGAACTCCGGCTTCAAAGAACAGCCCCCTATTTTCCCTATGATTATGCATTTCTACTTTGATTATGTATTTCTCTTATTTTCTGCGAATTATTATGATAAGAACTAGGTTTTATTCTGAGGTCTGAAAAATACTCTGTAAATAAAAATAGCTACATTATGTGCGCAAGGAGCATTTTCAAGTAAGGTACTTTTGAAACAATCAGAATGAATAAATTTTAAAATTCCCTATATAATAACAGCCTAAGTTATCTGCCCGTCTGTCCTCGCATTTATGAAGAGGTTGGACCTGGAATGGATAGGGACATGCATATAAGGCAATTTGTCACAACGTCATGAACTACTATAATGCGTTTGCCATTCATTTTCATGATTACAACAGCCAATAGACAAACAATAAACTGCCCTTCCATTTGAAACTAAAGCCAGAATTGTCATAATTTGAGAATTTGCCCTACTGCGTGAAATCGCCTTACTGGATTCTTGAGAAGTTAGGGTTAGAAAAATTCAAAGGAAGTCTTTAAAACGTTCAAAATCCACCCCTCCCCCCCTTTTCGGGCGATTAATTCCATTATTTTAAGCCCTATTTTCCCCGGTTAAGAGCAGGCGATTGAATTGATCAATTTATCACATAAAAAATAGGTAAAAATAACATTTTTCTAGCCTTATGACGTCATTCCTTTAACCATCTCATTTAATCATTTCTTATTTTAAATTATTTAAATATCTTGTGCATTATTTTCATAAGTGTTATCACTGAACTTAGATATTACGTAAATAATTTTCTTTTATATTTGGTTTAAATAATAGATTAGGTACATATGTGATCATTTTAAATTTAACCATCGATTATTTTACGTTGTAATGAAAATTTGATCACCTTTATTAACAACAAATTCTTTTCATAAAAATCTAGGAGTCTATTGGACGGAATAATAAATATCTAGAGTTTAAGTTATACATCTTTGAAAATTAAGAAGTTTGTTCATTAATGTGTTTGCTTTTATACATAACCGCACTGTTTGACTAAATAAATTCAACATAATTCTAAACTGCATTCACAGTATCGGGAGACTTTAGAGGAGTATGAAGATAAACAAATTATTGAGAATGTACCAGATAATTCTCAGCCAAAAAAATGTTTTACCTGCCTCATACGTTACTTTACAATTCACGAAAACTTAAAATTTTATTAATCCCGTCATATGACGGTCTATACGCTGTGCTAGTACCTCAACAGTTGAATTCTTTTTTCTTACAACCAATAACATGTTACTACTGATATTAAGGGCGGATCTTACTGGGCAGACTCTTAAGGGCATCGTTTAAATCGCTAACCTGAACCTATAGCGATTTCGCAGTAGGCAAACTCAAATTATGACAATTCTGATTTAATAAACGGAAGGGCAGTTTATTGTTTTGTCTATTGCTATTGTAACAAAATGAAATATGAATGGGAAGGGCATTATAGTAGTTCGTGACGTTGCGACTAATTGCTCTATTCTCCATTTAAACAGAGATTAATCGCGGTTAGCCGTTAAACGACTTTGGTGAGATCGACGCTAACTTTTCCAGTAGGTTTTATATATCTAAGATAAATTAGTTTTAAAAATCTATTATATTTTTTAAAAATTTATTTTAAGTATTATTTTAACCAAAAAGGTAAAAAGGTTTGTACAGAATTCATGTCCTGAACTCTCATTGCATCGCAAAATTTCTCAATCTTTTATGTTTTATTGCAGGTTTAGAACCAGAATTCGGCGAGCAAACATCGAATAAGAATAACTTTATTATCATCGGTCTCTGTCTCGGAATTCTTGGTTTGATATACGTTGGAGCAGTACTTATATATTTAAAGGTTCGGAAAAATAGGCGGCAAGCTTCAAGACAAAATGGCTCGCATGAAAATACCATTGAGTCGATTGAAGAAGTGGACTGTGAGGTAATACAAATTTCTCTTATCTGCTGCATTTTAAAATTATCTCTATATAAAGTGGACTCTGCTTCATGTGATCGCGGTTAATATTATCAATCGCTCATTGTTATCGAAATCACTGGTCCCGATTTCCTCTATTCATTTGCATGTTAAAATTATCGCTTTATGTGATCGTTATATTGGCTAGTGTTATCAGTTTTCGAACCTTATTTTAACTGGCCAAAGAATATTCACAACGTATTCAGAAGGAACCCATTCTTTTCTTTTCCTTCGCTGTTGTTTGAATTTCCGAGAATTCTCCTCTTCCCAGGGAAATGGCGAATTAACAAAGGATTTGAGGATTACACGTTTCTGGAATTTTTTAGAAATGGGCACACCCTGCTAGTGGTCAATAGTTATCAGATAAGGATAAGGCAACACATTCTTATCGAAACTGAGAAGGAGCTTATGCACATTTTATGCCTTGCTCGCTTACATGCAGCTTGTGTATATGGAAGCCAGAAAGCGAAATGATTTAACTTTAAAATAAAAGATCGAAATTTTAAATCGTTATGATAAGTTGATTACGATTACGAACAATTTATCAACGAGCTTTTTAGAAAAAATTGTAGATAGTCAAAAATTGATCAATTTTTTTTAAATTATGTATGCAGTTCTTATGTTTTAAAGGATAATTAATATACAGCATATAAATATAAGGTGAGTTTTTTCATTTTGTTTTAAAATTTAGCCCATGCCAATTAATGGGGGGGCTAAATTTATCCAATATTGCACATCGTTTATTGTTATCAATCGATTACTGTTATCAAAATCATGGCGTGGCAAACTCATCATCACATTATTCGGAGTCCACTGTATTATCTATATTAATATTTTGAATATCAACGAGCTTTTTAGAAAAAATTGTAGATAGTCAAAAATTGATCAATTTTTTTTAAATTATGTATGCAGTTCTTATGTTTTAAAGGATAATTAATATACAGCATATAAATATAAGGTGAGTTTTTTCATTTTGTTTTAAAATTTAGCCCATGCCAATTAATGGGGGGGCTAAATTTATCCAATATTGCACATCGTTTATTGTTATCAATCGATTACTGTTATCAAAATCATGGCGTGGCAAACTCATCACATTATTCGGAGTCCACTGTATTATCTATATTAATATTGAAAGAGGTAAAATTTGTATGCAGGGAATAATCTCCCGAACTATTGTTCATATTTTAAAAAGAGCTTTTACTGATAGAAAGCTGCCCCAGCCCTAAGTACTATAAGCTAGTTTTTATTTGGATAAAATAATTTTCAACATGAAATCTCAATATTTGTTTGGAGTCCACTGTATTATCTATATTAATATTGAAAGAGGTAAAATTTGTATGCAGGGAATAATCTCCCGAACTATTGTTCATATTTTAAAAAGAGCTTTTACTGATAGAAAGCTGCCCGAGCCCTAAGTGCTATAAGCTAGTTTTTATTCGGATAAAATAATTTTCAACATGAAATCTCAATATTTGTTCGGAGTCCACTGTATTATCTATATTAATATTGAAAGAGGTAAAATTTGTATGCAGGGAATAATCTCCCGAACTATTGTTCATATTTTAAAAAGAGCTTTTACTGATAGAAAGCTGCCCCAGCCCTAAGTACTATAAGCTAGTTTTTATTTGGATAAAATAATTTTCAACATGAAATCTCAATATTTGTTTGGAGTCCACTGTATTATCTATATTAATATTGAAAGAGGTAAAATTTGTATGCAGGGAATAATCTCCCGAACTATTGTTCATATTTTAAAAAGAGCTTTTACTGATAGAAAGCTGCCCGAGCCCTAAGTGCTATAAGCTAGCTTTTATTTGGATAAAATAATTTTCAACATGAAATCTCAATATTTGTTCGGAGTCCACTGTATTATCTATATTAATATTGAAAGAGGTAAAATTTGTATGCAGGGAATAATCTCCCGAACTATTGTTCATATTTTAAAAAGAGCTTTTACTGATAGAAAGCTGCCCCAGCCCTAATTACTATAAGCTAGTTTTTATTTGGATAAAATAATTTTCAACAGGAAATCTCAATATTTGTTCGGAGTCCACTGTATTATCTACATTAATATTGAAAGAGGTAAAATTTGTATGCAGGGAATAATCTCCCGAACTATTGTTCATATTTTAAAAAGAGCTTTTACTGATAGAAAGCTGCCCGAGCCCTAAGTGCTATAAGCTAGTTTTTATTTGGATAAAATAATTTTCAACATGAAATCTCAATATTTGTTCGGAGTCCACTGTATTATCTACATTAATATTGAAAGAGGTAAAATTTGTATGCAGGAAATAATCTCCCGAACTATTGTTCCATATTCATAATTTAAAAAGAGCTTTTACTGATCGAAAGCTGGCCCCGAGCCCTAAGTGTGCTATAAGTGTTTTTATTTGGATAAAATAATTTTCAAACATGAAAATTCTCAATATTGTTTTCGGAGAGTCCACTGTATTATCTATATTAATATTGAAAGAGGGTAAAATTTGTATGCAGGGAATAATCTCCCGAACTATTGTTCATATTTTAAAAAGAGCTTTTACTGATAGAAAGCTGCCCGAGCCCTAAGTGCTATAAGCTAGTTTTTATTTGGATAAAATAATTTTCAACATGAAATCTCAATATTTGTAAAGGAAGTTAGAAGAATAAGGAGCTTTTTCGTTATTTTATCAGCGTTTTGGTCAATTGGTTGTATATGCGTAAAAATAATGTACTACATGAACATTAGTAGATTATTAGATCTAAAATAAAAGTCAGCTACAGGATATACCCAGCTTTTATATTTAGGTTATAATAACATCTTCTACTGAAAACTGTACATCCCCTATATAATAATAGCCTAAGGAATCTGTCCGTCTGTCCTCGAATTTAGGAAGACGTTGGGCCTGCAATGGATAGAAGCATCCATATTGGATTCTTGATGAGTTCGAGTTAGCCAAATTCAAAGCGAGTAAAGTTTATCTTCTCCTAAACTATCGATCCAATTCTAAACTAAATTGGTATAATATGCTTCATATCATAGCTAAAAATACTGTCGTCTTTAAAATGTTCGAAATTCACCCCTTCCCCCTTTTCGAGCGTTTAATGCCATTATTTCAAGCCCTATTTTCCTCGGTTAAGAGCAGGCATTTAAATTTATCAATTTATCACATAATAAAGAAATAAAAAAATAACATTTTTCTAGGATTATGACGTCATTTCATCTTATGTAATCATTTCTTATTTTAAAATATTTAAATATCGTCTGCATTATTTTCATACGTTTTATCACTGAACTTAGATTTTAAGTAAATAATTTTCTTTTACATTTGGCTTAAATAATAGATTAGGTACATATGTGATAACTTTAAATTTAATCATCGATTATTTTTTTATTGCAAGATAATTCTCAGCCAAAAATAAACCATTTTTTTTACCTGCCTCATAGGTTACTTTACAATTCTGGAAAATTAAAAATTTTACTGATCCCGTCATACGAAGAGCTATATGCTAGTTAAATATCGTATACAGAGAAGCCTTAACATATACCTTGCCGAATTCTTTATTAGCAGTTAAAATTACTTCTACTTTACACCCTGTTAAATGGATTCGAGTTTTATGAATCACGTTTTTCAGAGTTCAAGAAAGACATAGGGGCTTACTCTGGACGTTGTTAGTCGGGTCGAACGTTCGTTGTGACGTCACTTTGACGTCAGCTCAGATAATGTCCGCATTTGCTCAGATAATGTCCGCAAGCTGACGTCAAAATGACGTTACAACGAAGGTTCGAAATGAACCTCAACGTCAAGAGTAAGGGCCATAGTTTTACAAAAATACACCCCAAAGATGATATAATGGGAATTGATTAATGTTCCAACATCCACGTGAACGCTGGATGAAATTCAACAAACTTTTTTTTAACTGTTCCTAAAACAGGACGCTAGGCCTTAATGGGTTAATTGCCGTGGTTGCATTTGAGATAAAACTATCTTTAATTCATGTTCATTTCAATTAGTTTTTAATTAGTTTATCACGCGAGATCGCTGTCAGAGATAGTACATTATTAACTTCTTCAATCTGAAAGTGGGATATGCGTTTGAAACATATTCAAGATTTATAGACAATTGAGTGTGAGCACTATAGTCTTATTTTTGCTTCACAATGGCTGACAACAAAGGACTTACGATACGAGGTAGCTCAGTCGACAAAGGCAGCAGTCTCGTAACTGAAAGGTTGCGAGTTTGGATATCGAGCCGGCCTAAGATCAGCCGTGTTTGTTAAGGGTGACTGGGGTCCGTTAAATATGTACGTTTAAGGGCAAACTATTTTTTTCCATATATTTGTTGAAGTCTATTATCTTACAAGTCCTTACAGGACTTGTATGTATGCATGTGTTGTATTTGCGTATTTAAGAGTTAAATTTAGTTTAAAGAACTGACTTTACAAAATGGGGGGGAGCTCAAATCCCTTCTGCACTTTCCAAATGAGTGCCCTTGTTGGCAGTGATAATATGCAACCCCCAAAATTAATTTCTGGGTACACCACTGAGTCCTTTGTTCCCTTAACCTTTTGAGTCCCAGAGAATTTTGGCCGAACGATGGCCGATTGGTTAGAGTGCTGGCCTTCGGTACCAGAGTTCGTGGGTTCGAATCCCACTATGGCATGGATATTCGTAGCCGTTCGGAATTGGCTTTAAGCAGTAGGTCCCGGTCTCATTAGCCCTCGTGTTGCAAAAAGTAGACCGTAGCGCTCCAAACCAAACCAAACCAAACCCAGGAAATTTTGAAAAAACACTGTTGAAGAATCTCGAACAGCGCAACCGCGCTTTATCTACATGGGTATGAAAAGACCCAAGCAGCGCTATAGCGCTTCTTTTATTTTATGTCGATAAATCCCAAGCGGTGCGATAGCACTTCTTCTATTTTATATTCTAAACATATATGCTTCAATATTGCACTATTATTATAGTAAAGTGCCTATTGTAAAATGTATTGTTTACATAAAACAGGAGCCGTGTGATGTACTTGCGTTAATAAATCTGAGCACATGTGACTTTGACAGTCAGTGGAGCATCATTAATGGTCCACAACATTCGGAATATGCTGGATTTTCTCGACATAAAAACTGAACAGCGCAATCGCGCTGCTTGAGACTCAAACTGTTACAGTGGTTGTTAAGCTGGACGAAATTTCGTTGAAAACTCGATATTCTATCTTACGGGATTGTGAAATATAATTGAGGATTGCACAACCAAAATAAAACAATTCCATTTGGAAAAGTTCAACCCTAAAGTATACGAATCTGAATTAATTCCTGGAAATTTAAATTTTAGAAAAATGTTAGAATATACCTCATTTACTGAACAATGTGCATATGCATTCATATTAAATTACACTTTATTGACTCTGACAAGCTATTTTATTTTGTAAAAGGAAAATTGGACTTGGTTTACTCTGTGAACCACTCAATTAAGGATAAAAATAAAAAAAAAGCTGTTTGAATATCGGTGACCTTGTAATTAATACGATTATTTCCGCAATAAATAGTTATTTATTACTACTAATTACTTTAAACAGCTTTTAAAACAAAAAATTTTTATTTCTAATAAGTATATGAAACATTCTAATCGTCACATAGATTCAAAATTTATCAAGAATTAATCTTATAGAATTTAAAACAAAAGTTTGTTAAAATTAATGCATTTTTAAGAGACATAAACCTATACTTTTTCAAACTGAATGAATATTATACATATTTTCGTACTGGAAAAAAGGATCTTTCAGTTAGTTTATGCTAACTATATTTCCAACGAATGACCACGATAACAACTAAGTTTTATTTTAAATTCTAAAAGCTATCTTCCGAATAAAAATGATAACATATATAAAAAAGATGCACATGTAAAATGTATTATTTACATCAATAATACATTTATGTAAATAATACATAATTTTAATATTTTCATAATACATATTATAATATATATAATTTTAATATAATATTTACATAATTTTAATTTTTTTAATATTAAAATACATAGTTTTAATATTCTCAATAACCCTATTTTGAAATTATAATTAACTTTTCAAACTAAAATTTAACCATGAAATTGTAAATATTTTCATGTAAATATATTGCGTATAAACTTATTAAATTTTCAAGGAAATAGCTCAAAAACTATAGAAATTAATTTTGAAACTCCGCTATTCCTTCAAAGCCGATTTCCACAGACATCCGAGTCCACACTCATAAGGAAAAAGCTGTGGGTTTACGGCGAATTGGGAGTAAAACACGGCGATGACAGAGCGGAAACGTAAATTACCGTCCTTGAGTCATAATAATTACTTGCGTTCTCCTTATTCAGCTCTTTTTAATTGTGGAATGTTTGTCTTCTCTTTTTTTAAGTCAGCTTATCGAAACGGAAATTAAAATATATCAGTCGTAAAATTTGTTATGCTGCAGGACTGGAGGAGCAAATTTATTTTAATAATAAAAAAAAAAAGTTTTTATTCAGTAGTATATATCATTTCTGAATTGAACTTTATTTGTATATAGCCTTAGTGAACGATTTTAGTTTTGAAATATTTTCGGCAGAATAATTTTGATAATATAAATTTTGAGCTAAAGAGACGTCTAGAGCAGGGGTCGGCAACCTGTTTGTCCTTAAGGGCGCAATACTAAATTTGAAAATCACCGAGGGCGCATATTTTACAGATAATCAACAGGTATAAATAGGCATTAAAAAAAACGGATTTTTTTATAACTTTTTTTGTTGGTGTCATACCTAATGTACATATAATTCAGTGTGAAACTTGGGTGTCTTGCAACGTGTTTATAGCTGAAACTATTTCTTTTTTATTTTTAAATTCTTCAAAAAGTGAATCAGCAGCTTCTAACATGGCTTCTTTCACTAATTCTCCATCTGTAAATGGTTTTTTTATTCTTAGCTAGCAAATGCGATATTTTATATGACGCGATCGTTTTTGCTTTATGTTGTTGCAGTGGTTTAGTAAAAAAACTTTGCTGTTTAGTTATTGAAGATTTTAAAGAAATAATTTTGTTTCTTCTAATTTCATTGGAGAGTGACTATCAAAATTGGTATGAACGGTCTTAAAATGTCGTTCAATATTACTTTTCTTGGGAATCGCAACACTATTATTACACAACAAACAAATACACTTCCCTTTGTAATCAACGAAACAATATAGATGTTCCCATTCATCGTTAAAATAATATGTTCTTTTTATTTTACATTTATCCATGAAGGGTTTTGAAAGAAAAGAATTATTTCGGATTACTTGGTAGTTTTAAATGCACGGTCTACGCGTGGTCTATTCGAAATACGATCACACACTAACAAAAAATACGTGCGTGTTATTAGATAAGCTCAAGGTTAGCAAACTGCTAATCTATACAATCCTAAATTCAACTGACTACTTGCTGTATATCGCCGTTTGACAAGAGTAAGTAAATCGCTCTGGTTATCATACATTTACATTAGTACAGCGAGGGCGCATTAAAAATCGATCGGGGGCGCCATGGCGCCCGCGGGCGCCGCGTTGCCTACCCCTGGTCTAGAGTATAATCAGCTATACTACTGTTAAAAAAAAAAAAAAAAAAAAAAAAAAAAGCGCACATAAAGAGTTTGCCGTATTATGCAGAGTTAAATGGCTCTCCGTTTTATTTAAAAACTGGAAGGGAGGCAAGCTTTTATTCATCATTCGAAGTACATGAAAATTCTAGTCTGTAAGTGGCAGTTATAACTGACCATTTTAGAAACACATTCATTCAATTAAGTGAAATTTTATTACTTTTACTTCTTATTTTTGAATAGTTTAATTAACTGCACCTTACTGTTTTGCTGGACAAAGGCCGATTGTGAAGCCGATTCCAAGCCAGCAGTAGGATTCGAACCCTTGAAGTCTGGTATCAGAAGCAGCGCCCTACCCATTCCATCATCGTTCTTACATATTTGACACTTTTTAAGCCCGTGTCAAGTATGCTGACCCCCAAAACTTGTAAAATTACCAAGGAATTTTCAAAAATGTTGAAAAGTTAATTAATTTATGGAAAGCAAGTAATATTAATTCATGGAAAGCAAGTTTACAACTTTTTTAAGAGTCGCAATAGCTCAGTCGGGAAAGGCATTATCTCATAGCCGAGTTTGAGGCTCCAGCCAAAGACCATCGTATTTACTAATGGCACCAGGGTAGGGGATATAGGTCCGTTGTCGCAATGTTCTCCAAATTCAAGCGAAGGACCACTGGAGGTGGCAAGACAAGCCGTCAACTTGGTCACTGCTTCCAAATTACGAAAACTCACCTTTAACTAAAAACCATTCTTTCATCCTAGCAGTGCTGTTCTAAATGAAAATCACAGTCCTACACCTTAAATCATGCACCCTACTGCTCACGAGCTTAGCTTGTCCAAATGGCATAAATAAACAACTACACTTTTTCTTTGTGCTTCCTTCTAATAACTCCATATTTTCTAAAAAATTCATTCGCAAAAACTCTTCAAATTTTCAGGAAAAAATCTGCTTTTTATGATCTTCGGAACAGACTCACACAAATTTTAGGAAAATTGGGAAATTCTTGGATCAGAATCACCTTTGTTTAATGTTGATTGCTAGAAATGAATGGTCAATTAAAGACTTAATAGCAATTAATTTGTATTTGAATTCTTTAAATGTGTACCATCAATTAACATTGTAATTTTGGTCTTCTTTCAATAAATTCTAATATGCATTTCTTTTTGCAGTTTGTAGTATTTACAAAATATATTTTTAAAACATAAAAACGTAAAATGAAACAAAAAGTATTAAGTGTCTATTTTTTAGTACTAGTTCTCAATATGCGGGGTTAATTCTACATATCACAAAAAAAATTAAAATCAAATTTATTTTATCTGATGAGTTCAATAAATTTATTTCCTTAAATCTATCCCAAAAATACTTTAATCATGGGTGATTCTAAGTAAAAAAAATTTACTGAACATCATGCAAAATTTTCTGAAAAAGTATACGCTACTAATTTAAAATAAAAATTATACTAAGGTTAATTTCTGGAGTTAAAACTAGAACTGGATGATATCTGAATTTTTAATATTGTGATATATCGTTTACCAAATATCAATATATTAATATGCTCTAATATATATCACCTTATTATAGAGTTTGTTACCTTATTATAGAGTTGTGTGTTCTGTATAAAATAATAGAAACACACATATATCATTGTGTGTGTCGGTTATCTCGAAAACAAAAATTCAATTTCTTAATCTTAATACGTAAATTTAAATTTTACCATATTGCTATAACATATTATTACTGTTCTTCAGTAGAAAAAAATTGTGGACTTGGCAAAAAAGAAAAAGGGTGAGAAAAGGTTTAAATCTTTCTGATTATCTTCAAAATTCATTTATATATTTTTCATTTGAAGTGGAAGATGGTTTAAAAAAACTTTTTTTTAATTATTCAGAAAAAGATTTTTCCGGAAACTCTTTTTAAATTTTCAGGAAAAAAATCCCACAAATTTTAGGAAATTTAGGAAATTCTAGGATCATAATCACCCTTGTTTAATATAGTATTACTGGAAATAAATGGTCAGTTAAAGACTTAATAAAAATTAATTTGTATTTCGATTTCCTAAATGGATACCATCAATTAATTTACATCTCTAAACAGGAACTGCAGCTACGTAAAACAAATTCGGCAAAAAGTAATTTCGAAATATGTACCCCATTTTCCGGAAAAGGAAGAATTCTGAAAAACACTTTATAAAAAAAACCTTAATATTAGAAGCTATTTATACTATACTTGTAGATCTAAAGTTACTTCAGTGTATATTTAAGATTCGCGTGTTCAAGAACGATATCCATGTTCAAAAACGGATCTATAAAGAGCTAACGAAAATCAATAAGAATACTTATATATATTGGTGCAGCGAGTTATAAAATGAAGAGTTGGAATTTCTGTGTTTATTTTTGGGACGAAACATTTTGTTTTATTAATCGTAAGGATTTTAATAAGCCCACTGTAAAGTATGAAGTGGTAGCGTAGAAGTCAGGCAATTGATTTTACATAGCACACAGACATTTATTTATACACATATATTTAAAAAAAAAACTATCCCTCCTATTATCGCAGACCGTTCTCTCCTCTTCTTTGTTGCCAATTGTAAATCTGAAACTGTTGTCATTCTCGTGTAGCCAACGGATTCCTAGAACTTATAAGAGTTCGGCACGCCACACTTATGCTAAGTTATTAGGTACTTTTCAAGGACATGCTGTTTAGTGTTGAAATTTCATTATGACATCTTTTTTTTATTCAATAAAAAAAATTGTGATCTATTTAGAACAAAATTATCCTACATAATTAATAAATGTCTAACGTTATGAAAAGCCGCGGTACTCAGTTGGCAAAGGCAACGATATCGTAACTGAGAGGTTGTGGGTTCGAAGCTCGAGCCTACTTAAGATGCTCCATTTTCGTTAAAGGTGACTGAGGCACCTAAAATATGTTCGTGGTCACAATGTCCTCGAAGTTCTCAATCAACACCTCTAGGGGTGGCAGGCCAAGTCTGTGGGTCTTCTACTTGGTCCCTGCTTCAAAATTACTAGGACCCACTTGAGCAAAAATTCTTTCTTATACCCTAGCGGTGCTCATTAAAATGAAAGGCTTACCCCTTTGCCTTAATGGGAGTAGCATATGGCTCAATCATGCTTGGTTTGGCCAAGTGGCAACAGGAAAACAATGTTTTATGTAGTAAATTTTCGGTTCATCAAGGTAATTGATACATATATTTAGGACTAACAAAAAATCCCACATAAAAATTATATGCAGATTAAACTATAAATAAATCATTGCAAAGCTTTGAAAATAGCTTGAAACCTAATTTTTTCAAAACTGCATTTTTACATGGAGCGTGCATGTTTCTAATAAAATAAATTAATATTATAAATATTACATAATAATACATAAAATATAATACATAAATATAATAATAGCACTTAATATTACATAAAATAAAATAATACTACATTCAAACTTGTCTAATAAATATATGGTATTAACCCATCCACCGGCCATCCTCCCCACCTTTTTCCCTTTCAAAACAGTCACCCTTTTCGTAAATTCCAGACGGAACTTACCGTACCATACTAGAGTTGCCGGTTTAAAAGTTGTCAGGCTACTTTTAAACTATTTTCCCTGCAAGGTAAATGAGTTCCGTTACTCAAAATTAGTTTATTTCATTTATTATCGCTTTGCAATATTTTCTTTTCCTCAAAAGTGTGCGATACGAGTTATACGAGTGCGAACGAGAAGGGGTCGACAGGTCCGTTTTCGAACAGGAATTCGCTGTCGAACCCCCGTCGACGCGTCCGTTACTCAAAATTAGTTTCTTTCATTTATTATCGCTTTGCAATATTTTTTTTCCTCAAAAGTGTGCGATACGAGTTATACGAGTGCGAACGAGAAGGGGTCGACAGGTCCGTTTTCGAACAGGAATTCGCTGTCGAACCCCCGTCGACGCGTCCGTTCAGTGGGTTAATGTCGGTAATATACACCTGTTTTTCCTGTTTTATTTATGTATTATTTTAAAAATACTTTTATATAAAATAGAAAGCGACATTTTTTTTATTTTATTTTCTGTTAATCCTGAAATATAAAAATGTAAATTTAAAAAAGTATTCAGGCGTTATTGTGATCTATATAAATATAATCATATTAACTGTACATTGTTATTTTATTCTGTAAGCTTGAGCTCAATAACTTTATATCAAATGCTCACTGTTGAAGGAATACAAAGAACCGCGGTAGCTTAGTCGGCAAAGGCAATAACCTCATAGTTAAGAGGTTGAAGGTTCGGAACCCGAGACGGAATAAGATCCGCCGTGTTCGATAAAGGTGACTGGTAAGATATGTTCACGATCACAATGTCCAGCGTGTTCTCAATCCATACCTGTTGGGTTGGCAGGTCAAGTCTATGGATCTTCTGCTTGGTCTCTTCTTCAAAATTACGAGGACCCACTTGAGCAAAAGCTTTTCTTTCCCCCTAATGGTGCTCATTAAAAGGAAAGACACACCCCTTAGCCTTAATATGTTAAAATGTTATGGAGACAAATACCTTTCGAAACTCAAAATCTTCATTAAGACATCCTCTTTTTGGTTTACCATAGATTAAAATGTTCGGATTTTTAGAATAAACCATTACAATTTCTTAATAATTTATTATTAATTAATATATTTTTATTTTAATAAGTTTTAAAAAATATGTATTTTTGTCATTCCAAGCAATATTTTTATGTAATTAAAAATATACATAAAAAAGTACATTTATTTAAAGATAACCTTTGAGATATTTATATTAGAAACTAAATATTTATATCAGATTGAAGTAAAATATAAGGTTTATTCTCTTACCAAAATTTTAGAGGTAAATGGCATTTTAAAATTTAAAATTTTGAAAAATGTTTAAAAATGAAATTTTTTAATTTGCCTTTATTATTCTATAAAGTAAAATCTATTGCTCATTGATATCATTGAGGTTCACTAAATAAGAAAAGCAATTATCTTTTATTTGGTAAAAAAGAATGAGGGTCTAATTTACAAATCTGAAAAGTTATTCTGTGGGTAAAGGGATTTAATTTTTTTTCTTTTTGTATTTGTTTTATACATATTTAATGTATTGCTTCACATTAAAAAAATATTTTTTTAAAGTAACTTGTCATTAATGATCTGTCAAAAGTTTTATTATAAACAGAGCAGAGCTATTTATTTTATACTGAATCAAAAATAGGCTGGTTTAATAAAGACTTTTCAGCTCCCCATGTACTTTGTTGCCTTAAATTATTCAACTAATAAGGCATAATTAAGAGACAATATTGAAAATTAAAACATATAAATCATTTTAAAAATTTAGGAATCTCTTTTTAAAACTATTTGACTTATATAATGTATTGGTATTTAGTTATATTTAGTTCATATTTGTATGTTTCAAAACTCAAAGTTAATAATATGCAAAAGTGCAATGTAACGTCAACTAGTTAAAAAATTTAAAAATAAAAATAAAAAGTGAAACGGTATAGATTTTGAATTTACTTCAGTTCTTTTCTTTTTCTGCCACTTACAATTAAAACTATTAAAAAAGAGTTATCGTAGTTTTGAATCCAAACAAAGCATCTGAAAAAAGGACATCCGTGAAGCAGATGTTAGTAAAAAGATTTTATCGTACGAAAACTTCCATCTTCAAACGAAATAGTTTTTTCTCTAAAAATGTGCAACCAATAAGCAACTTAACATTCACTAATAAAAGAAATGTCTGAAAATTTTGGAAATGAATGTTATGCTTGGCTGAATAAAGAATTATATCGTGAAAAGATTTATATCAATGAAAAGAAATAGCATGGGAAATGTCTGAAACGTCAATATAGATTGATATTCACCTTGACCGGCAGATACTATATCGATTAATCGTAGAAGTGGCCTTGCGAAATTAATCTAAACATGTACATGGAAAAACTGAAATGAAAGTTATCAGAAACAAAATTAAACAAACACTACTTGTTCTATTTGGTAAAACTGCAATGCAATTTCCTCTTGGGTAGAATAACAAATTATATTTTCCAATGAAAAGCAATAGCGTTTTTCTTTTGTTTTACATATAGGAAAAGTGTATGGGTGGGAAGAGACACTAAAACGACAGAAAAACATTGACGTTGCTTTTCGTTATGATAAAAGATTTAGTGGTTTGTTATCTTTGGTAAGAAAAAAAAAAGGCTGTTATCAAACTATGACTCTACCATGTCAATATGTTATGTTCTTTTTCATTATTAATTTTACCAATAAAGAGTCATTCCATGGTGACTAACGTAACATTTACACTAAGGGAATACCATAATTTTACATATAATTACTTTAAAATTTGTGTATTTTAAGTTTTATTCGGTAGAATAACATTGTTATAGATTCAGAAATTATGAAAAATCTTTTAAATATTTTTATTATTGCTAATAATTTGTATCAGAAGGTATATTTTAGGATGTGTTACTAACATAACATTTGTGCAACCTAGTATAAGTCTGCCTTATTTGTTACAATTATTTCTAGAAAAATTAGCCAGACAAACTTACATTTATGTACTTTTGAACTTTAGAAAATAAGAATTAATTTCAAATGTGCAGTAGATTTCAATTTCTTCTCAAATATAAAATTAAATAAAATATAAATTAAAAATGTGACTAAAGTAATATACAGTTATACAAATAAAGCACACTCGCATATAATTAAATAATTTATTAATAATTTAATTGTTTTATATTTTTACATTCCTTATTATACATATTTCCATTTTATAAAATGGTAAATTTATATTTAGCTGTGCAGGATAATGCAAAACAAATTCCTCTTCAACGTGATTATGTATAGTCTACTACTGCAGGGATTTCTTGCAAACTTAAATTTTATAGTCTTTCATTTACTCATCATATGACATTTCTATGGGATGACCCTAAAAGAAAAAAATTCTATCAGGTTATTTAACTTTTTAATTCTCTTTCACCTATACTATCTTATAGTTAAAATGAAATCTATCAGGATTTTACAATTTTTTTTAGGATAAAAGATAAGTTTCGTTTAAAAATTACCCTCTTCCCCATATTTTCCAGAATTTGTTGGATAAATTGACCTTATTTTTAGACTCTTTCGATAATAGAATCAAAAGATAGGCAAAAACTCCTATCTTTATTAGGGGAAGGGAGTTATAATATTTAATACTAATTGGCATATTTTATACCACTACATTTTTTTTATAAAATATATCCTTTTAGATAGAATTGTGTCAAAAATATTAGATAGTACTTTTTAAAAGGAGATAATTTTTAATTTATTTACTTATTCACACCGCAATTTAAATTAAGAAAGATTTAAGTAGTTATAAATGAATGTTAACTTTTAATCATTTATAAGCAATAATGTATAAAAAATAACAATAGTTTTTATAAATCATGTTTCATTATAATTGTCGAGTAAAATCATTATTAATTTATTCTTATTTTCAGATGCGAAATGCTTATATCAACAATCTAGTGCAAGAAGCTGAATTTACAACCAAGAGTTCAAAGGTAATAATATTTTATTGTAATTTAAGAGTTTTACAAGGTTGAACCATTATCTAGCCTTCTGTGTCAAAGGGACAAAAGACCTTTAAACTAGCAGAATGTGAACCAAAATTTTGTATAAAAGATACCAATTTTTAAAGGATATTGTGTTTAATACTAAATAATCATCAAATGAATATAGGTTTATTTGGTTTGAATCGCTACAGCTTAGTGTACTACCAAAGTAATAATAAGGCCAGAACCTACTGCTTCAAGCTGATTCCATACGACTACGCACATCCATGCCAGCTGCGGGAGTGGAACACACGGATTCAGATACCGAAAGGTAGAAACTTACCATTCGGTCCTAAACCGAACGAGCCGAATGATGGCCGAATGGTTAGGCGCTGATATTCGGTACCGGAGTTCGTGAGTTCGAATCCCACTGCGTCTTGGATGTTTGTAGCCGTTCGGAATCGGGTTTAAGCAGTAGGTCCCGGTGTCATTAACTCTCGTGTTTCAAAAATGTAGACCATAGCGCTCCAAACTAAAACATTAAACCAAACCTAAGACTAATTTTAAAAATTTTAAAAAAAAGCGAAAATTTCAGTAGTTTGTTAAGACTCTTTTGTACTTTGAAAATTAATTTTTATTGCATTAAATTGATATTCTTGAAAATATGTCTTTGAAAATATATTTATGTCAGAGTGGTTAAAGTTAGATAGTGAAATAGTTATTATTTTTTAGCTATTAATTATTAATGGTTTGAAAATGAGATTTATTAAAAATCCACCATGCACATTTCTTTTACATACAAATTAGCCATTTTTATTTATAACATGCATTTTATACCTTATAATAAAACTTAGATCTTACCTTAAGAATTTGATAAAAATATAAAGAATAAAGAAATACTATTGAACATATTACTTTTTCCCCCGTACAAAATATTTATAACAGTTCTTAAAGTACATAATTCATCGATTATGCGCTTCGAAGCACATTAACTTAAACTAACTTCATTATAGAAGCTACAAAGTAAATGAATGATAAAAATTAAACGATTGTTGGCTAGAAATGGGTTTGGAATGTCCGAATATTCTTAATATAACAAACCTTTTGTTTAAAAAATCATTTAAAATTATTTACAATAATTGAATGAGTGATTGGAAAAAAGTAAGACTCCATAATATCATGAATTCATTCCTCTACTTTTAAAAAATAGTGAATTCTTATCTAATAAAAATCCAAGATATTCATACCGTTCAATCAAATGTACATTATCAAAATATATAATGGACGAATTGAAATGCTTTTAAAATTCAAAAATCTAGCAGTAAAAGAGTTTTTTTAATTACTCAGAAAAAATTACTGTAATATAATGCTGTAACCAATAATTAATTTTAACTGAATTGAACACATCGAAAAAAAGTCTCCATCTACTTTACTGTGTCAGTAAAACGTTCTATGATTTTTTCTTCATTTAAATAGATATACAAAACCCACCCTGGTTATCGTCCCATTACTTCGTTCATAAATAGATATATAAATTGATGTTATAGATTGTTAATTTTTAATCACCATAAAGGTCAAGTCTCCAAGATCATCCCATTAAATAATGATTCTAAAAGTACAAATAAAATATTCGAGAGACTTGTTTATATTTTGTTACGAAAGTCATCGAAGATATTTAGTGTCAATTAGAGATACATCTGTTACCGCAAACGAAATACTTCGAAATAGATTTACAAAGCCATTAGCGTCTTCGTGCTCAGGGGTAGATCATCTCTCAATAAAATCAGTCAAAGATATTTCCTAAACAATCGATGATCCTCCTACAAAATCCATGAGGGAAAGCACTGGCAAAATGTATATTACTCCATTTAATAATTTTTTTGAAAAAAATTGTACTTTTAGAAACGTCATCTGGTAGAATTGTACGTGCGAACCGCTTAGAGTTTAACTGAATTGTGTGATGCGATAATAGTTATATTCCATCTACACTGATGATATTAAAATATCCGTTTTGTCGTTCATTCTTATCGTATTATATAATTCAATGAGGTATATAAAAAGCGTATTTTCAGCTGCATTTCGTTCAGTTGAAAATCCACTATCGCCTTTAATTTTTCGGTGTGTGTGGAGCACGATTAGAAAGAGGCAGATATTATTGCTTAGAATTTACAATACCTTCCAAAAAGACATTAAGTGTCGAGGGAACCCTTCTTTGTTTTTTTTATCATGCTATTAGGGTCAAAATTGGCCACCTCGATGAAAAAATTAGCAATATTGTCAATGTAAGCCCACCTACAAAATGCGAGGTAGCTTACAAAAGAGCTAGGCAATTTTTTTTCATGTAAAAATCGATGAAAATCTCAACAGTCGATAACGAAGTCAACGAAAACCGAAGGTATTACTTTATTTTAATACCGCTAATACTTCATTTTACTTTTTAATGTAATTGTTGTACTTGCGCCATTACAACTCCGCTAGCTTGTTGACCTTATTATTTTGGGTGTACCACATGTGTAGCCAATATAGCTCTCCATTAGGACACAACGCATATACATTCGAGGAATTGAACCAAAGCCCTTTGTATGAAAGAACGAAACACTAACCGTTGTACAATATGGGTGGTACAATTCATTATGTCACAGTAACAAACATAATCGCATACTCATCTTCCACAATTGTAATATGAACGGTTCTAACAGGACTTCCGTGTTCGGGTGTATAGATATGTCAAATAAATAGCGTTAGCAAACAGACTATACTGGAAAACTTAATCCCCGGAAACGAGAAATAATCGCATTCCAAAACAGCAACAATGGTCAAGATCGTGAGAAAATATTTTCTACTCGAAATGGACAATAATTGTCATTTGTACCTAAGAGGTCATGATGTAGTGTTAAATACTATCTGACGAAGTATTTAACACACGTTAGACATAGTATTTAACATACAACTGACGTGTTATTTTGCATACACCTGACGTCAGACATAGTATTTAACATACATCCTAAGTAGTATTTAACATACACCTGACGTTAGGCATAGTATTTAACATACAATTGACGTAGTATTTAACATACACCTGACGTCAGACATAGTATTTAACATACACCTGACGTAGTGTTAAATACTATCGCACGAATTCTTAAAATGATTATTAAAAATATCTTAATTAACCCAAAAATTCCTAGCTTCTCTTTTTAGGGACAAATAAAAAAGTGTGTAGAATTCTTATGCTTTTTCAGGGAAAGTAGATGGCAATGTGTAAACAATCTTCCAAATTTTCGAGTATCTTCTGATATCTATAAATTTGTCATTTGGGTCGACATTTTATGATTTTTCGAGCTTAGCTTAAATTTACTTTTACAAAATACACGTCGACTAAAATCACGACATGTAGCTTTCTCCATGAAAAAACTTCACTTTAGAGTACTCTGCACGTGTTACCAAATAAATGGCTTATTGCACAGTTTTTCTTTACATATAAATTGCGTATTTTGATGCTTAAAATGATAGCCGATCACTAATGAGTACTGACTGTAATATTCAAAGTTGTTGAAATTTCATATTTGTTTTGAGAGTGCATTCCATATCAACTTCTAAAATATTCATCAAAATATATTTAGAAGAAATGGAAAGGGCAATGGGTTAAATTTCATATTTCATTTACCTCCAGGAGTCCATAATAATGTCAATTTAAGATATTCAACTACACCGTAGTACATGTACTCTAAATTTTCTATTCTTTGAAGTCATCCACTTGGAGATTCATTTGAATTACGGCAGATGAAAATTACCTAATATAATAAACTCTTAGAATATAATTTTAATTTCTATTGTACTGTAGTATGTATATGCTTCCATTTTCTATTACTTGGGGTCATTGTCTTGGAGATGTATATGAATAATGGTAGATCAGATAAGTGATATTCATCACCGTAACGGGGTTGAGACTCCTATTGACAATTTTATTACATAAGTAGACGACGTGATCTGAAACCGTCTGCATTTTACACTTGACATCATGTTACACGCATGATGGAACTGAAATCACTCTCACGGATTTCCTCACCAATAATGCGAATTTTGCAGAAGCCACCAAAACGGAATACTTAACCCTTTGACTTGAGAACAACACACAAGCCAAAAAAAGGTCCAAAGTAATGAATTTTGATCAAGATATTATTCAAATCGATATGATTCTAAAAATATACATTTCTGAAAGGATTAAGAAATATCCAAAACGCGGAAATAAAATGTATTAAACTTTATTTGTCAAGCAATTTATTTTTTTCTCAACTTTGGTACATATTTTTTTAAAAATCATTAAACAGTATTCAAATTTCATACAATTGAAAAAGAAACGTGCTTCTTTAGTGATAGCTAGAAACCTCTAGGTGCACTGGCACTCAACTTTTTTGAAAATAACTCTTAATTTTTTTTTCTTATTTTTGTAGTTTTCCTATGAAAATATGCTTAATATAATTTTTCCGACTGAAAAGATTTTTCGACTTCTTAAATTTGTTTTTTCTATTAATAGAATATAATAATCTAAAATATCTTTAAACGAGTTAATAACTATTAAATAATTATCTAAAATAATTCAAAAAAATTTTTATAAGTTTTTCGGAGATATTTACTTCTTATTACTGAATAGCATAATCTCATATCGTTTTGTTTTGGTTTGGTTTTGGAGCTCTACGGTCTATTTTTTGCAACACGAGGGCTAATGAGACCGGGACCTACTGCTTAAAGCTGATTCCAAATGGCTACGAACATCCATGCCATAGTGGGATATCGTACTCAATCGTACGACATCTCATATCGTACTCAATTTCCTAAAGAAAAATTCTTTAAAAATGTATATAAATGACATAATGAATGAACATTTTGAAAGTAAATATAATAAAATACAACAATAAATTAAATGATTTGCTTCATTTCTCTATTTCGCTTTGAGCATAAATTGTATTAATTAGTATATAAAACTTTTTATTTGTGCTTTGAAATAAAATATGGCTCTTTAACTTTTCACTGCCATCTCTTCCTTTCCATTATCAAAATTCTCTGAGGATATTAAGGCCAGGCCTGTCAAACCCAAAAGACTTTGAAAATCGCTGTGAAAATTCATTTTATTCTGGTGGGCCTCGTTTATATCTTTATATATATAATTCTTCTCTCCGTGTGTTTGTAATAGCACTTCTAAACGTCTTGACTGATTTTAATGAAATTTTGTGTATGAAATTAAGTTGATTCGAGAAAAGTTTAGATTCCCAATTTGATCTGATATAAAATGTTTTTTAATAAAAAAATCTAGAATTGATCGCTTATTGAGATTATTATAATGCCCCTTAAAACCCTTCACTCCCAACATATCTGTGGAGCAACGGGCTTCAGTGCTAGAAGTCTCAGGATTGAATTGCCCTATAGGCGGTGTGGAAATTTTAATTTAATCTAATTATGTTTGTGATGACTGCACACGTGGTGGGTCAAGTATTTAAAATACTTTTTTCCTTACTTTTCCATCACGATGATCCAATTTATAATTTATTTAAAAACATTTTACAATTTTTGGATTTGCAGCGTTAAAACAGGGCAATGTCTGTTGGGTCGTCTGGTGTATATATAATATTTTTCGGTGTAAAATTTATAACTATACTGTTGTAATGTACATACAACCTATACACCAGTGTTCGTTACAAGGGGGAAACACAGAATGAATATAATACCTTATATAGATTCAGACATTTATTCTATACATTTATTTACAAAAATACTTGGTTAACATAATCAATCATTTATATTTTCTATTTACAGACTAATTATCCCACATCACTTTATAAGGAATTATTATTATTAACAGAGGCCTAAGTCAAAGGACTGTAAATATTATTTATAAATTACCTCCATTAAAGTCGCCGGGGAGCAGGCAGGGGCTTTTCTCACGGGCATACGGGACGAGTTGGTGATGTTGAGCGGGGCGGTGTCAGTCAGGGCGCACGGGACGAGCTCGTGCTAGTGGATTCTTGTTCCACTTCTCTCGACTGCCCACTTCTAACTCTCAGCTCTCAGCCTCCAGCTCCGTTTCCAAAAAACTTCGCCTAGGTCCCAACGCCCCTCCTTTTCTTGTCATCCAATCCCTTCTCTTTGGGAAATTTTCCCACATCAAATGCCCTTCGGGAGTACAGGTGGGCTCATTAAAGTAGCCCCTTTTTGTTCAAGCTGACATTACATTTTAGCCCCTGCTCCCATAATTCACGCTTACAGTTCTGTGCGAGCTTGACCGTTATGCTGCCATTTCGTGAAGTATCCTCTCTGCAGGGGTCCCTAAACTTGACGTAAATAATTGGGGTCTTAAATTCGTCAAGGAAAATCCTCCCACGGCTATGCATGCACGTGCAACTCACCGTGAGAAAGTACCTCGGTACAGAAACAGTATTACACTAGCTTTTTCTGATATTATTCATAAATCAACAAAAGAACAGTTAAAAATTTATAAACGTGCATAAATAATTATAGAAATAAAATATCCTCAATTATAGTCGATTCTCTATTCATGAATTTTTGAATGAATACTCATTTTTCAAAGTTATTTAGTGCATTGATTTTGAACACCCGGATATATCACGGGCGTTAGAAATGGAGTGCAAAATTTCATCCCGTAATATTGACGGAAATGAGAAGGAAGAGGTTAAAATGCATGTCACAGTATTGAGGCACCATCTAAACACGTTCATGTCCTACATTTACCTTTTGTAAGGTACATGAATGAACGAATAAATGCGTAGCAGAACCAAGACCAAAAATGGTTGGAGAGTAAAGGGTAAGATGCAAAACATATTCCACATATGACCAAAAAAGATGAAATAGCCATCTTATGTTTGTCATTGTTATAAAAATATATCTTTCTTAAGTACTGAACGAAAATTTGAGACAAATGCAGAGAAAATTTGAGAGAATATAAAAAATGGACCTAAAAATACTAGAGTAAATTTTAGTGCTTGTTTTATAGGATTTTCTCTCCTTTTTATCCTTGGAACTATATTAAACGATAAAGTATAACAAAATTAAAGCATAGAACAAAAGGTATTTTGATGTTTTACAGTAATAAAGATATTATTATACTTTCCTTTTCTTACGATTTTGTGTTCTGATACATTTTCGTTTTGCTAAAAAATTTTAGATATTTTGTTTGGGAGTGATTTTTTTAGCCTTCTACTTATTAAACCAAATTTTTCAGCTAAATAGCAATCAATAGCTCTAAAATATTGTCATGCCCATTTAAAAATATAGGTTTGTAAGTCTGGAAATGGAAAGTTAAGAGTAAAATCCCCTATATGCTACCAAGGTCAGACGATCACCTTATTAATCTATGCCCCATTACACAATAAAAAAAAATAGAGGGTTTCAAAACTTTAAAAATCGAAGGAATGTATAGTTTTTTTCAAACTAAAAATAATCAAGAATAATTGCGAAAAATAACAGCTCAGAAGATTGTAAGACCTCACTAAACTAGGAATTACAAACTCAGTAACAGTTTAGATTCTTCTGAATTAGAGAACTTTATAAATTAAAAGTGTGTAAATGGGAAAAAAAGGTTATAATTAATATTTTTGTTAGCTGTTTTATAATGAATATTTTACGTGAAATTTGTGCCAATTATTGAGTTACACTGTTCTTTCTTTGGGCGTTTAATAAAATATGTAAAAATGACCATATACTTTTAACTTTTTTTTGGTAAAATGCGTATCTAAATGGGTATTTTTTTTTTCTTTTGCACGGAGTTCTACAAAGGCTATGTCCGACCTTGGTGTTACTAATGATATAGTATATTTTTCAAGCCAATCATTTAAAAAAAAGCAATTTTGAACTCCAGATAAGCTTTAAAGAATAAAATAGTTAATTAAAAGTTAACTGAAATAACAAAAACTGCTTTACAGCATTACAAAGTAATTGTTGAAATTGTGTCATTTTGTATCATTTTTAAAAGTTTATCATAAGCCAAATAATAAGTATTCCTTCCTCGGTGAGAGTTCTGAGTTGAGTTTCCTCAGTTGAGATTACGTTGAGGCCCAGAACCACTCAACAGGATGAAATATTTTTACCCATTAACAGAACCGACCGGCTGTATCCCTTATTGTTTATTCAGCATGTGCGTGATAACTTCAGTGGAGCATAAAAGGTAAACAATAGGCCAAACACAGAACATGATTTCACTTCAGCGGAAATGCTCATCAGTGACAAAGTTGGAAGATGATTGTAATTGGTCTAAACATAAAATGTAGAGGAATGAAATGAAATTGGTATAAAAGTATTTTCAAGAATGTTTTATGCTTGATAATGAAAGAAATGGTTTCACTCGGTTGTTTGAATCTCCAGGTTACATCTATTTAACAATCAAATGCAGCATTTAATCAGCTTTGCACTCCATCGAACAGCTTATGTGGTTACTATGGGAACTAAAATATATTACATGAAATAAATGTTATTCCCGTATAAAGAACTTTGAAAATTTACACAATATATGCTGCAAAATCTTGATCAATTCGGGATAAAATTTTGGCTATCCCTAGATGATAGGTCAAATTGTTTAGTGTATAGTTTTTCTTAACTAGGACCCTTTGTTACACCGTTGGAGAAAATACAGTATTATACTTAGCAAAGTAATTTCGTAACACTTGAAGGAATACTACAACTGCCAAATGTTTTATGTACCTATCTTAAACGGAAAACATCAACCATGACCCTGATGGCATAATAAAACTATGAACATTTACTCTCATTTAACAAAGTCAGTTTGTGTCTCTTGAATAAGAAAAATGATAAACATTATTATTTCAAGACTGTAAAACGATTAATAAAAATATATATCGTAAAATTTACTTTTAAATGTATATAATTTTAAAATAATTATACATAATATAGATTTAAATTACAGAAACATTACTTTGTACAGTATTTTATTTTTTAGTTACTACATTTTATTATTAATAATAGATTTAATATTAATTCTTCATTATACATGAGATATTATTTTTCATGATTTTTTTCAAACCAGAAACATGGTGCATGTTATACACGGTTTCAATAGAACAAAACAACAAAATCACAACATAGCCTGATATGATAGTTTATTTATTTACACAGAAGATTGCTGCATAAGATCAAAATATTCTAACCTATTTTCACCAGTAGAATCAGAGTGCTACAACAAATAAGAAAGAATGGTATTCAACTACGTAGCTTATGCCAGTAAAAATTATTTCCGCATCGATAATTTACTTTTGTTTCGAATGAGGAAGGGAATCCATTATAATGGACTCGCTTAGTTTCTTGTTAGTGTATGAAAGAAATTATTCTATCAATGGGCAACTTCTATTAATATATTTCTCGAAACAAATTTTACCCCATAATAAAGGGTCAGTTTTCATAGATTTATTTGTTTAAAATACCGGATTCAGTTTTTAAACTGTTTGGAAAAATTTTGCTGCCTTCTATGTTTGAACTCTAGAAGGCTAACCTTACCTTTTGGTGACTTTTAATAATTAAAATAATTAACTGTTAAGAACTGAAGTTAACTTTAATGTGCAAATAAATCACTTTTTAATGAAAACCTTATTTGCCTCTCATTGCTTTAAAATAAATTTTTAAAAAGCTGTAACAATTTAAAAATAAGATAGCGTTTTACGATTAAAAACAAATAGATTTCATAGAAAATTTTGAAATTAAACAATAGTGAAGTCGAAATAATTCAAGGTATCAAAAAATACCTGTGAATATAATAGTTTTCTAAAGCTGTAAGGAACGGATAAATTTAGTTTAATAAACTAACACTTTTGTATATTTTTACCTGTTTTGTATCTGCATGAAAGGTCACCATACCTGGTTTGGTGTGGCTACAACACTACAGTTAACGGGACCAGGACCTACTTCTTAAAGACGATTCTGAACGGCTAAGAACATCCATGCCAGCAGTGGGATTCGAATCCACGAACTCTGGTATCGAAGAGCAGATCAGCGTGGTTGATACACGCGTCGCAGAAAATGGGGATTGAGAATTAATTCTCCCACTTGAAAATCCCCTCTTTTTCAATTTTAATTATTTTAGGGGGATGGTTGATTTTTTCCGACTTTTCCAACGCTGTAAGGGTTGACGATGGCTGAATGGGTAGCGTACTGATCTTCAGTACCAGAGTTCGTGGGTTCATGCTGTTATTTGTCCGAGACCTGTTAATATCTATTATATTCATATTTTTCACAATATGGAGTGCTGCTTGCAATTTAAATTGGAGGTGCACAACTAGGTGTTACAACAGTCGGAGATATAAAATTAGAACTCTCTACGGTTAATCGTTTTTGAGTTATGCCCGGCAGTGTTAAGATTTGGTCTGGTTTCGAGCGATTCGGGCTAGTATTTTGCAATATGGGGGCTAATGATACCGGGACCTCCTACTTAAAGCCAATTCCGAACATTCATGCCACATTGGGATTCGAACCCACGAACTCCGATACCGAAGATCAGCACCCTAACCATTCGGCCATCGTTTGGCTCCAGCAGTGTTAATATACGTTATATTGAAATTTTAAGATTTATTTATAGTGCAGATTGAAATAAAAAACATTTAGGGCTGAAAACACCCACACCTTCAAAAACCCAAAACAGAGCTCATTTACGGAAGGTAAAGAGAGTGGAGAAAGTCAATCTAAATATGGGTAAACCCATTAACAGACAAATCCCTGTACAAATCAGAATGCAACTATGTCAAAATATATACATTATTTTCATTTTTTATAGAATAAATTGTTTTTATGTTTAGATATTTAAACTTCATTACACATCTTTTGTGTAAACTTTTATGTTTACATAATAGAGTGCAAAATGACATTAACTCTCTGACTGCTTATCCCGCGATTTCCACGGACAATTCAAATGTAGCAAAATTTGCTCATCCCACGATTTTCGTGGGCATGTAATTTTTTTCCTTTATTAAGAAGCATATTCCGCCTTTTCACCTTTTAACCAGTGGAATAAATTATATACAGTATTAGACATTTATTTAGGTAATAAATATAATTATATGACTAGAACTATAGTTATATTAGATATTAGAATTATAAATAGTATGTTATAAATAGAAATTAACTGTATTTCAATTGAAATTTATTAAAAAATAAATTTTTTATGTGATAACATCTGAAATTAGTTTTTCTGAAAGCTTAGTTTCTCAAGATAAAAGTCAATATAAAAAATCTTTTCTAGAAAAAATATTAGTATTTCAATTCTCCAATTTATATATATACTTAATGTAAGCAACAATAAAAAAAATACAAATTGAGCAGTCAGAGGGTTAACAATTACTTTCACATTATATGCAATCTTACACATTACACAAACACAGTAACTTTATTACATTATTTATCCTTTTTAAAAATTCAATAATTTACTGCATTTTACTGTTACATGATTTTTAAATGGAGAGTTTTTTTTTTTTTTTCCTAGCGCGGAAATTTTAGAACACTATAAAATGTATTTATAGTGTTACAGTCCTAAACGTAAAATTTCAATATTTTAAGTCTAATTGTTTTTGAGTTATGAGAGATACATACGCAAATACTCACTGGTTGAAATTCATTAAGGGATAGTCAAAATTCATTGTTAAAGTTTCAAACGTAAACGCTTATATGTACATACGAACGTAAAGATGAAGTTAACCAAACTTGATACATGCATGGTCAAAACCGGTATTTCCTCTGAAATATGAACACCAAAAGTTTTCCCGATTGCACTTCTTCCTTTATTTTATACTAGGAATGAAAAATTACCGTTTTTTAGACTCAGTTCTGGATTGAATGACACCTTTTTTTTCCTCTCAAAATGATTTTATTGACAGACCCCCTGATCACTTTTTCCCTTTGAAATTCTTGGTCACTTTAATATGGATTCCCCATTCAGATAAGCCATCAACTATATAAGGTCCCTAATGTTCCCCAATTTTAATCCTATTAGGAGGAAGAAGTTATTCCGAATTATAGACCTTCCCCTCAATTATAATCTACCCACAAGTCCATACAGCTGTCAGGAAACCTTTTTGCCTACAGGGAGCATATTTAAAAAGGTGCTTTTTTTTCATATTTGTCTCATTCAGAAATATTAAGAACCCAGATGACTAGTCAGATCTAAAGTCTAAGATATGTTAAAAAAAATTGTCTGATTCCTTCAGCTTTTACCTGTGAGTCCGAGAGAACATAAAAGTCACTTTTTATATATTTAATAAATCCTGAAACTTTTACAGTATATGTTGCTTAACACTAGATTTACGGATGTTGATCATATACCTATTTTTACTGAAGTGAGCCAATTTGACTCATACAAGAAAATTGAAGTTTTTTGAAAAGAAAATAGTTCCAAATTAATTTAAATAAAATGTTTATTATCAAAAAATTCATGGAAAACATTTTTCACATATGAAATCTGTTTTTGAAACAGATTTTCCGTAAACATTTTTGTTACATTTAGCACAATGGTTTCTACATCTGTTTCTTTTACAAAGAAAACTTGTTGAACTTCACAATTCTTCCGTGCGTCAGTAGCATGAATTTCTGTCATTGGAATGGAAGTGTTCTCGATTTCTTCTGTATATTTACTTCTTTTCTCTTCAGCCAATTGGAAAATATCCCAGTCCTGATTGTACCAATAAATTTCATGTTGTGCGATTAACTGTTAAACAATTCTATGAGTCAAATTGGCTCACAACCGTGAAAATAGGTATACCACATTTGATAATGCGAAATGAACGGGTCTGAGGGGAAGAGGAATGAAAATTTACATATATTTTATTACTTAACTAAAAACCAACGTATGTTTTTGAAAAGTGATATTAAAGTTTTATATACATATAGTGATCAAATTTTTAACGATTCAAATTGGCTCGGTCAGTAAATCTAGTGTTAAGCAGACAGTCGAATTAAAAAAAATTCAAAAGAATATTCTAAAAAGTCTAAATCTCGCTAATTTGGAGTGAATTTTAGTGATATATAGCGAAATATTGCCAAATAATGGAATTAGCCAATGTCCACTGTATTTAAAAGAAGCTTGACCTGTACCACTTTTTTTACGTTATGGGGACAAAGTTGCAAGGAAACAAAGATCGAAGGCACTTTCTGACAATTTATATCGCTTATTATCGCTTTATGACAATTTATTTATATTTATATATTTTTTACATACATTTTTCTGATATTTATCTCATACAAATAGTAGTACAGAATTTTTACAATTATATTCAGTAATAGCAAATTCGTAACAATATATTGCTCATTTTATCAGGTCCAGCATTTTATGTTTTGTTCTTATAGTTTTATTTTTATAATTTTGAATAACATTGCTTTATAACTGACAATTAAATTAAATCTACTTTTTTAGACTGGATCAAATCATTCACCATCCGAAAATGGGTTGAAACCAACAGACAACAATCATTGGATATCCGATTCACTTGGAAATCATGCGAATCACAAAAGCAATGGACAAGTCATTGTTGCTGAAACTCATGCATCTGATTCCCCTGTGGATCTGGCAGCAGTGCAGCCTCCGCCACAAGAATTCTTTGTGAGAATCAGGGGAATGATAGCCGCAGCTAAGAATAGACTTAACAGTTTCAGATATAAACCTACTTTACTAGTCATACCCGAAGATGACTACTTTTATCAGGACTTCAAAGAGAAAGATATAGAAGGCTCTAATAATCGGAAAACTACATATAAAAAGTTTTCCAAGAAGGGGAACAATCCGACCATAAACAAGCTGGAATCGATCCATGGATCAAACCTTGGGGCTGCTATGTTAGAGTCCAAATTAGCTCCACCTTTACCTCCTCCTAGAAATGCCAAACCCAAAAGCAAAAAGCGAGCTCCTTCACCTCCAGGAGAAATTCCAATGCCTGAGTATTCCCGGGAAACTCCATCTCCAGCAAGTTTGAAAGAACTCGGTGGTAGCTTGGACCGCAAAACAAATCGTAGGAGATCGCCAGTAAATCCAGAAAACTATTCAAAATTTGACCTCTTCCGGCTTGATCTGTATGAAAAAATACATAGAATGAGAGAAGGAGGCCCGATAGCTGAAAATGACATCGTCTTGGAATACTCAGACACAAAGAAGCCATCTAAAGATGGTAATTCTTTTATCTTACGTTTGATTCCTTATATAATATAAAATTACAATGTATCAACTCTGTGAATAGAACGAAGTGTGAGATCGTATATTATGTGGTTTAATTTTAAATGAAATATTGGTTAAGTGATTCTACGTATCTAAAACTTTTTCTGACATATTAAAATTCACCTTCTAGCATTTTATTTGTTGCATTAAGATAATTTTACATTTAAAAGCTGATTTAGTCAGTAATCCGACTTTTAAGCATGACGGTATATTTAAGGAAATGCAAAAGTTTTTTTTCCGACTTTTAAGCATGTTTTACCCTACTATCTAATAAAATATTGTTTAGTAATAAAGAAACCGAGTATCTCATTAGTTCTCAACAGACTTTGTGTCCTTTAATGTAATAAAAAAATCAGGGATTATTATCGTTTTAGTATTTTTCGGTTTAGTATTAACTAAAGATGTTTATCGTAACAGTAAGTAAAATATTAAACATTGAATAATATCTGTTTTTCTAACTTAATATTGGTAGTAAAGCACAAAATAAAGTCATTATTAGAAATGGGCAGAAACTCGACTTTGATTTACATGTTACTTTCATCACTAAGAAATAATGTCCGAATGGGTTGAGATAAACTTACAAATTCAGAATTGAGATCTTCAAAAATCATCAACCGTTATCAATCCAGTGATTTCTGAACTTCTCATTTGGCTTGATCATAATTTTATACTTTATCTATATATGCTGTATGTTCATGATAGTCATTGGTGCAAGTATCAAAACTTTTTATTGGGAAAACAGTCTCTTAGTTGCTCAATAATTTTTTTGGTGGGCATTTTTAGTTTTCAATTCAAACTTTTGAATTTTGATCTCCGCCTCTCCAATTTTTTTCTATTATAATTATAATTATTATAATTATTATAATATTCCTCCAGATACGTAGATAACATCCACTGAAATGAAAAATATAATATCTTAATAAAGAAGTAAATATTTATCTATACAGTGTGATTTTTAGTAACTTTTATCTTTTATCATCATGTATAGAATAATTGTAATGCAATCTCTTTAAGTGAATTTTATCTCGCTATATCTCATATCTGCAATGTAGGACAATTTTACTAAACGAAAAGAAATAATCTGTTTTTTAAAAAAGCCAAACAGACAGATAATTTCAGCTGTTTTGCTCTTTGATGTTTTACTCTACCATTTAACTTCATTTGTGTATTAATTTAATTATACAAAAGTCAGTTTAGTAATTAAAATTACTAAAATTCAGTGAAACTGTCTTTTAAATTGTACTTTGATGTATGACTATTTTGAAATTTGTCCTGATTGGTTTTTATACCTAATGGTTTACATATCTTAAAAACAGATGAAATATTTGAAGCTGAAACATCAAGTGCTCAACAATATTCTAGTAACAAAAATAATGATGAAGATGAGGATAGCAGTACAACTGTTCAGTATGCGTCAATTCAGCAAGATAACAAAATATCTCGGCGGCAATTGCTTTACAAACTTCAAGAGGCAGAGACAAAAAGCAGTGATCGGTCAGAAACATGCACGCCAACGAATCTTAAAGCTGATAGACGAAGCAGACCACCAAGTGAAAGAGACGATGAAGATATTGATGATGACTGGGCGCCATCTCATGCAGGTATAATATTAAAACTCCTATATATACATGTAACTTTTAATTGAATATTAAAAGATTAGATGATTAGCTGTATTGTTGATACTTAAACATACTTAAAACATATTTTCAAAATATATGAAGAGTAACTGTGTCCAGACTTGCAGATTTTAAAGCGTTTACTAGCTCATGTAGCCCTATACTATCCTTTTATGCTAACAGTCAAATAACGAACTGCTATAGGCTAATAAGAAAAATCCTAGAAATTTGAAGCAGGTATTAAAATTTGACGAGAAACTTATGTTCCATAGTTTAGACAACCTTGTTATTGTATACTGTCTTTCTAACACATTGACTCTAACTGAAACATTTGATTTCATACATTTAAAAGGTCGAAGTTAATAACATGAATAAAAATATTAATTGCACAGATTATTTTCTCTTAAACTGAGTAAAGGAATGCAAGTAAAAAATTAAAAGACAACAAACTGTCGAATACTCTTATAGCCATATTAATATCTGGTGGGCTAAATAACTACTCACATATTGTATGACTATTATATGTGCTAACTTTTGTTTTAAATAGGTATGTGAAAATGAAATTTCAAGGCATATTTCAAAATTACTTTTTTTAACTTTTTAAGTAGATAATTGTCTACTTCGTAATCATATTGTTATTCATTTAAAAAGTAAAGACTTCATAAGCTTTACTTGTTATAATGTACACATTAAGTACATTAAATTGAAATCAGTAAATACTTACTTTTCCGAAGAGAAATACCTGTTGGAAAAATCTTATAGTCGATTAAATTCACGACAGGTTTACTAAGTAATGAACCCAAAAATTGCCTAAATCTTTTCTTATGGTTTTCAAATGTGTATTTCCAGACTTTCAACATACTGAATTCGAGACATTACTTTAAAAAAATTTAACTTTTTTCGAATTTAATACTCTTGGTTATTTCTGCATGTATATATATATAGATTTAAGGAGGTGTATTACGTGTGAAAAAGTGGACATATATTGCTTTAGTTTGTTTCAAACGTAACTGCCAATTTACAACACGTGAATTAGATCACATTTAAAGCCGATTAGAAACGTTCATGTGTGCAATAGGATTAGAAATCATGACTTTGAAAAAGCATATGTATATGTATGCATAGTACACAGATATTTTAAAAATACATTTTCTTTAATAAAATTTATTGACATTTGTTTACTAAAACAAAACTGCGCAAAAGTGTAAAATAAAAAAGATTTAAGAAACTGTAGCCAAATTCAATTTAATCACTTTCTTTCTGAAATAGTGTTTGTTTTTCGTTTTTCACAGGGAGTGTTGTTGAAGACACCGATTTAAAAGAAATGGCCATTTTCCCCTTCAATTCTAGACCTGGAACAGCTATGAGTAATTCTTCCGCGAGAACGACAAGTAGTCAGCCATCAACAATGAAAGAAAACAAACCAATCCCAAAAAAGACTGTTCACGAAGAACAAAAAGAGTATTTAAGTGATTGCTCAGAGACCTCAGAAGCTTCTCTCTCTGGTGACTCTCTAAACTCAAGTTTTAGAAAGCCACAAAAGTCTCCTGCTGCACTCAAAATTAAAAAACACTTGAGAAGTACAGAAGATTTGTCCGTAATTTCTGGTTCTAGCGTTATAACATCTTCGACTGCCATTAAAGAAATTGACGACTACGATGACGATGATGACGATGATGATGATGACGACGATGATGAAGACGATGACGACTTAGATGACGATGTTACGCAAGATGATGACAGTCGTCTAAGCACTGATTTGGATGCAGAAATTTACAGTTTGGATGAGAGTGAACATCCATCATTGGAAGAATATTTACAATTGTCGACTCAAGTAGCCAAAAAACTATCAGAACGAACTGTCCCTGCTTTTAATAGCGATTCGCCGAAAGAAAAGAATGTCATTAGTCAATTTATGAAAGAATTCAAGACAACTATCGGAAGGCTAAAAACAAATGAAGAAGGTAGACCAAGATCATCTAGAACTACTTCACCAGGATCTGATAATTGGACTCTCAAACGAGAAGAAAAGAGAGCTAAAGTTGCCAGAAGAGTGAGCATTTTCAAACGCAACCCATTAAAAGGTAGAAAAAATGAGGAACCGTTAGTTGATGATGAGAAAAGTGGATATTTTGATGTCAATTTAGCACTAGATGATACTGATGATGCAACAAGTAGTCGTTCTTCCACTGCATCGTCAATGAGTGGTAAAAAAAGTCGACAGAGGTATAAAGTTAAAACGCCCGAAATTGTCCCAGCTACTAAAGTTGTTGATGGTGGAGAGAAAACCGTCATTTCAATTACCAATGAATCAAGTCCAAATGGAGGAATAGAACTCAGGTAAGTTAAGTGAATTATAAATACCACTTATTGAAATACAAAGTAAAATTCGTACACAAAGCTTGTTCTGTTCAAGTGGGGTCTGGTTTGGAGCGCTACGATCTACTTTTTTGAAGCACGAGGGCTAATGAGACCGGGATCTACTGCTTAAAGTCGATTCTGGAAGGCTACGAACATCCATGCCAGGATGAATTCAAACCCACAAATTCCGATTCCGACGATCAGTGACCTAATCATTCGGACATTGTTCGGCCTGTTGAAGTGGGGATTTTATTTAAATGTGAAAATTTTGACACATTTTTTACTTAAATAAAAAAATTGTTAATACTTCTACACAAAAACTAACATTGCACAATATCTAATCAGAGTAGCACTTATTTAGATGCATATGTAAACACTGGATCAAAGCAATATTCATACAATACGTAAAATTCATCATTTAAGAAAACTAAAAATAATGATATTTTCAAGTTAGCACTTTATTTAGTATCATCTATAAATCCTGACGCATTTTTTCGTATTTTTTATGCTTGTCAATTTTAAAATCTCAAACATAAAAAAGCATATAGTACATTTTACTTTGTCTATATTTGTGACATAATGTCCTGCAATCACAGTTTCCAAACAGTTAATATTCATTTAAAATCAACTTCCTGTCATAAATAGTAAATTGATGTAGATCTTGAATTTTTACTCTGCTAACAAGACTAATCTAATTTATAATTTAAATAATTTACTTTAATCTGTTTTTTTTTTGTGTGTGTGTAGGTGAATATACAGATTTTATAAATCTCTATAGATATGCAACACTCTAATGCTTTAATACTATAATTATTACTTTGACACCTTGTTACAATTAAGTTTAACCTTTAACTAGTAATGGTTATAATGCGAACACAATTATTTGCATGGTATATTTTGTACTCCATAAGAACCCAAAATAATATACATAAAAAATGTTTATTAGGTTCAATAATCAAGACTTTTTATATAAACTTACATATGAATGAGTTAGATGAAAGAAGCATGTTAGGGAGGCATTCTAAAGTCAAATAAGATTGTGTTTACTGTAGATAGGATATTTTATATAACTGTACGAGTATTTAAAGATTCAAGAATAATTTCCATTTATATCGCATGAACAAAAAATTAAATATTAATTTATAAAACTTTCAAATATATTTGATTCTAATATAAATATCTAATTCTTTAACCGTCATCAGAGCAAGTTTTTCAAGAGTATTTCTAAGTATAACCAGTTTCCAGTAAATGATGTGCAGTAAACTTATCTGCCAGTTGTCCTTCAATTTCCAAAACTGCGCCGTAAACTATCAAATGTCTTATAAACTCTGAACTAATATCGTAAACTCATCCATGCGTAAAAGCACGTAATCAGAAAGCATTCTGCAGTGAAAGTGAACTTAAAAAAGATATTTAGTAATCTAAATGAACAGAGCATTTCTTAACACTAGATTTGATCATATACCTATTTTTACTGAAGTGAGCCAATTTGACTCATACAAGAAAATTGAAGTTTTTTGCAAAGAAAATAGTTCCAAATTAATTTAAATAAAATGTTTATTATCAAATAATTCATGGAAAACATTTTTTACATATGAAATCTATTTTTGAAACACATTTTCCGCAAACATTTCTATTACATTTAGCACAATAGTTTCTACATCTGTTTCTTCTGCATGATTGTTGAACTTTCAATTCTTCCGTGCGTCAGTAGCATGAATTTCTGCCATTGGAATGGAAGTGTTCTCGACTTCTTCTCTAAATTTACTTTATACTTTATATTTACTTTATAGTATATTTATTACTATATTTATTTATTTTCATATATATTCTATGAGTCAAATTGGCTCACAACCGTGAAAATAGGTATACCACATTTGATAATGCGAAATGAAGGGATCTGCTGGGAAGAGGAATGAAAGTTTACATATATTTTATTACTTAACTAAAAACCAAGGTATGTTTTTGAAGTAATATTAAAGTTTTATATATATATATATATATAGTGATCATATTTTTAATGAGTCAAATTGACTCGGTCCGTAAATCTAGTGTTAAAGACATCGCATACATTATAGAGGACAGTGATTTTTCCCACAGTAATCTAGCTTATCTAGAAAAGAATTTAGAGTGCAGAGTAATGCAGTTGACGTTTTTTTTTTCCGTAACCGTTGGCCATAGATGTATACTTTCAAAAACAAAAATTATTCAAAAACGAAAACTGTTCCTTTTATAGCATTTTTAAATTTATAAATTTAATTTTGATGAAAATGGCAAAAACTAATTTTTTTTATACTTTCCCCCCTTTTTCTATTATATTTAATGAAAATTGACATTCGTGCTAAGGACCTTACAACAAAAAAATTCCTCTTCTCTGAGATAAAATGGAACGAAATGTTTGAATTCAAAATGTGCGAAATTTTGAAGATATTGTCTTTCTTTCGGAGTAGATTAATTAGAGTAATTCAAGATCAAAATCAGGTTGCAACATCCCTTTTATGAGAGAAAGAGAGATGAGATTAAAAGCTTATTTTAATGGAAAATACAGTATATATCCACCTTACTATGTATACTTCCCCCCAAAATTCAATTTTTCTAAAATTACAATATCGAACTTTTTAGGTTTCCCCGTTCTCTATCATATTTAGGAAAATTTGAAACTCAGAACAGTCATACAAAAAGATCCCCTGTGACAACAAATGCTGAGATGTCGAAACTCAAAAAATTTTTCTCCTTCTAATAGATAACCCGTTAATAGATAAGAATGATGGCCGAATGGTTAGAGTGCTAGCCTTCGGAACCGGAGTTCGTGGGTTCGAATCCCACTGTGGAATGGATGTTCGTAGCCGTTCGGAATCGGCTTTAAGCAGTAGGTCCCGGTTTCATTAGCCCTCGTGTTGTAAAAAGTAGACCGTAGCGCTCCAAACCAAACCAAACACACCACCGTTAATAGATAAATTACAGAAATTAGAGGTTGAAATCAGGATACAAAATTCCTTTTACGAAGAAAGGGGTTTGATTTTGATCGAGCATTGATGCTCGTAGCCGTTCGGAATCAGCTTAAAGCAGTAAGACCCGGTCTAGTTAGACCTCGAGTCGTAAAGCAATAGACCTTAGTGCTCCAAACCAATGTAAAACCCGTTAATATAATATTTACTATCTGAATGCAATACATGTTTTTAGTTTAATGTGCTAAATCTGCATGCAATTTCATCCCTAATAATAATCCTTTATGAATACAATTTGTGTTTCTAATAGACCCGATTTGGTCCAAGTAAAGTATCGGTAAGTTCCACAATTATTTAAAAGTCCATGATGATATTCAAGACTCAGAGTCTCATATGCAGCTTTTTAATAGGAAACGATACGAGAACAACACATAACGATACAAAATTTTCATAATGTAATCTATTCAGTAGCAAAAGCGTCATCTGTTTGTTTATAATCCCAAAAATGTCCTCCACCTCATTGACTCTCGTGTAGTAAAAAAAGTATACAACAGTGCTCCAAATCTTCCCAAAATAATTAAGGGCTGTCCATAAAAGCCTTAACCCTAGTTATGATAGAAATTTTTAACCCTCGAATGCTATACTGATTTTGCCCAACACTTACTAATTGTATACCTGAAAGATAACTTCAAAATTTATTTTAAAGCAAGGAAAGCAAGTAATATCTATGCTGCCATTTAAAAAAAAATAATTTTTGGCATATTAAAGTTATTTTCAGATTTTAAAAGGTTATCTTAGTAACAAAACACCTCCGAGACGTAAGTATAGCTTTCTAGGGTTTAATTTTCAGTTTATTGATTTATATTCTGGCTGGATCGGTATAGATTCAGCTGTTACCTCCCTTTTGGGTCAATGTTAACAAATAATGATATAAACAAGACAAAGAAATAATTGCGCAAAATGACAAAGGAAACTGCTAGAAGAACCTGACCTCGATTCTGTTCTCACTTTCGATAGACATGATTACCTGCATTAGTTTCTTATACAAGAAAGGCATTGATGTAAACAGCTTTACCAAGATTAGTCAAAAGTCTTATTCGACTTCATTTTGTTTCTTTAATTTTCATTTCCTATTTTTTTTAAATAGGTATTTCACTCAATTTTTTTACTAAATCTAAACGTGCATACTTACTCACATTTAAAGTCCAAATAATACATAACATGTTTTTCCTCACATAGAGCATACGCTGATATTTTCCAACCAGTTTTGTATTGTAGGCATTCACTTCTCTCACGGTTGAAAGCTTAGAGACTGGAAAGCATTAACAAAGAAATCTTGAGCAAGCAGTTGTTTTGACTGCATTCCATCTTTCGTAGTAGAACAATAATAACTCAATACTATTTCGAAAATCCGTACTTGTACGAAAGTAAAACTTCACAGTTATAAAAACAGAAAAGCAATATATTCCAAACTTTAACAGAAGGTTTTAAAAAAAAGTCTTTCAATTTAAATTTCATTGTTCCATAATTAAAAATGGGAAGAAAATGCATTAAAGTTTTAAGAGAAAAAAAAGTAATGAGTATGCCGATGGTAAATTTGAGTTAAAGTTTTTAAACATTTTCTAAAACAGTTAGCACTACAGCAACACTGCAAACTAAATATTTAAATTTTTAGGAGTAATTAAATATCCCTACAACAGTTTTCTATACTAGATCTTAAAAAATGAGTCGTAGAGAAAATGTACAACAGAATAACATAGTTTACTATTAAAAGAGGGACTAAAATGAGAAATATATTGAATAAAAAAAAATATTTGTATTGGGTTTCTTAACAATATTCGTTCCTTGTGTAATAGATTTTAAGTAGTCCATCGTTAGTCTTTTTGAAATAGCAATTAAATGTTTTTTTCTGTTCCCTCCTCGAATAAACTTAAAATTTTAATTAATTAAGATGCATATATATATATATATACATACATACATACATACATATTACACATATACACGGGACCTCTCCTGAGCAATTTGACACCTACGTGCAAGATAATATTTGGCTGCTCCTTATCAATAGGAATTCCTAGTCGATTCATGACTAAGTCCAACGCATAGAAGCGTGATACTATGATTATTTAAGTGATCAATATAATCCATTAAGAATCAGTAATATATATATATATATATATATATTTATATATATATATATATATATTTACTGATATATATATATACATATATATATATATATTTATACCCAATACAATATTTGTATTGGTTTTATTAACAATTTTTGTTCCTGTTGTAATAGATTTTAAGTAGTCCATCGTTAGTCTTTTTGAAATAGCAATTAAATGTTTTTTCTGTTCCCTCCTCGAATAAACTTAAAATTTTAATTAATTAAGATGCACATATATATATATATATATATATATATATATATATATATATACACACATACATACATACATACATTCATACATACATACACACATATACACGGGACCTCTCCTGAGCAATTTGACACCTACGTGCAAGATATTTGGCTGCTCCTTATCAATAGGAATTCCTAGTCGATTCATGACTAAGTCCAACGCATAGAAGCGTGATACTATGATTATAAAGTGATCAATACAATCCATTAAGAATCAGTAATATATATATATATATATTTATATATATATATATATGTAATCCATTTTATATATATTTCACAAGGAGAAGTTCACCAGCTAGCATTCATAAAGTACAAAGATGCAGTCGGGTCTCATATTCAAGAGAACTCAGAAGTCTAATTTAAAACTTTATTTCAGAGCGGCAACAAGACACATCTGTCCTTCTGGACAATATAGAAAAAAAAGCCACAGAGTTCACTCTTCTCTGACACAAGTACATCCAAGAGCGCTGACAACAAGATTTTTCCCACAACAAAACAACTTACTAAGCGAATTAAATGCAATATCAGCAAAACACGAACACATGTTCCGCCAACACCTGGGAAACTGCTGTATAGACAGAAAGTTTACAGTTTTATGACAGAAAGGAATGTTAAGTGGAAAATACTTCGTTGACCAAACCATTTAAAGGCTGGGAAAGAGATTTATGAATTAAAATTGGAGAGATTAGACTTTTGAAGAAATATTAAACTGAAATTATTTTGATATATTACATATATATTTATATATATATTACTATATATATATATATATATATATATATATATAATTATATATATATATTTATATATATTTATATTATATATATATATATATATATACCCAATACAATATTTGTAGTGGGTTTCTTAACAATTTTTGTTCCTGTTGTAATAGATTTTAAGTAGTCCATCATTAGTCTTTTTGAAATAGCAATTAAATGTTTTTTTCTGTTCCCTCCTCGAATAAACTTAAAATTTTAATTAATTAAGATGCACATATATTATATATATATATATATATATATATATATATATATATATATATATACATACATATACACACATATACACGGGACCTCTCCTGAGCAATTTGGCATACGTGCAAGATAATATTTGGCTGCTCCTTATCAATAGGAAAATTCCTAGTATTATACTAAGCCCAACGCATATATATGATATATGATTATATAAGTGATCAATATATATTAAGAATCGGTAATATATTTATATATATATATATATTTATATATATATATATATTATATATATATATAATACATCATATTTATTTTAAGTTTATTGAAATGTATATCCTATGAAACAAAAGTAACGAAATGCACCCATAAATTGCGCTCTTCTTGCTTCCTTATTTGCCAGTTATCAATATACCTAATAATTTCAAATTTTTGCATAATTTCTTTTTAATTGCTAATAATTATATCTAAAGAGTTAGAAAGACAGTATAATTTGGTATTAAAGTTTAGTATACAGAGCTTGCATTTTACCTCTTATTACAAGTTCTGTTTAGTCTGGTTTGGTTTGGAGAGCTACGGTCTACTATTTTGCTACACGAGGTTAACGAGACCGGGACCTACTGCTAAAAGTTGACTTTAAACGGCTACAAACATTCATGCCATTAGCGGGATTCGAACCTACGAACTCCAATACCGAAGAACACGTTCTACCATTCGACTAAATCTGCTAGGATTTTCAATTGACATTTCTAAAATTTAAGTAATTTAAATTTCTGAAGATCGTAACACAATACTTTCTTATCATCTTTACCATTTGTATTTAATATCACCGCTCAGCAACTTTTCCCTTTTTGTTTTTTACAAAAATTATATTTGCCACATTTTATAAATTCTGGGTCTCTGAACACGAATTTCAGTCATAAAGTTTTCTCTTTATGTAGATTTTTGGTAATTTTAAAGTTTTATTTTACATATAATACTAATATTTACATGTGAGGAATAATAATTACGTTACACCAAATAAAAAATACGGTAAAAAAGAATAAAATAGGCATTATTGGTCTTGGTAAAACTGCTATCGTCATTGTATACGCAGTATATGATCACTAAATATTTCGACGGCATTATTTTCATCACTTTTACATTTTTTCATAAAACAGATATACGTCATGAATCTTCAGGAATATTATAATTTATTTTGTAAAAACTACCATGAAATTTCAAATATATTATTTATTTTAACGTTAAACAAAGACTAAAAACAAATTTTTTTAAATATCATTAAAATATCTGTTGAGTCATTGAGCAGTTTATTTTCTAAAACATTCATGTAACTTGGTCTCATTAGCTCTCGTGTAGCAAAACAGTAGATCATAGCACTCAAACAAAACCAAATATGTAGCTTAAGTCAGACAATATCCAAATAAAAAAAATTGGGGGGAAAATCTCCCTTTTACCAACATTTACTTAAAATGAATGTCATAACTTAGTTAAGATATCCGTCTACATTCGGAGAACTTTTTTCTTTAAACGTAGAAACTAGTTCATGTTTTTACAATTTTAGATTTATTTTTTATATTAGAACAGAGAATTGAACTTAAAAATTTATTCCTGGAGAAGTTTTTATAAAATTTCTAATAAATAAAGAAAATTTAGTGAAAAAATCATATTTTTTCTAAAGGTCTGATCTTTTAATAAATTAAATTATTTCAATATTTTTTGATGCAACACATTTATTATACACTGAACTAGTGAATCACCTAAAATCTTTGCTTAATTTACATTTGGTAAAAAACATTTGATCCTTCAAAATCATACACATTGAATTTTTAACGAATTTTCATTACCTTTATATCTAACTATAAGTGTAACATTATTAAAAATTATACAAATTTAAAGCTTTTAAGTCATTTACTAGTAAATACTATCAAAAGCACTCATAATTTTCAACAAAATATTTTAAGAACTTTTTGAGAAATCACATTTCAAGCTGCAACATTTTATTAAAAATACCGTTCTGAGAAAAACGCATTTGAAGTTTATGAAAGCAATTTTAAGTATTAAAAAATTAAAATACATGTTTAAAATTCCCCACACTTTCTTGCTTCAAAACTTTCTAACTGCCACGTTGTTAATTATTAAAAATACTAGGAAAATGTTTAAACTAATCTTCATGAAAATTTAAAAAGTTTTATCAAAAAAAAATGCTCTTTAAAAGGCTTTAAATTCACAACTTCCAGTTCCGAAGTTGCTACTTCGTTTTGTTTTGACAGCTGCCATTGATGTTTAAACAGCTGTAACTTTTCTTTAAAATGCCGTAGAGGCAAAACAAAAACAAATTTAGAAGCCTAAAGGTTGAAATTTTACAGTAGAGAAATAAAAAAAATTATGATTTTTTGGCAAAAAATGACGTTTTCAACGTGGACGGATACCTTAATTGTAATCTATTATAATAATTTGGATTTTTGGAATCTTTAACATTTATTGAGATTCTTTTCATTTTAGGGAAAATGCAAGATACACACCTTCACCAGTATCGAAAGCGGGAATGCCAAAGTTTGGCAAAGCAGTTACTCCTCCTTTGCCACCACCGAAGCCTCACATAGATCCACAGAAGCTGAAAACATTAAAAGCTATGAGGAAATCTCCAGATACAGCTGATAAAGGTGAAAATGATCACAAGAAAATTCCAAATGGAGTAAATGGAGTTCATGAGAATAACAAGCAGACAACGGTCCATAAGAATGCTATTAATAAAAGAAATGGAAAACATTCGCCTCGATATTTGCGCACGCCTTCTGTTGAATCTGATTCAATATCTGTTGCAAACTCTGATATGACCGAGGATTCTTTAAATACTCCAATACCAGATGAAGGTGAAGACAATCCAGAAGACCTTAGTGAAGATGAAAATGGTCCAATTGATAGATGTTTAGCTCAACTGGCCGATTCTGTCATCCACCCAACTGATGATTGCTCATTGAACAGATATCTTAGTCAATTAGGCACTGTTCTTGCAGCGAGAGAAGAACTCCCCATAGATCAGTGTCTAAACAAATTAGCTAATAATGTTAATGCAAACAGAGCAACGAAAGGTTTTAATGTGTCGTTACATCTACCCTTATGTACATGGGAACATGTTTGTGTTGATAAGAGTAGTGACAGAAGCACGCCAACTTCTGATAGATCTTCTACTACGTCCAGAGGATCACATGGTTCTCAGGAAAACTTGAGGAAAAAGACACTGAATAAGTCTAAACACCATCATCATCATCACCATCGCTCGTTGGAATGTAAGCACAGCAATGGAGATATTCAGATAAATACTTTAGAAAAACTTAATCATCTAATGAATGGTCATCACCACATAAATGGAAGTGATCCAATTGCAGCTCGCATGATGATAGAAAGAGCAAATCAGAGGGGCCTACTGAAAGGTAAATATAGAATCGCGAGCACTTCTGAAGAAGATGAATGTGGACGAGCAAGTTCATTAGGATCTACAAGGGAATTAGAATCAATTATGTCAGAAACTACATCTGACCCTGGATCAGCTGATCTAGAACGACCTCGTAAAAAGAGACCTCTGCTCCGTCGCAGCAAAAAAGGTCTTAATGGAACATGTAGACAACATATACAGAACAGTAAGTTCAACAAAAAAGAAAATGGATCACTCAGAAAAGCTGGATATCAGCATAGGAACTTAAGTACACCTCGATCCAGTGGAAGTGATGTAACAGTCATTCAGCTGGAAGGAGACTCAAATGAACATATCACAAATGTAGAAAGTTCCAATACTTTTGTCACATTGATAAACGTAGATAGCTCGGATTGCTCTAACAGTGCAGAAGAGAAATGACTTTGTTCATAATACTTTTTATCGTCCTATTTTTATATTTAGTCTTTTAATTTATATTTGTGTTCATAACGGCAGCTATTTAAGAATCAAATGAAGATTTTCGTCATCTCTCAGTTTTTTGAGAGAGTTTCCGACTGTGTAAGTTTTTCAACAAGTTGCAAAATATTAGATAAAAACTGTTCAAAGGAAAAGTATACTTTTGATTTCAATGATCAAAAAATTTAAGCAAAATATACTTTTAAGCACAAAAACTGTTAAAAACTGTGCGGTTAAAAGGTTTAGTATATTTTGCAAAAGATATATTATATGAACTCTATATAATTACACATAAATGTAGAAGTGGGGGTGAATCAACAATTTCAAAGTAACACGTAAATTCTAATAGTGTTATTCTAGTGTTTCTTTCTTTGACTATCCACGCAAAAACTAAACCACATTTTATTTTGTGTAAAACATTAATAGCTTTCATAATTTTTAATAGGGTTTCAGGTGCTTTTGATCTATGTCATTAATTTCAAGAATTTTTTCTTCATAAAAAATGCACAGTTATCATATTACGCTTTCTTCAAACTATTTCGCATTGCTCAATAAAGTAAAATGCATTGTCTGTGTTTTGTATTTTGAATTGTGTTTTGTATTTTGAACTGTGTTTTGTAATTCATAAGCAATAAATTTTATCTACCATGTGTTGTTTATGAACACTTTCAAATACCAGATATCGACAGTATTATGAAGACTTTTTGCCTAGGAGAAAAGACGAGTTGTTGCAGAGTCACTGGTGAAATGCTCTTTCGTTTATACTACCAAAAACGTGTGAAATTTGGTTACGATTGATTCAGTGGTTTTATCGGTTAACCCGGGCAACATAAAACATTCTTGTTCTTTATATAAAAGTGATATATAAAAATAGATTATATATAAAAATGTTTCTTATTTTTAAATAGAAAATAACATATATTTCAAAATACAGAATATATTTATTAAGAAAAAACGATTGGTTACGATTGATTCAATGGTTTTGTCAGTTAACCCGGGCAACATAAAACATTCTTGTTCTTTATTTAAAAGTGATATATAAAAATAGATTATATATAAAAATGTTTCTTATTTGTAAATAGAAAATAACATATATTTCAAAATACAGAATATAATTATTAAGAAAAAACGATTGGTTACGATTGGTTCAATGATTTTGTCAGTTAACCCGGGCAACATAAAACATTCTTGTTCTTTATATAAAAGTGATATATAAAAATAGATTACATATAAAAATGTTTCTTATTTGTAAGTAGAATATTTCAAAATACAGAATATATTTATTAAGAAAAAACAAATATATACAGAACATGCATATTTTAATTGTTAATGGCTACACTGTTGCATTTTATTCATAACAACAGCTTAACAGCGAGGTTACTCTTTTAAGAACCACTTATAACGCGTTATAGTTTACTTTGCATTGCTCAATAAAGTTATAGTTAACGTTATTGAGCAATAAAGTTAAGTAACAATAAAGGAAACAATAAAGTTAAGTTACTTCTTGTTTTCGTTTTTATGTAAAATAGTGAGAAAAATAATTTTCCATACATGTAAATGGTGAAAAATGGTAAAAGTATCTGCAAAGCTTTATTTTTAGGGGGGAGGGGAATCAATTGTGGATACGGCTAAAACAGTGTAGACCAGAATCTACCTAATTCCAAATTCTTTCTCTCACACACATAAAAATGTTTTTTTCCGCATCCCGGGTTTGTAATCACTACTCTACAGGAATGGGTCATAATTTTACTTAGTTATCCTTTTGTAATTAGCCTTTGTAGCCGAACACATTCTCAAGTATACTTCTCACTCACTGGGTCAAACAAATTTTATTGAAGAAAACGATATTATGTACTAAAACCTTAAATATATGAAGTTAAAAAAAAAAAGCATTCTGTTTAACGGAATATTAGACTTTATGGAAGAAAAATAGTTTTTAGACTACACAAATGTGCTTCAATTTTTGTATTTTTCAGAATGGGAAATTTTTGGAAATTTCAATCCCCAATATGCATAGTAGGTTTAAGAGGGAAATTATTATCATAGATTCGAATTTCTTTAACAGCAGCTACTTTAACTTTTGAATTGTAACAACTAAATATTACCATATTGAAAAAAAAAACTATTGACGGGATAGATAATAAAATTATTTTCTGTCACCGAAAAGGCAACAGAATAGGTGAATAGAAATGTGTTGCCACTTGTGTGGCGACATTTGCTTGCAAAGGATTGATATTGAGTTATGGTACCCTTCAGGATATTTATCAGAGTAAAAATATTTTGTTATATTTTGAGCTAATAGTACTGAGCACTGTTAAACTGAAGAAAAAAAGTTTAAGGTCTTACAGAATTTTATATTATAAATATTTCAAAGAGTTGTACCTAATTTCGAACAGCAACAAACACCAGATAGCAGAATTAGGTTTATAAACCAAGCTATTTAGTCATCATTAGTCATTAGATTAAGACTTTTATTTCTAACTTAAAGTAAACAGATGTGTAAAAGCTACTTTCATTATCAGTTGCTACTCAAAAACAAAAAAGTTATCATGGTTATCTCAATAAGAAATCTCCTTTTCTAGTCTCTCAAAAACTAATGGATGTTTTGTATTCGTTGAAATAAATGTGATGATGAAATTGAAAATTTCTTTAAAAGAGAAAATACGTTTCTAAAAATAACATTTTACGGAAAATATTCCTTTTTATTCCTATTAAAATAAATAAATTAACAAATAATATAATTTTATTGAGATTAGTTTTGAAGTGTCATGAATCATAGAAAGTTAGAACCATCTTTTATTTCTAATCTTTACCTTTAAGTACTCTAGCGAAATCCACTTATTTTAATTTTCCACTTATTTTAATTTATGAATGGGCGAGTAGAATAAAATTTAAAATATTTTATTCTACTCGCACATTCATAACTCAATGTTGCATACATTTTTACACATAACAAACGTGCTAACGTTAAGTAAAATAGTTTTTTTAACTGTGTGTACATTTTTACTTTACCTGAGATTCTATGAAACCCTCTAGGGCAGTATAGGTTTAACAGACCCCCCCCCCCCTCGTTTAATACTGATTACTTTAGATAACCTCAGTTTTTTAATCTACATGTATAAATGTGAAAAATATTTTCTTGCCACTCCTCTAATCTGACTTTACTTTGACAGATGTCTTTTATTGACACATAATTATGATACAAAGCTCAAACATCGTACTATACCATGCAATTTACAATTATTTAGAATAACACCACATAGATACATTCATACTCATAATTAAAAGTAAAATATCTAAAGTATTCTCCAATCTTTTCTTCGGTTATGCCTCTATAGCTTAATAAACTTTACTTTTCCTGGAGTGATCAGCAATCCAAAACTTCTGTGTTGAAGTAGAAAATAAGCTCCGAGTATTCCAGAAAATAATCACTGAGAAATCCATTGAGTTTACAGTAACGAAGTTTTGTGATAATTTCTTTCATTTTATGTCACTAATCAGAAAACGAAACAGAAAAATCACTCTATGAACATTGTTAGAAACATCGTTTTACTTAGCTCAAACAAATGAACTTCGCTTTTCCACATATGTCACTTTTTTCACAAATGAAATTAAGAAATGTCTCCGATTACTTCCGGAAATTTCAAGCTTTTTCTAAACTATTTGGCATGTAACTAATTCAGTCAACTTTTAAATTATTGCTATTGTATTAAAATCGAAACACAAAAATTGTCCCTGCCCTACATTACGAAACATGCAATTTACGACTACAAAAAGTACGAATATTTTTTTTCATCGACTGACCTACTACATGTCTAGCTTGTTGTGTCGACTGAATGGGTTACACAGTTGTGAAACAATCCTCTCCACAATACTCAGAAAATTACTAGTGGATTCCCTTCTCAAACGAAAATTTCATCCAAGGTGAGTGATAAATGTTACAAAAATACTCAAAATCAGCTGTTCAACTCTCATTTTTGTGTTACCTAACTTAATAACCCTTTTTGGAAAATCTCAGCTTTTAAAAATAGGAGTTTAATAATCTGCTAAACAAAATAGGGGTATTTTTTCTGGGAGAAAATATTTTGAAACAGCTTAAAATATAAAAAGAAAGAAAATGCAACGTTCATAATCCCTTTTATTATATATATTGACATCTTTGAACGTTTAGATATTCTTTTGTGTATATAGCCTCGTTTCTGCTACACATTTTTACATGACACATTACAACAAAACACAGAACAAGAAAAAAGAATTTCCGTTGTATTTCCTTTCTTTCTGTTTCCTCTTCTAACGTTAGAGCATTTGAACTAGTATAGAAGTTTCAGAAATCAGGGGCTACATGTTTGTTTGATCATTTCTGTGTAGTATAACTTATTCTAGTGGGCTTGGTTTGGTTTTGTAGCGCTACTGTCTACTTTTTGCAACACAAGGTCTAACAAGACCGGGACCTACTGCTTAAAGCCGATTCCGAACGGTTACGAACATTCATGCCATAGTGGGATTCGAACCCACGAACGCCGGTTCCGAAGGAAAGCACCCTAACCATTCGGCCATTGTTCGGCCTTATTCTAATGGGATGTATAGGAAAAGAAACTCAAAAAATACTTAATAAAATATTCTTCTTTTAATTGAGTCAGCATTTTTTCAACGATAAATTTACTTTTAAGCATCTTATTACACCGATTTTTTATATTGTCCATTTTGTCAACTTTAATGGAATTATTTAGCTTCTTACCAATCAAGATTATTTACACAGTTCAGGCGCAGTTTAGGCAACTATGTGTGTGTGTATATATATATATATATATATATATATATATATATATATGTGTGTGTGTGTGTGTGTGTGTGTGTGTGTGTGTGTGTGTGTCAGGTTTGAAAAGTAAAATTAATAATTTATGAGTTTGAGAGCAGAAACGCAGCTCATTCTTTTAATGCAAGCGCATGAATCAGTAATAACTTATTATAAAAACACTTAACGCTTAAGGATTGAAAGGGATTATCTTGAGAAACGGTTGTTGCATAAACCCTGGCTAAAAGTGGTTTATTTGTTAGAATGTGGATGCTAGCCACTCGCCGATGGGCCAACCCCTATATGGTACGTTGGCCATTTTAAGACCAACAGTTGGCTATTAATCATTTCTAACAAAATACCAACATAATATAAGAATAAGACAACGAACTGTTTGTATGGACCATCTTAATGCTAGTAATTATAAATTCTTGTGTTCGCAGTAAACTGTAGAACTGTATCCCACTTTTCACCGAGTTTGAAAAAAAATTACAATTTCTTCCTAAAGCAATTCAAAGAGATATGATGTAGTAATATGAGATATAGCAAGATTTGATTTCGCGAACTCCAGGACTGAAATTTCGGCACTAGAATCCGCGAGTTCAAATCTTGCTGCTGACATATATGCTTGCAAACAGTCGGAGTTGGTCTTTAAGCAACAGGTTAAGATCTAATTATCCCTGATGTTGCAACTAGCTGACCATAGGACTGTAGGATAAACTAATCTTTAGTCACTCATGGCCGGTCTCACCAAAGTCGTTTAAAGGCCAACCGTGATTAATCTCTGTTTAAACGTAGAATTGTTCCCACCATTGGTTGGTACCATGGGTTAATCGCGGTTCGCCGTTAAACGACATTGGTGGATTGTGGCTAAAGGTCTACTTCAAATTTTTATCAACTCTACACACCTGTCTAAGGGGCGGTGTCACCAAAGTCGTTTAACGACTAACCGCGATTAACCCATGGCACAGACCAATGATGGGTTGCAATTCTCCAATTTAAACAGAGATTAATAGCGGTTAGGCCTTAAACGACTTTAGTGAGATTGTATTTTAGTTAACTAAATTCTAAAATATTTATTAGTAGTATAGTTCTTTATGCCTCACATTAAGCTAAATAGATGTTCTTCCTACTTTGGGAATCAATAAATATATACATATATAAAAGTTAAACATCTTATTTATTTTAAGTTTATTAAAATATATATCCTGTGAAAAAAAAGTTACAAAATGCACAAGTAAACTTCGCTCTTCTTGCTTCTTTATTCGCCAGTCATCAATATACCTGATAATTTAAATTTTTTGCGTAATTTCTTTTCAGTTGCAAATAATTATAGCTAAAGAGACAGAAAGACAATGCAATTTGGTATCAAAATTTTATATCCATAGCCTGTCATTAACCAAGAGTGTTATTAAATAAATACATGCAAAATAACTTTATGGGGTCATTGAGTCGAAAACTGATTATAAATTAGCATTTTTTAGCAATTTAAAAAAAGGCTTTATAACTTGTCTAAAATTGTCGTTTCATTTGTGTTATAAAAAAAGTAATAGCATCAAAATGTGCAATTTTGCTCAGATTCATCGAGAAAATACGAGTGTATCCATAGTATACGTTGAGCTGGATATCGATCCTTAATTAATTTGTATTTAAGAGCTATGGGCTATACTCGATCAAAAGCTTTCTCGATGTCAAAGAAACTGACCCCAGTTTGCTTACAATTTTGAAATCCATCATGGATGAACTCCATGACCCTAAGCATCTGGTGTGTTGGGAAAAGTCTAACTCTGAAACGAAACTGGAAATTAATAATGATGTTGTTGGTATCAATGAACTGATGGATTCGTAAACACAGTATGTGTTCAACCAGTTCACTAATTGGGGTTTGGTTTGATTTGGAGAGCTGCGTTCTACTTTTAGGCAACACGAGGGTTAAAGAGACCAGGACCTACTGCTTAAAACGGATTCCGAACAGCTACTAATATCCATGCTACAGTGGGATTCAAACCCACGTACTCTAGTTCTGAAGATCAGCGCCCAAACCATCCAGCCGTCGTTCGGCTACTAATCGGGAAGAGCAAACTAATGGGTAAAAAATTTTGGAGAGGGAAAGATTTGGACATGGCTTAGAGATTGGGATGTCGATCGTATTTTTTCAACTTTGGGAAAAATACATAAATATGATGATTCCATTCCCAAAGTCACATAAATAATTCAAAAAGATTAGTTAGAAATATTTAATTCCGTTGTGTTCAAACCGTCAATACTTGGATCTTTTTTGTCCGACAGGTTTTTAATAACGCTGAGAACAAAGTCGTTTAACATTTAACTGCGATTAATCTCTGTTTAAACGGAGAATTGCCTCCCACCATTGGTTGGCGCCATGTGTTAATCTCGGTTAGCCGTTAAACGATTTTGGTGAGACAGGCCCTTAGGGTAGTGGGCTTAGAGAAATCTATGATTTCAAAAATTCCTCAGCACCTCGTCATTTATAACTACAGTTCTGTGGCTGAGATGTTTAGGATGTGAGGTATGTGGTTTTCATAATTATGCGGTGGTATAAATATTTATAATTGATTGATTTGCTTGTCAAGGTACCCCGGGTGGTTGAATAGGCTGCCATCTCCCTAAAACCGACATTGTGTGTAAATTAAGGCAAGTATTCAAGGGAAAAAAAATAAAACAGGAAATTTTTTACTAAATAGAAGTATTGCTGTAGCCTTAATTCACCTCAGTTACTTACTTATATATAGCAGGAATAGCAGGACTAGTAAAAATATGCCAGAGATAGTAAAAGCTCTTAGGGGTACCTTTCAGTATAGAAGTCCATGGGTTTGAATTTCGCTTCTTGGGTGGATTTTCATGGCTATTTTTCGGCTTTTCCTATCCAGTTAGACAAAAGTTCATAGTTGTTCCTTAGGACACATGGACCTGCCTAAATAGTCCTTGTATGAATATTAAGTCTGCAGAAAAAATTTTCCTCTCTATGTTTTGTGTAGATGCAATATATGTCTAAATTTAATTTCAAATAAATTGATTCTTGGAGGGAAAAAGCTATAAAGATAAAAGTTAATCGAGAAAATTATCCAGTTTTTCAAAAGTTTCACCCAAAAATAAAAATAGCAAAAACTTTTATTTTTCAAAACTTACAAATTTTGCTATAGATAAAACGTTTTAAAAAACCGAATACCAAAAATTACTTGAATGATAGCATTTATGTAATTTTAGCATTCATATGTATTATCCGTTCATAGTTCGGCGTGTAAACGTTTAATATTTTATCAATAATTTTACGTGAACTGTAATATTTTGACTAAACTTTTGTATATAACACAGGATTCTTAGCTCAAAATATATTATTCTGAAAATTTTAAAAACACCGATATTCCTTACTTGTTTTCAGTGAATTTCTGTAAAGCGACTTCAATTTGAAAAATTCCTTTGACTATGCTATGATTAAACGAGTATACTAAAATATACTATTTTTATAAAGCACAATCTACACACAAACGCATAAAATCCTACATAATTTTCTAAGCAGTTTTAGTTTGTTGTACGTGTTCCTATTGTATAAATCCTAAGGAAGGATTTAGTAAGTGAAAAAAATGTGTTCATATTCCTGAACGCATAGCATTTTTTAAATAATTTACTTTTAAATTTGAATAGCTTGTAGTTTTAGAAAATAATGGAAAACTTTTGACTGTATATTAGAAATGAACAATTTTATAGTCATTCGTTTATCTATGTGTTAAGCCATTGCCTTCATTTGACAGACATTGGGCCCTTTAAACATGCGTATTACTGTATGAAAATGGCAACTTTTGTCATGAGTGTTGTGGGTTTTTTTGCGTTTGTGTGTAGTGAATAAGCCAGGTGTGTTTCTGAGGAATCAAGTGTGCTACTTTTCTACCACATCTGTGTTATTTATTGATTTGCGTTCATGCAGTATTCTAAGATTTTGCATAAAAATTGTTAGAGTTTAACGGTAAGTTATAGCAATTTACAATTCTTGACACTGACACCTGAAGTTGAGAAGTGATTTAGACAGTTTCCATGATTTAGTTTGCCCACTATAGGTTTCGGTGTTAGGTATTTCAACATAAATAATCGGCTTTTTTAGTTGTTTACATCTTATTGTAGAATTCGCCGTTTCTCAAATTTTGCGATCTTTGTCTGCTGTGTTGTCTACGTCAATATACATTCTAGTTTGTGCAGCATGATATATGTAAACACGAACCATACCACTACATGATTGATGAGTAAATTAACGTCGGAGAAAATAGCTTTCATTTCAGTGAAATTCTTTGATAATGATTAATTTAATATCTTCAGATTTATATATTGGCTTTTGAAATTTCACTCCGTAACGTACAATATTTTAGCACATTCGTTGTACGTATGAGTCATAAGATAAGAACTTCATGATTATGATTTTTAATGTATTATTTAAGAATAAAATTTCGAATTAGGATTGTAGTTACTCTTTAAAAAAAATTTACATTGTGTCTGATATTTGAATGACTATTATTTTGTTTGTACCAGCCCTGCTACTATTTGTCTACTGTAGAATACTGTCACTTATTACCATCTTACTGTTTAAATATTTAACGTATTGATTTATTGTTTACCATTTATATAACTGAATTACAAAAAATAATTATAAAAAATCCTTATCTTATGTTTTTAACATTTAATTCTTTGAGATTTAGACATTCATAGTGTTTATTTTGGTACTTTAGTGGAACACAAATTTGTTTATATACTTTATTTCATATGCATAAAATATCATTTAATAGTTTAGTTTTCATACATATCTGATTTGAGTCTATGGCTTATTATTTACTGACATGTCTGTAAGAGATACATGCTTAAAAATGTTTATTAATTTCAATTTACTTTTACGATGCTGCTTTTAAGGAAAATCCTGTTTGTATTGAGTTTTGTGACAATGCCTTAATTATTACAAAGTTAATAAAATGTGTATCATCTTAGTAGGTTTAACACAAATATGTTTATATATACAAATATATAAACAGTATAAACAATAATACATTACACAAATATGTTTTACTAATTTTGGTAATTGATAATGTGGTATCAAATTATAATAAGACTGATGATTATAGTTAGTTTGATGTTTATAGCTAGTTCGATGTTTGATGATTATAGTAGGTTTAACTGATGTTTTACTAATTTTGGTATTTGATAATGTGGTATCAAATTATAATACTGATAATTATAGTTACTTTGCTCAGTGTATGTTTTTGTGAATGATTTACATTATTTGTGCATTTGTGATTAATCAAATGCATATATTAAACCAGTAAAAAACAAAGCTAAGCCACAGTTATCAAAATAAAAATATACTTGCAATATATTTTAGCCTAATTAATAAACCAAACTTGAAGACTATACTCTTATATTATAGCTTGATTAATAATTAAATATGTAATAAAGTAAAGCACACCAACTTACATATGCACTCGTGCACACATTTACACACACACACACATATATTAATTTCAGCTTAGAAAAAAGTAGTTTTTATTTTACTGTTTTTTTTAAGTCTTTAATTTGCACTTAAACTGAATTTATGCATTATAGTTAAAATTATTTATGACTTTTCATTTGAGTTATTTTTAAAATGTGGTATATGTTTCAGCTAGTAAGTATATAGTTAATAGAAATTAGTATTATTTTATTTATATTTTAACATTGAGTTCATTGTGTATAAAATTAATGTTTAAAATTATTAAAAGAAAATAATAGATGTGATGTGCAGTATGTTTTATTTTGAACTGAGAGTTGATGATTTTATTACATTAAATTAAATCTATACTGCCTTGAGTTAATATTAGTATTAAATTTTAGTCTATTAGGTAGCTAGAAATTATTATAGGAATAATCTTCAGTTTAATTCATTTGAACCTTTATCATTTGATACGTATAATATCAGAAACAAAATTTACCATAGGTTTATGCCATGAGTTTCATGAAAGGTTTTCTTTTCAGTTATGATTTATTTAGCAACAAAGCAAAATTAGTTTTAGTTTTCAGTTGACTGATTATTGAGATTAGTAAATTTGTGATTAAAAATGTTAAAATATTAAGTATAAAGAATCCTAATGAAATTCTCAATTTTATTCTTGTAACTCTTAAACTTTCTTTAGAATCTAGAAATAATGTTTAAATTTCTTTTGTTAAATACTTAATCAAATAGAATTTTTAAACTTTGCATACTGTAATTATTCAAAATTTACTGCTGAATTAATCTTAGATTATTTTCAACTAGATCTTTATCCATGTAAAATTTTAAGCATCTTGTACTTCAACTTTCAAATTGTCTTATTTTTATAACTATCTATTCATTATATGAATATAATCCATCTACTGTAATTATTATAATCAAATTGATGTAAATATTTAACACAAAGAGAAATAAGAGGTCATATATTCTCTATTATGAAAATTTTTTAACAAAATTCTGTTTTATAATATCTAAATTCTTTTATAACTCTAAATATCTAATTTCTTGTAATAAAATGAATAAAACTGTGTATAATTATTACTGGTCTAAAGTAATAACTTCTCTTTATTTATGAATATTTAAAGTATGTTTCATTTGTTCTTGAATATATCTTAATTTAATTTATTACTAAGATAATTGCTCTAATATCCATTATTGTTGTAATGGAATTGAGATATTTTGAAAATTTTAGTTCCTATTAGATCTAATAAAAAAAACTCATTAGAATAACAATGTATTGTTTATTATATGATGTATGCCTTTACTTTTTAAAATTAAGTTTAAAATTCTTATGAGGCAATTTATTTTTTGATTATGTCTAATGTTATGGCTCTTAATATTCCAAATATTGTTGAATGTACAACCTTCTAAAATAATATTCTTGGTTTAAATTATTTGCTTTGTAGATTATTAAATGAAATTTCATAAATCATTATTGATAATAGGTAAAATTAAGACTCATATTTTTTTTTTTTTACAGTATAAATTGGTTCCTTTTTCTGAAAGGCTTACATGATACTCGATAAATTGATCTTTGTTTTTAATCAGTGCTAGTTTAATGTTTTACCACAAAATAGTTATACACTTTAGTACTTGAGTTAAATGTTATTGTATCAATATCTTGTTATTTTTATGTAAAGACAGTATATCACTTTTTTTTTTTTTAAATGCTTAATTTAGTTCGACTTATGGGTGTGTCTCAACAAAACTCCATATTCACATTGGTTCTAAATAGAATGCACGGATGCCATTAGCACTCTGGGACTCACCTGTAAACCCTCTTTCCCATCAACAGAATGTAAAAGATTATGAAAAAACTAAAATAGTAAGTTCTATATTTCACATTGTATAGCTTTTAGCATAAAATGGTCTTTTGTCATATTTAAACTTCACTCATTTGTCGTGTGTTTCTATGTAGTGCTTACTGTTTTTCTCTCTTTTTGTTAATATATCTTTTTTCGAAACTTAAGTTTTATTAATTTCCAAAGCTTATTCAGTTTATTGACTTATTTGTTTATTGACTTCTTCAAGGCTGCTATTATGTGTTTAAAAATTTTGTAAGCTTCATGATATCTGTTATACTGTTAGAAATTTTTCAAAATAAATATTTAAATATTCATGAATCAGAGCACTTATATTTAAAGAGATTTACATGTGACCAATCTCATGTATTAAAAAAAGTAAAAGAAAATTTTGAAATAAAAATGTGATTTTTCTTAAATTCTTTTTCCAATAATACCTTTCAAAATAATTGAACCCTTTGGATCAAAAATAAAACTTAACCTACAGCTAATATATCATTGTACTTCTATCAGTATCTTAGTCTTTTTTAAAAGGGTATTTTTGGCCTATACAGTAGACAGGTTACTCAAAATTTACTGCAACTAGCCTGGCTGCCTGTATGCAGAAAGAATGTTATACTTGCAGGCTGCATGTAGCCCACAACAGATATTTATTTTTACCCAATATAATGATATTTAGCAAAAGCCCTAATGTAAATTTCATGACTGAATTTAAAGTTCCTTACGACACTTTTTGTCATCTTTGTTTTTCTAGTTCTAATCTCAATATATTTTCCACATACTTGCTGAGTATGTACATATATTTTCGTATAACCTAGAAAAATTTTGGTGATGTAGCAATAATCAAGAATATTACTAGCCATGTAACAAGTCAATATGTCTATCCCATGCCATTATATATATATTTTTTTAATTATCTGATTAAATTAGGAATCATAATAGATATTGTGTAATTGACACTCAAGATAACTCTATTCCGTCCTATGTTAGTTTTGAGAAAAATAACTACAGGCAAGATCTCTCCTAATTCTGGAAGGATAGTGATAATAAAGATATGTTATGTTTCTTAAAAAAGAAAAACATTTATTCTGTGGTTTTGTTCTTTATTTAATGTTTTTAATTCTTAATTTTAATTCTTTACTTTGTTATACTGTAATACTAAGAAAAAAAACTCCTGCAACTCTTTATTTTTTGTAGTCCCCGTAAACTTACACCTCATTTGGCCTGTATTAAAATGTTTGAGTTTGACATGCTTGTTGTATAGTCATCAATATTGTTTCCTTTCCTCTTTTGTTTCCCATGCTTTTTATCTTTTTAGAAACAGTATTTAATATTAGTATTTTTCATATAACAATATTAAGATTTTAGTCAACATTTCTTGTGTAAAAAATTTATCAGTAAAGGGGTTAATAATCGGAACAATGAAATGTCAAAATAAAATATGACTGTTTTAAAAAGTGTAGCACTGGATTTTAAAACTATATCTTTTTAATAAATTTATACTTTTTTTTTAAATACTTTTAGATCTTAAATAATTAACTGAATAAGATAAGTTCTAAAATGTATGGTGCTACATTATCATTTAGTTCTTGGGAATACTTATACAAGATAATCATAATTAAAAGGTACAATAACATTGTATGGTTGTATTTTTTTCAATTAAATTAATAATTATTGATACAAGATAAAATAGTCTAGCATGATTTCAAAAATGAAATTTAATAATATAAGTAGTCAAATTATTACTATATATAATCAAATCTATGAACAAGATTTTTGAACTGCATTGATTCTTCCAAATAAAATGATTTAAGATAGTGTTTTTTTTTTTTTTTTTTTTTTTGCTTTAATAGGTAGTATTAATATAACCATAATATAACATTGAAGTCCATAACATTTCCCTGCATGATTAATGCTCTTTTGATTTATAAAGTTATAGAAAATTTTTGCTTATTAGCTTGTATTATTGCCTTGCATTTGAAAGGAATTTTTCTGGTATCTCTTGATAATTAGATAAATAGATTTGAAAACAAATTAATAATTTGTTTTCAAATCTATTTTTTACTACTTTTACTGTACTAATTGTATGTTTTAAAAAGCAGGATGAGTACAGTAAGCATTAAAAGGTAAAATAATAAAATCCTAAGTTTTAATTATTTTTTTAAATTTAATTGAATTATGTTATTTAAAAAAAGTTTACTTTCTCTTAGCTATTCCTTTCCTTTAATTTAGTTTGAACGCTGTTTAATTTTTACTCATAAAATTTAAGCAGAATTATTTTTTTTTTCAGAGAATTTTGATTTCCTATTAAATATTTTTGTGCTATTGATAGAATTGTATATATTGCAATTAATTTACGAATATATTAGAAAAATATGAATGTTTTTTCCATTATATTAAAATTATTTACATATAAAATTTATATAGTACATATAAAATTGTTTTAAATCTAGAAAAGTTTTGAACATATAAGTATAATATTGGGATTGGATATAAGATTTTGTAACTCTAAATCTTTAAGGTTCAATTTAGACATTATAGGAGAATAAAATTATAGGCTCTAGAAAAGGAATACTAATGATATTTTTAATCTTGTTTGGCCAAAGTACAGTCTGTCTATAAAATTTTATGGCTTACAACTTAATTTTTAACGGAAAGAATTAATGTTTTGACTATGTTACTGTGAAAGACCGAAATCTGGAGAATGTCAACATTCACGTAGTCGTTTGGTGTATGTCCGAAATATTTGCTAAATACCCTTATTTCTGACTTACACTGGTAAATGTCGACATTCACCATGCACTAATGGTGAATGTCGAACATGTCGGATATTTATATTTTCTTCTTCATAATACAGTCAAATTTATAGTAATAGCACATGTAACTGTTGAACATAAAACAAACCGAACACTCTTAGAACAGAAAATAATACCAATAATTAACTTAATTATGTGATTGATGTTATATTATCTTATTTGTTGCAACAATTTATACTACTATAGCAATTTGAATTGCACAAGAGTCCCTTACATTTATTAATGGCATTTAGTAACTAAACATTTCTTTTTGCAATGACAGCGTTTATAGCCATGCCCTCCACGTCCCAAATTAGCTTCAGCGGCTTCTCTCAGTGCGATATTTCTTGAGAAGAAATCTCATCTATGGAGAGTAACTTTTCTTTATAAAAATATAAACTGGTTATTGGTATAAAGCTGCTTGAGCGAACCATTTTTGTTTACTTATTTATAAAAGTCGGAGTCTTCTATTCCAACAACAACTGCCAATACATTTCGAGCATCTGTATGACCACGGTTGACATCAGGGACTTGTATTCACACAGTGTCATCCATTTGAGCAGGACGAAATTTTCTTTTTGATGTCTGTAACATTTTAGTTGCATGCATTAGATTATCTTTTGCGGCCGCTTTTTTAATAGAAATAAACTTCTGCTGTTTAGTCCTGGCTTGATAGAAGGTGTAATAGGTTGAAGCTCTTTTGTATTTTCCTTTGGAATGGATGCAGAAACTTTGGAGTATTCCTTCATGGTAATTGCTATTTTAACATATATATGTTTTAATAATAAAGTATGATTTAAAAACGTAAAAAAAAAAAAATATTTTTCAACATTCACCATCAATGCATACGGATTGTCGACATACACCGGTGATAGTCCGAATATGTAAAAATATAATCAAACATTCTGTCTTTCACCGAGGTATTTGGTGTATGTCGACATTCACCGGTGAATGTCGACATTCTCCAATTTTGGGCATTCACAGTAACAACTATGCTAAATATCATATTTGATTGTTTTATGGATTATTATTGTGATAAGTATATATATAGTCATAAATATTTAACTCTTCTGTAGTAAATTTTTAAATAACAATAATAAAACTATAATACTAATGTATTATTTAAAATATTTTCTTTAATATATTGTTATATGTATATATACATGTATGGAACACCCATTTGAACATGATTTACTCTGAAAGTATATATGATAGTAGTCTGTTCAATAAAAAGTTTTCTACCATTAAATTTGCTCAGTGAAACAAGACTACAGGAGCATAAACATAAAGTGTGTGTATATACAGTGGAAGCATTTTAAGAAGTTCTAGTTTAAGAAGTTTTCCAGCTTTACTCATTCTGATTTTGTGATCCTAATTATATTCATTAACTATAATAGTAAATTTCTCCATTTAAAATGTTTTTTTTATTTATTTAAAATATCCCTTTCAATTTCATTTTGCTAAGCTTAATTTTTTACCTGATAGAGATACAGAAGATAACAGAGAATAGCAATCAACATAATTTTTAATATTCAGTATATCAATTATTGTTAGGAATTAGGTTGTTTTGACCCTCTGCTTGTAAGCATAGTAAGTAGAACCTTATACAAGCAAAGTTAATTTGGTCTTTTTCCTGAACCACTCCAGACAGGGTTGAAAATTATGGATTATAACAGTAAAACTATTTGAAAGAAATCAATCACAAATTCTTGGGAATAAAATCATTAAGGTAAATTAATGATACTAAATGCAGATTTCGCTTGTTTGTAATTCCTTTATATTAAAATCAATTGAATTATTTTTGTTTAATATTCTAGATATTTCAAAAATATACATTCTAGATTAAAATTAAATTTATTTTAAATTGTAAAATCAGGATATTTACCTATAAAAACACATTTAATGATGAAATTTGAGTAACTACTAGATTTTTTATAATGCATTTTTCCCATTTACGAAGTTTTCCATCTTAAGTAGCTTTAATATCTTGATCAACCACTTAAGTGGGTTTTTCTGTATATGCATGCTCAAATATGGCGCAACAGGTCTTTTTAGCTGGCCAAACCTATTATAGCTAAATAGCAAATAACAGAAGAGATTATATGAGATAATTTCATTAATATAGAATTATTTACTCAGTAATTTAAAAAATAATTTGAATTTTAAATTTTATGCACCAATTTGTAGTAGATAATAAGCATAGCTATACATACTGATATATTTAATATCAGAAATAGATGGAGAAAAATTAGGTAAGGGGCACAAAGTCATGCTAAGCCACAAAATATATTTTATTAAAATTAATATTTTTATAAATATTAATTTTAATATCCTATTCCTATATAATGTAAGATTGTGGCATCAAAGAAATGCTAAATTATAAATTTACAAATCAAATATATTGTTTCTGTACTAAGCAGTTATTTTGTCTGTATGTTAAATTATGACAGGGGTGTATTAGCTCCTGTGCCCTCTTCTGCCTTAGTCTGATATTCAATAAAATTTCTTTTATGGACAATGTGAGAAAATGTATTAAAATAAAATATATTTCTAAGTATATTATATTTTGTAACTATATATATTTCTAAATTTCTGATTTGATAGTATATTAATAATTTGCATGCCTTTATTTCCATTTTCATAAAAATTACTATGCATTTATTTTTTTATATATTTTTAATATTCACAATTTTTCACTATGTATTATTTAGATTACTTATGCACAATTTTGCTTTCTACTAGATATTTTCCTGCATGTTCATCCATTAGTGATACCTTTTTTCACTGTCACTGGCAATTGTTTACATAATTGAATAAAAGCATGTATGTATGTCTCCAGATCCTTCTCTTTCAATTTATGTTCTTATTTACTGCAGTTCTCTTTTGTTGAAAAACAAATTAAAACTATTAGTCTTCTTTTAAAATATTAAGACAAAAGGTAGAATATATTTAAATGTTTAAGCTTAAAAAAAGGGTAAGAATTAAGGCTTAAACGTAAACTTTAATTTCTACTTTTAACTTATAGTTTTTAATTTTACATCATAGATAATTTTTGTTATATTTAATTTTTGGGAAGATTTGCAGCTTACCAAGATTTATTTGCCAAACTTCCTGTTGCTTTAAATTACTTTTAAAGTGTAAAAGAATATTTTTGAACTTTTTCTTTAAAAAATGTTAATATGCTTACATTTAAAAACATGTCTCTAAATATCAATTGTACATTAAATTATGATAAATAAAATTTTTATTTATTAAACTGGAATATTTTTCATACTGTTTGTTCTTTTAAGTTACAACATTGATGAAAATCAGTAGAGAAATGATAGCAATTCTAAGAAATTGAGTGTTTGAGTATTAATAAAGGTAGCATTAAATAAGTAAAATTACATTAATAATTTTCCATTTAAATAATTTAATTAACTTTTGTAGTATCATAATAATTTGCTTTAAAGCATAATGCTATATAATCATACTAAACAAATGATCCTGATTACTCTTTTTAAAATATTGACCTGAGTCTCTTTTTATTACTTAAACACATTCTGTAGGCACAATTGTTACAATTCAATATAAGAATCAACTATGTATAATCCTTCGCATATTTATATATATTCTGTACATTTTTTTGCAGTGTTTACTAAAAATAGTTTTTTTCTTCTGCCATTCGTACTTTAAAATAAATGTCTAATTTCCATCCTTATTTCTTTATTCTTTGGAGGATATGAGAAAAATAGATGCATGATTACAGTCTTCTATCCTACTAATTTTGTGTGTTTTTGAAGAATTTTACATCTTGTGACTCTTCTCTTTCAATTTGATTTTAACAAGGGTAACTTTCATTGTGAATAACCCCTTATGTTTTACATTTAACATTTTAATGGGTAACATTGTATAATTTGGCTTAGTAAACAGCTCATGTACAGAAGAAATTCTTGCTTGGAATACATCCCCTTCTATTCATGTAAGAAGGATAATCATGGAAACAGTTTATATCATAAAATCACTCTTTTCATTCTGTCCTTTGATTAACTGATTACTAATATTCTATATTTTGGAATTTATCCTTTTTGCACCTTAAATAAGCTTTATCAAATCCGTCCAAAATTCTTAATTTTCTTTTTTAAAGCCATTATTGAATTTTATTAAGTTCTCTGTTTCATTTTAGCTTGCTCAAGCCAGATTGCCTGCTGACTGAAGTTATTAATTTTTGAACTGTAGGGAGCAGCTTTTGCTTTAAACAAGTTAATAATCTGCTTTTTTAATGTTTAAAGTTGATGACTAATTATGAAGTAAATTGAAGGGGTTACTTAAATCATGGCTGAAGATAATATTGTTTCATCAAAATTGGGAGTTATGTATGGACTTGATGAAAATATTAATCCTTTGAAATCTACTAACTTGCTCCCATGTTCAGCAGAAACAGAAGATAACCAAAATCTACTCTTTACTAACTCACATGCTGTGTCTATGATTCAAAAGCTTTCAGAATTTAAAGAATTATCATCTAAAGTTTCAAACAAGCGTAAAAGTATTGATCAACTTGAAAAAAACTTTTTACATGTAGAAAACAGTGTTTCCTATCAAACAAGTTCAAATACTGTGTCTTCCAACACATTAAGTTCCAAACACTGTGCGGCTGATGATGCCCCTGTTTTTAATGATGCACATACATATCCAGGCAATTCTACGCTATCAGCAGACACATTGACACAAGATGATGTAGGTAAGGATTCCCATATATCAACATCTGCTGAAAAAAGAAAAGCAGAAGTAAGTTTCCTTCTTCTTTCTGAGTTTTACTCATTATTTTGTGAAAAAGTTACTCAATCTTTTTCATATTTGATCACATTGATATGAGTATCTTGGAAAGATTAATTATTATATGAAACTCTTTTTATAACCCTAAAAAAAGTTTCATATCACAACAAATTTTTAGATGCTTTTATATGTATAAATATATATATGTTTATATATATTGTATGCTACAGATAATAAGCATCATTCTGATCATGCAAATGTTTTGGCTATTAATACTTGCACTTCATTGATGCCAGAATATTGATAAACAAGATATAACTATAGCTAAGCTGTAGTTGTGATTTTTTTTATATCTAAAAAAACAAACTAATTAATACAGTCAATATGACTGGTTCTAGTACTATATAAACAGGTACAACCAAATTATCTGAAGTTCTAATGCTTTAGATTGGGCAGGACTAGAACTTTATTGTGTCATTTAAATTTACTTTTGTTAGTTCGCAGAAAATTCTTAAATGTTTTAATAATAGCAGAACCATCATATGAATACTATATTTGATAACTTTTATCCACAATTTCTTTGTTATTAAAGCATATTGTTTTTGGGTAATAAAAGCATATAATTATTAAAAGTGAATTTCATCACATTAAAATCTTCTTAGTCCCTCATGCCTTTTACTTCTATTTATTTATTTATTTACTTAGGTATAAGTTTTTTAGATAACTGAATCTTTCTTTCTGTAACTTTGCTAAATCATATTACAGTATTTGTAAAACTATTTGAAAATATAAACTTGTTTAATGTAACAAAAAAGTCTGTTTTCCTTGGTGTAAATAAGAAAATGTTCAATAAAGACTAATCTTATTTTGACTCATACTTACTATACATTAAATATCAGAATATAAACAAGATAGTTTATTTAAAGGATAATATATAAATTTCATGTTTTCTCCTAATTTCTCCTAATTTGATGTAGAGCCTTGCTTTTTCTAGTGAAGGAAAGTTTTTTTTTTCCCCCAGTTCCTATATAGGTGATTCATAAAAATAATATGAAGTAGCATAAAGATTGTTTGCTTCTTAAGCATATATATTTTTCTATATTTGTTGATCTGTTGAAGTTTATTTGTTTTATAAACTTCCTAATATTAGATAAAGAGAACTTTAGGCTTACCAAATATTTATATTTTTCACGTTTATTTTAAAGAATGCAATCTATAGTCTTATGCAATTTTATTTAAACGTATATTTTTTATATACTGACTTTATATGTGAGCTTTTCTGCTTCAGTTTTTTGTTAACTTTTGATGACTTTTATTTTTAACTTTTTACTTTTCTATTAATCCTACTATAATTCACAGACAAGAATATCTCATCTTCTAGCATTCTCATATGTAGAGGCAATATAACTTCTTCATTTTATTAACTGAGAGCTAGAAGTTTCATAGTTCTTTTTCTTGTCATAGGATGTTATAATTACTGCATTATGCAGTCTTGTTGAAAGACATTGGTTTAAGACCTCTGTACACATTTTACAATTTTTTTTTTCTGTAGAAGGACCTCATAGTGCAATAATTGCAATATTCTGTAATAGCTAATAAGTATACAGCCTCTAGCTCTGAACTTTTGCAATGAATGAGTTTTTGTGCTTCTATTTCTCAGTGAGGTTTGTTATAAGATGTATTATCATATCTATATCATTGAATGTGTTAAAGAACTCTAATATTAAATTATACAATAGTAAAATATTCATTGTAATATAATGCAATTTTTATTTTAAAATTATAAAAATTTTTGTGTTTTTGGCTCATTTTTCTTTTTTTATGTATCATATGATAATTACTTCTATATATCTCTTTATATGTTTTTTAGATTTCTAATATCAAATGAAAATACCTTGGTTAAAATTCAAAATCATCTTAACAAAGTTCTATTATTCAGTATTATATTTATGAGATTTACTTTTCACAAAATTCATATTTTAAATTTAAAAATGACACTACTATGTATGGATTTTTATTAATATAATTTGTTTTAATCAAATAAAATTAGCTGATGAATATTCCCTTTGTTTTTTCTTCAAATTAAAATTAAATACTATTACTATGAGTTGAAAGTAGTAGATCAGATCAGATATAATGTATGCTTATCATTAACATGCCAGAAGGATTTATTTTCAAATCCTTTTTGACATTTGATTTGGAATTTTTAAAACTTTAGTAACCTGAAAAAGAAAAAGTTGTATTTCATAAACACTGAAAAAGTGAAAAAAATATTTTGTTCTGCTTATATTAAATGAAAATTAATCTTGATAATGATTGGTATATTTTGATGGCATTTATATGGGTTAATTAAGGTCTCTATATTTCTTTTCTTCAGTCTGTTCAGTCTGAAAGAAAGTATGTTCATCAAACTTTTAAAAAGTCTTCCTGCAATATTAAAATTTGAAATAAACATTTTATCATTATCTAAAATATGTACTTAGTCCTGAGATTTTGCACTTTTTTTATGAAATGCTTTTCAATAATTAATATATATTACTCATTTATTTATTTTTTACTGAAAGAATGTAAGATATCTATATTAATATACATATTCTTCATAATAACTTTTTATACAAAGTGTTAAAAATCATGTAATGGAAAAAAGAGTGATTTTATGAAGAGGGCATTTCATATTTTAAATTTAGAAGCATTTAAAAATGAGAGATAACATTACCTTGTGTCTATAACTTCAGTACTATAGCAATATCCTTTGTAATACAACCATAGAGATACAGGGTAGAATTATAAAGGATTAAAAATCATCATACCAGCTTTCATGTAAGACTTGACAATGTGTGATGAAAATGTTTCAAATGAAATTGATGATTATTTAGTTAGTAAGATCAAATATTGTATCAGCAAAATGAAAATTATTTATATATGCATTTTCTTTCCCACCTTCTGTGCCATTTGTCGTAATGCATGTATGGGCATACTTTTGCATGATCACCTGTTGTTTCACCCATCCATTTACTATTTCTGGTTTATTTTCATTTTGCTCTTTTTCTAAGCCATTTTATTGTGTTAGTCAAAGATTCTGATCAATATGTTTTACCTGGTAGCTCCTTCATGATAACCTACAAAAGCAGGCTTATGAAAATCATGAAGAATATAAGCAGCCTTTAACAACTGATAATATAATAGAAAATCATAGTGAAGCTGGTCCTGATGTAGCAGAATTTTCTGAGGAAGAACTACGATCTGTTGCAGAGCGTGAGTATTTAGTATTCTTGTTCCTTTAAAAATTAAAACAACTATTGTTTTATTTTATTAATTTAATTTCTTACTAAGAAAAATTAAGAAAAAATTCAAATGACCAAAATAAGATACTGTATTTGTACCAAAATGAAAATAAGAAGTAGAAATAATATTAGAGAAATCAAGTTTGTGTGTGTGTGTGTATATATATATATATATATCAGGTAGACATAACTAAACTTGGTCTATTCAGAGGAAGCTGTAGATGTAACAAAAATGTAGATTGTGTGAAATTTTTTAAAGTAGATAATTCAAGGGGTATGCTGAGAGATTCAGCAAGAAAAAAAATCTGAAATGAAAAGTGTCTACTAGAGGATACATTATAGCCAAATTGCTTAAAAAAACACGCAATAACTGTGAGCAACAAGAGCATTTAAAATATAATTTTTTAATATTTTCAATCAGTATGACATTTAAAATAATTGTGTAATACAATTTATGAAGAAATAAACTGATCTGCATTAACAAAGAGATTAAGTTCTTGGTATAAAGGAAGAGATCGAGTTAATAGTGTTCTTTGAGTTATGATGGCTGCTTGACTATTAGAATATGCATTAATCATGAAACTATGTTACAGGAACTAAGGAAATGCTACTGCAGCTCTTTGTGAATTTTGACATTAAAAGAAGTTGTGCTGGGGATCAATGTTTTAAATGTCATGATAATTGAAAATCTTAAAATAATTTTTTGATGTCTTCAAGTATTTTGGCTATTATATGCACCGATTTAGTGCATTCTTTGAATTGTCTATCTACAAGTTTTGTCTCAATCCATATTTTACTTACAATTTCAGAGTGTCTGAATATGCTAAGTTTATTATGATCATCTTGTATATTGTACTCATGTGCAAAATTATTTTTACGTGCATCGCAAAACCTGTGAACTATAATTTTAGAAATTTTTATACAATGGTACATAACATTGTAGTGCATAAATGTAATGGAAAAAGTTTAAGAGCATTACATATATATAATTGTAGTATAAAACAGTAACAATGATAATAAAAAGTGACAAAGAGTTCAGAAAAAGAACTTGGGAGGGGAATGAAGCCTTACACAGTTAATATAGAATGTTATTTTCTCTGATGTGTAGACATAAATCACAATGTGTTTTCATGCTGGTAAAAACATTGTTAACTGGAGGTTAGAGAATTAAGCTCTACTCTTTCAGCAATGCTATTGAGTATTTATACCTCTAAACAGAGAATGTCTAAATGAAATTGCTCTTCCAAGGTAGTTGCATAAGTTCTCTATCAGGTTAAGATTAGGAAACTGTGTGGGCCATAAGACGTCTTCACTGTCAAGAAATTTGTCAACAAGGTTTTTTTTAATGTATAAGAGCATTATCATCCATAAAATAAGTCAGTTCTATATATTCCCCTGAAAAGTTTTCTATAAAGCTTTAAGACCTCATCTTAATAACTCTGGAGGGTCATAGATCTACTGTTGAAATCATGTAGGGGGCTATATATATCGATCATCATTCCCCTTTCTCTATACTATCATACCTCTACTACAGAAGCAATCACATTCCATAATTCTAATACGAGGATTTCATGCTTCTGACTTCCTTCAGATGTAAACATATTTAGTCACCTGTAAAACCTGAACTTTTAACTCATCAGTAAAGAGAACATAGGATCATTAGCATTTATTCCAGTTTTGATTTTCTTTGTACTTATGAAAATGATCTCTTTATTTTTGTGAAGACAGTCAAACACATACCTTTGGCTTTCTAACATAAGAGTATTTTATTAAACCTTCAGTATACCATTTGCCATAATGCTTTAGTTTCAGTGACTGGGGATAGCTCTGAATTTAACATGTAAAAAGTAGACTTCATTTTTTGTTGCCAGATATCGATCTTCAGAAGCAGTTGTAGCCTCATTATTATTTTATAAAAGATTTTCAGTGATATTTGAGAGATAATTTTGCAGCTAGTAATTTAAATTAATCTTCCAAAACAATTGGAATTATATATATTTTTCTATAGAATATTTTACTTAACAGTAAAACTATGAAATGTTTCAAGAATTTGTTTTTATATATTACTATGTATCAGTTTTTTAGTAATTTCAAGGTACTTTGATGATCATAAAATTTTATACAAATAAATTCCAACTATAAATTTTCAAGGAGTTTACAAAATCAGATATGAGAGATATAAATATTAAATTAGGGTGATTGTGTTCCAGGTCTTTAATTATAAAATCTCAAAAAATGAAGTTATAAAATCTGAACTAATTAAAAATTTTGACTATAATACATGAAAAGTTTTGCTTGGAGTAAAAATTAAATTTTTTTTATATAAATTTAGCTATGAAAAATGATATTTTGATCAAAAGCTTATTATTTCTGATATAATTTAAAGTGCTGGTATATCAAAAGATTTACAAAATATTTGTTTTTGTCTCTTTCTTGTAAACTTGCAGTTTAAGGTACTTTTCACCTTATTGTCTCACTTTGTTATAATTTTGTATTTACATTTTTATTTCAATTGTCACTTTGAACAAACTGTAAAATATTTATTTCCAGAAAACTAAAAGTAATTTATTAAGGTGTGAGATTATGTAAAATTTATTAATATTTTCAAATTATAAAATAATATTTGTTATTGTTTAGTTTTCAGTTTGATATATACCTATAAATTATCTTATGTTTGGTATATTTAAAATTTTTCTCTTTCAGTTTTCAAAGAACCATCAGCTTTTGACTTTTTCCAGAAGGCTTCAAACTCAAAAGTAAGTGTTAATACATAATCATTTACTTACTAGTTTTCTCTGTAAACACAGACTGGAAATTCAGTGCTTTTATTCAAGATACTTTGATATTGCATCTAAAATTATTTTTTTATGTTTTTTATATAATTTTTATATATTTACTATTCTCTGAGTTTAACCCAAACTAAATTAAAATGAAAAGATAATTTGATTTTAGCATTCATCTGTATTTTGTTTATTTTTTTTTAGTATATTTACCCCTGCATATAATGAGTTAAAATAAAATATAAAATTTTTTATTGTTTTTTTAGATAATTGAATATAAAATCAGTATAAAATATAAATTTCTAACTTACCGTAACTAATGTAGACCCTGCCTTGCCCTTGTTATAGGTTTAAAAGCTTAACAAAAGACAATATATATAAATCAGATTATTGAAATCCAGTACACAAGATCAGACTTTACACTTTGCAATTCAAAGAACTAATGTTTTTCTTTAAAAACCTTTTATATTGTATCACTTTGCTTAAAAGTTTTGCTTGCAATACGTTTTTTTGTGGTATATAACACAAAGATATAACCTAACCCTAGCTTTTATGGTATTAGCATTATGTCTGTTATTAGCTCCTCATCATGAAAATTATATTAAGAAAGATATATTTCCCTTAAGCAAAATTGAACAATACTTAAATTGGTAAGGCACTGCCTTTTGATATTGGAATCCAATGGTTTGAATTCCATTCCTGCTGACATGGAAGATAGGCATTTGGAATTAGCTTTAAGTAGTAAATTCATTCTAAATTAGTTCTTATGTAGCAAAACATTTACTTAGCACTCCATACCAAACCAATACCTATAAACAAAGTTTGAATAATATGGAAAATTCAGTGATAATCCTCCTTTTTAATGATAAACCATTAAAATTTGAAATTCAATAATTAAACATTAAGAAAAGTTTCTTTTGGTATTTATCAAAGTTAATTTTTATGGACATATAGATTTATAGAGGGTAAAGCCTTTCAGCCAGAATATTGGAATAAATGCAATGTCAATGTAAAGGACATAAAAAAAAACAAGCACCAATAACTATTTTGTAACTATATATCAAGCAGAATTCAATGGCTAAAAAAGCAGAATGAGTGATTAATGTCTTATATATGCAACATATCAAACTGATTACACAGATGAATCTACATATACTGCAAGCTATATATCAATAGTTTTCAATAGTGAAAAACCCAAAACAAAAGGGAAAAAAGTAAAATGAATACAAGAGTACATTAATTGATTCTTTAATAACTGGTGTGGTCTCTCATATTCTATCTCTAAGCATTATCATCACTATAAATCATAATTGATTCATGACTTTCTCAGTATCTTCCTTAGCATGCTGTGAAATTCATTTATTGAGTTATAAGGTAGTTTGAATTGAAATTGACTACTGGGGGTTGTTTTAACCTATAAAATAAATCCTCAGTAATTAAAAATTAAATAATTTCCAAATCTTAAAAAAAAAACTTCTAGTAATATAACTAATAAAAGAGAATCTGATGAAAACATGCTTAAAATTTCCAAAAAATATCAGTATAAAATTTAATTTAAGATAAACAAATTCTCCATGTCTCTCAGAAGTCTAGATTTTGGCTTCTAGCAAGTTTTCCATTCTTTTAAAAATTCTCTTTCATTGATTAATGATATTACTAATGTTTTTTAATATTTGAAAAATGATTTAATTGTTGTCTACTCTCATATTCATTCACTTTCATTTTATTTTGTACTTTTTGACCATTGAAGGCTTCGTTATCCAGCACATAGTCTGTATACTGTTTTTCATATAACATATGACCTATATAAAGTATTAGTTTTCTATCTCTATTCAGTCTGCTTTTTTAAGCCTTAAGTTACTTGCATATTTTATATAGCTTGTTCATAGCTGTAAAGCCAAATGTATAGGGTAGTTATCTTTGGTATCAGAGTTCATGGATTTGAATTCCACTGTGGTATGGATGCTTGTAGCCATTCTAAATCAGGTTAGGTCCTGGTCTTATTAGCCCTCATGTAGCAAAACATAGACTGAACATAATATTCCAAACTAAACCAAACAACTGTCAGCATTCAGACTTTGTCTATTTTTCTTTATTGAAAATTTAAAAAGAAGCTTGGCTTTGCATTTATTGTGTTAACTATAGATTGTAAAGACATGTATGAAGTGTGTCTGTACTCTTTTTCTAAAATTTATCCAAGGTGACTTTAAGAAGCTAAAATTCACAAAACCTATTATTAAATTAGGTCAGGTATTTCTACCTAAATATCAATCTTTAATTGATTAAAAGGAAAATTTTATTTATTTTGTTTTATATTCTTTCTTTGGTACATCCCTTTGTAATTCCTATTACTTTGCAATAATGTTTTATGATTTTAGTGTTATAAAAGAGAGACTTATGGTTTAGAAATATAACCTAGTTTTAAATATGTAATTTTGCCTTACTTTGAAATAGTTATTTCTCTTTAACTTTTTAATGATTTTTTTCATGAATGAAGACAGGATTTTTAAAAATTTAAGGTTACTTGTGATCTGTAATTAAATGATATGTGGCATATAAAAGGTTAGTTTAATGCTTTTCTTCCTATAACTTCTTTTACACATTATTGATTTTCTTTTCTACATTTGATGATTTTCAGTATAAAAATTTCTTATTAAATATTAGTTTCGAGTAGATTTTAAAATCCTAATTGTATAACATCACAAAAGTTGAGTAGTGTTTAAAAAAAATTGAAAAACCATCTATCTCTATTTTTATTTTCTATATAATGTGTTTATTGAAATAAAACTGTTATACTGTAAAGCCCAAAATATTGACCAGATTGAATTTTAGCCTTTTCTTTTCTATATTCTAAATAAATATTTGGCTCTTTCCAGTGTGGAAAAAAGTTTTAAGGGATTATATTTTTTTTATTGGAACATTAACATATTGAAAAAATTGTTTGATCACCCTGCATCATAAAAACTGAAAATTTTCTACAGCTTGCAAAATATCTTTTTATTTTATTTTTCAAAATTTTATAGCCAGTTATATAGATTAACTTACATAACAAATTCAGTTTTATATCAGGAAAGTTCTAAGAGATATCAACAATACAAATAAACTATATTTCTGCTACTCTTCAAATGGTTTAGAATTAAAAATTTTCAACAATATAAAGACTGGGTATTTGCATAAGATGTTTTATATTATTAGCTATGAATTTAAGAAATTAAAATGTAGATTTCTTTTGAAAAAAATTTTCTTAATACTCATGTCTCATTATATTATCACTGTTTTGATTTAAAATTTCAGCATAAAGTTAAGTTCATAAAGTAAAAGTAAAAATGGTATTTTTTATATTTATAAATTAATATAAGTGAAAGCTATATTGATGCTATTGTATAGATTGTGACAATTATATGCTCTGTATGTTATGGCACTATAAAGAATTATGGATTAGTTAGTGACCAATGTTAAAAAGTTTGTAATGATTTAGTAAAATTTCTAATGACTTAGTATTTTCCTATTTTATTTTTTCTTTAAATACCCATCTTGTTTCATATTTATACTGTGCAATTACCTGATACACTATAAAACATTCTCTATATAATGCATGTCTAGGTTTTGCCCCAAATTTATGAAAGCATTGTATATCATACATAAGTAAATATAGTAGTAAACTATAATGTTCTAAGCTAAATTTAAATAGCATGCAACTATGGTGTAGCTCTTTATAATAATGTGAATAACTGGAATACAGTTATCGCTGATTCCATTTACACATACCCCTGACACACATATATATATGTCAGGTATATGTATATACATATATGTCATGTGTGTTTGTGTATATATATGTAATATAAAAGTTATTATACTTAAACTTTCTCTTAAAAATCCTCTTTCCCATTCTTATTCCTTTTTTATCTATTTTTCCTACCAGAAAATATCTGGTCTAAAGGAGTCTCCAACGTAGAATTAATAGTCTTTCAAAGCTAATTCTGAAATAAATGCAAATTTCCTGCCCATTCACCACATTTTCCAGTTGTCCAGAAAAATGGCTCACTCTTTTTAATGATCTAAGTTGCGTTTTACTGTTGAGAGTGCTGACTAAGCTACTTTCTCTGGGAAAGAATTTGTCTCTGTGTCTTGCTCTGGGGTCCAACCCTGTAATCCATACATGTTTCATGATCATTCTGTTCTTTGACTTATACTGAGAATCATGTCATTTTCATAGCTCTAAAATAAAGTTTTAGTTCTTTTATGGACTTGCCATTTTCTTTAATGTGCCATAACTGTTTATTTCAATAGTCTAGTTGCTTACACATCTCCTAGCTCAGTAGCCCAGGAAAATAAATACAATAGGGCTACAATTCTATGTGACCAGTGGATTTAATATGTGCTAGTTTACATATATATCTTTTATCTATTTGCAGTTATGTGTATGATCAATTTTATCATAATATTAATTACTTATTTCTTTTATAAACATTTCAGTTGCTGAGAGAATCGCCTTTAGGTAGATTATCTCTGTTTGTCAAACTTGATTCATTTAAAAACTCTGAAGGTATGTAATTTCTTTAAAAAAAATTTCTAGAATCTTGTTTTGTCATATGTTTGTAAACATTTAAGCTCTTTTACATGAGTAATAAGTATACCTTATATGATGAAAGTAAGAAAAGTCTGCTACTAATATTTTATGTAAGAACCAAGCTGTCTGTTTTAAATTATTAAGAATGTTAATCTATGAGATATCATGGGACATCTTACTAACAAATGAACTTTGATCTCAATAAAAAAACTAAGTTATTTAGATGCTGTGCTCACATTTTTGTTTTAAATTTAAATATTTATATAAGTTTATGTTGGTATGATATCACTTTTGATCCAATGTTAGCCTAAAAATATCATGCATTTTCTAAAGAAAAATAGAACTATCTGATTTTTATTTTTATTGTTTTATTTTGTTTTTATTAAATATTTATAAAAGTGCTACTACATTAGAATAGATATAACTGTAAACTGTTTAGTTAGTGAAATGAAGTCTCTGATTCTAAATATTTTAATTAAAATCAATATAAGAGTTACTTCCAAATTATTTTAGATCTTTACTTATAAATTTTGCCTTTTTTTTTGCTTTGAAAATTCTGTTTAAAATGTCAATTAAAATAAGCCACTTAATTTGTTGAAATGACAGAAATTTCCAAAAACTTTTGTCACCTCAAATCTCATTTTACTCTTTGAGAACCTAAATTTAAAAACTCTTCATAAAAGGGCTTACACTTTGTGAGAGAAACCTATATTCTCATTTTCATTTTTTCAGTCTCAGTAGTCTGGACTGTGTGTTAATATATCGGTCAATGAAGTTTTTCTTTTGTCTGTATAAACATTTTTCTGTATATTCTGAACTTAAAATGAAGCTTTTAGCTATTTCCTTTACTAAAATAGCAGAAATTTACAAAATTTTTTTTTTCTTTCCTTAATCCTTACCTATTTAATATTTTGTATATATAAATGACTTCTACTGATGGCGAAGACATGCAGTACTTTGGACACTAATTACAACAAGCCTGTTTTTTCATAAAATTCATTCATTAACAGGGATTTTTTGTGTAATATCTGTAATAACTGCATTTTTCAACTAAGGGATATTGATCTTCAGTGGTCTAAGTTGGTTTGTCTGTGTTATCATACATAGAGCATTTTACATCAGTTGTGTTTTAGCTATAAGCTTTTATCCTAAATCAACATACATCTATGACTGTGAAAAATATTACTGTAGCTGTTAAAGCTGGAAAATCCAGTATTTGTTTGGACTTTTAATCAGCACACCTAAGTTTGGGACACTCTCTCTAAAATGGAAATATTATGTGTTATTTAAATATTATGTAAACATAACATCTCATACAGGCACATTTCTTATATAAAATAGTAAAATGCATCATCATAATACATGCACAGATCTTCATCAACAGTAATTATTAGCCAATAGTATAAGCATTCATTTATCGATAGGATAATGAAATATATTGAAAAAGGGAGATGGGCAAGAGCACCACTCTAAAAAGTTAACATCTGCATTAAAGAGAAAATGCTTGTCTTCAGCCAGGAAATACTATTTCTGATCTGCTCAAAACTGGAACTAAGTATTATTACGCAGTCAAATGTATAATTTTGTGTAAAGGTTTAAACTAACATTTATCGGGTGAAACACAGGAAAACCTGTCAAAGAAAACAGTTAAGCACCTTCAAAAACAGGTGTTTGGGGTTATTTTATATTTGCAGGAAATGGAATCTCAGTACTAGTAGAAGAATGGGGAAGTTCAAAAAATGCATTTCAATACTTGAAGGCAAACTTGTCTTTTATGCAAATATATATATTCAGTGTTGGTATATTTCATCAAGATCATGCTCAATGGCATTTTTTAATAAAAAAAAAATGAACAGATATACATTAGTATAATGTTTCAGGTGTAAATACCATAAAAAATTTGTAAAGACTCATGAGTAAGAGATCCCTCTAACAACAAAGCACATAATTGAGAATGTCAGAAAAGTTTGGCTTTGCATTGATGATTATTTAAAAAGTATATTTGAAATTAGTCTAATTCATTTCAAATATGTACAGGATATCATTAAAGATAGTAGAGGACATATTTCCTTGTAGATTCTTATCTTAAGCTCTGCTTATGGAGGTACTTATACTGATCAAACTACATATGGGAAGTTTTGTGCTAGTTCTAGTTCATTTTCATGCTATTTTAATAATGGTGACATGTGCATAAAAGATGTATGTCATGAGTGCACCTATTTAATATAAAAACTATGAGTTTAAATCTTGTACATTTGGTTTCTTGAAATCATATATAGACATTGTTTCTTTAGTTTTAAATCTTGATGTAGACAGTGACCTTTGTCTTGTTTAATAAAGTCAAATACCGAAAATTGAATTTAAATCAGCATAAAACTTAAAGTTTGTATGACTTACAAACATACATACAATTTATCTTCTATACATGTATAAATTATTAATTCTATTTTTTAAATTTTAAAAGTACTATCTCCTCTATTTTAATATTAAATTACTGTTTTTACATTCTGTAATTGATCTTTTTAGGACAAGAGAGAAGTGCCCAAGACTCAGGTTTAGATATCAGTGGTGACAGGTATTTGCTTTTTTTTTTCCTCTTTTGCTGTTACTTTTGTATTTAAATAGCTTTAACTTTATGTGTTAAACTTTTGGTATTTTGTAGTAATTCCTTGAATGCAGCTTGTGGAAATGACAAGGAAGATGATAAACCAGTCTCTAGTGTAGTCATGACTACTGATTCTACTACTGTACCATCTGATGATCCTATTTTTATTGATATGAATTCGTTATCCATGAAAAAAGTAAATTTTGGTCTTGATAAAATTTTCATTTGTTTTTGATAAAAGCTTACATATTAGTTATTTTAAAAAAGCATAGCTTTTTAATTATATGTTTGATGTTATAATTCTGTACTAAACTTCAATAATCATTAATTCATATTAGTTTTCATTTCAATGACAGCCAAGTGGGTAGGGAGCTGTTCTTTGGTAATGGAGTTTGCAGGTTGAAATCCAACTGCTGGCATAAATGTTTATAATAATTCTAAATTAGCTTTAGGTCCTGGCTGGAGGTCCTGGTTTATTTGTCCTTGTATAATAAAAAAAAATGTAGCATAGTGCACTAAACTAAACCATTTCAAGAAGAGTAACAAGTTAAAATTATCTTTTTTTTATAATTTATCAATAGTTTAGGTTTTAAGCCAGTAATGGGCAAACTGGGGTTCATGGGCCATATTTATCAAATTAAGGTTTCTATCCAGTGTACCGATGTTTCAAAACAATATTAGATAAATTTGTGTTATAAAATCATTTAACAGTATATTCTATTTTTCACAGATGCAAAATTTTGCATAGGAACTTAGAGCTATAATTTTTCATTTTCAAAATATAGTTTGGAGAAAATTTATATAGAAATTGATTTACAAACTATAAATTCATATGTAAAATAAAATGGAATAATTGAATATATTTGTTTCTATGTTCAATTTTTGTAAAAAGAAATATTTTGAAAGAAAAGTTTGGATTTCCTTCCATATAAGTTTAAAATAAGATCAAACATGATTATTTATGAATATCAAATCACATTCTGTTCAGGAATGATTGTAAAGCAGGAATATATTCCATAATGTTATACCTAAATTTTAAAACAAAAAAAGCATTCATTAAGGTTTATAATAATTATTTATAAAATAATTATTTTTATATTAATTTATTATAAAACTCAAAAAATGCTTAAAAAGTATTATATTTAAAAAATAATTTTAATTTATACTGACTTGCCAAATTTTTTTTTCATACATTTTACAAAAGTCTGCTTGTCACTCACTTAAACTCGTGAAATAGATGATAACTCATTTTTAGAATGCTACCGGTTATACTAATTTTCTATTGAGTTTTAATATTTTTCTTCATTTTGGAAAAGCTATGTTCATATTTTACTTCTTTATAACATATATTGACATGTAGGGATCTAATTTAAAATATTGTTTTATTAAAAAATCTTTGTTCTATTAAAAAATTATTTGTATTAGAAATGCTAAAAAGTATCATAAGTTTATCAAACATTCATTATCTTTAACTTATGATACTAGCATAGTTAAAACTGAGCTATTCTTAGATTCCTGCCGTACTTATCATAAGTGTAGTACATTTTGCCATCTTCCTCAGATTACACATTTATGGTCCATATCAATGAAAGATTTGGTCTGGGATCCATAATCCAGTAAACATGATAACAATATCAACACTTCAATATATTTTACTATTTACAATGATTATTTACAATATGTACATACTAACATCTATATGTCTGTGGGAGACATTTAATGGTAGAAAATGGCTACTACAAATGACGTGTTCTCCAATTTTATAAGAAACATGACATCATTGCTAGCAAATTAGCATGCAACAAGTCTTTCATACATGAATTTGCTTATGAACTGCTGTCATCATGATTGTGATCATTGCAGGTTTAATCTTTAATGAAAATAATAAAATTTCTCAATTCTCATATCTTCTTAAATTTAACAATCGAACTTTTAATATACAGAATACCTCATAATCTTTTGCAAATTGTTTTCACAAAATGTAAATTAACAATTGAACATTTATGCTAAGAATTATGTAAATTTTGTATTATGTTACTAAACATAATGTTGTATTATGTTGCTAAATCTAAAAGTTATTTTAATCATTCTGCTTGTAGCGTATACAAGTTAAGTAAAGTAAGTAAGTAAGTCAAGTAAGTTTTCTTAAGTAAAACTTAAGAAATTAAGCTGTGAGCTTAATTTTCAACACTGGTTTTAATTATGGCTACATATTTTATTCAGAATTTAAAGTTCTACAACTTTTGTATTGACATTTTTAATATTGCTAGTTGTGTTGTATATTGTTGTTTTTGTTAAAAAGGAAAAAAAATCATGATTTTTTTTTCTATAAATATACAGTGGCTGAAACTCATTTAACAAAAGGAGAGAAATTTGGTATGCTTATTGCAAACCTAACCTGAAGAAACTAAGACAATTACCAGTTTTCCACTAATTAATTATGTATTTAACTCCCAAACCACTGGCATGAAAAGCTATAGTTCTTTGTAAAGTATCATTTATTTAGATGAAGTATTTTCTGTATTTTATTGATAATCTTGTCGTTGTCTTTTAATGAGTGATATATAAATTTAATTTTAATTGTAACATATATTAATAGTTCTCTTTTTTTGTTATTTAGATGGAAAAAACCAGCACTACTAGTCATCAACAAAATACACATTGTGTTCAAGTAAGTAAACTTCATTTTAAAGATCTTAGTTTTCTACATTTAAATTTAATCCTATTCATCATTAATTTGGAAATTAAATTGAATTTACTTCTTTTAAATAGTATTAACTTACCGTTTTTATTATTTTGAAAGTATTCAAAACTTGAAATTTTGAATTTATGTTTTACATTATGCTATTCTAAAATACATTTTTGTATGTAGCATTTTTATTTTTGGTTATTCTTAGCTTATTTAGTATCTTATCCTTTTGTATTTTAAACTTATGCAGAAAGAATTACTAATGGAATGTTATAAATTTAATTTACTATATAACTTTTGTGCTTATGTATAGATTTTTTTTAACCTAATGTTAAGTAATGAGTGAATCTTGATTATATTTATTTAAGAGACCTTTAATTTAGAGAGATTAACATTTTAGTTTGAATTCAGTTTTTTTTCTCTCTACTCAAAAATTTCAGCACTAGGATTCAAATATTAATTTCATTTTATAGGAGATTTGTAATGCTTTTTCTTGCATCTATTATAAGGAGTTTTATTAAATTTCCTTAGATATTATTATTTGTGAAACTTTTATTTTTAGCTTCATGATGTTTTAAAAAATGATAGAAACAATTTGGTTTGGTTTCAATTTTGTTTCTGATATGTTAGTGGGTTAAATTTCATCATTTATTAGTACATTTTGAGTAAAGGAGACTGTCACAAATTTCAAATTTAACAGACATGATAATATAGATTTTTTATTGATTGTTTGATTCATTTTAGTAATCTTCATAAATGTCTTTGATGTATTAGGGAAGGCATATGGCCTGTAAACATAAAAAAATAGTAGTAATAACACTTTTATGTCTATATAAGTCTATCTGGAAACCATTTTGGTTCATAGTACCTTTTCTAATTCTATTATTTTCAATTTTGGGATATTCATGTAATGCCTTTATTGCATACAAGAGGAAAAGAAACTGTACAGAAATATGCAAAAATCTCAGTTTTCTTTTTAATGGACATAGTCCCCCATTTTATTTGCAGTGAACACATACATATATACATTATATTTATATTTTTGGTAATTTCACAGAATGAATAATTCTACTTTACAAAATAAATAAAACTTTTATTACAGGAACATAAATTGTTCACTGAAGAGGAATTCAGTCAGGCTTTAAAGATGCAGGAACTTCTTTTTCATGAAAAACATGTAAAAAGAGATAAAGAGCGCTGTGATCAAGTAAAGCTCCTTGAAAGGGACAAACAAATTCTCAAAAATCAAGTTGCAGCTTTAAATAAAGGTTATAGAGCTTCAAGGTAATGATCAGACTTGATATTGGTCTTCTTTGAAGAAAAAAAAAATTAAGTTTTATTAACAAAAATTTTATTTATAGAGGCATTTTGGAGGAGCTGCTGAACATTTTTACTCTATGGTTAACTGCCAAAGAACAAGAACGTGTAGATATGACAAGCAATAATCAAAAAGTTATGAAAGAGCGAGACCAGGTTTGTGATACTTTTCTTTTATGCCTAAATATTTTTAATTTGTAAAACATCATTTTCACTAAATAAATCCAATATTTAGGCCCTTGAAGATCTCCAGAATGTTGAATCTGCATTTGCTGACTTACACAGACGTTATGAAAACTGTAAATCTGTTTTAGAAGGGTATAAACAAGTAAGTCTTTTCTTTTTTACTTAATCTGAAAACAAAATTGTAATTTAAGAATGCATTTATTAGAAATTAAGTGCTTGTTAATCTGAAAGCAAATATTTCAGAAATCAAACTTTAAGAATGTTTCAGTTCATTTATGAGTATATATGTAAAATATAAAATCTTTTGAAACTGTAAAATTCACGTACTTAAACACTTAAAATTTAGGCTTGAAGCAACCTAAATTTTTCTTGAAATATTGATTCAGGATTTTAGTCTTAATTGTGAATTTAGACTCTAATTAAAATTTGAAGCAGAAAGATTTGTTTCTTCATCCAAAATTCTGGTTTGTTTATTAACCCATGAATAGTAATTGACAATGTAGAATATTACTATAATTAAATGCACTTGAAAGATATTGATTTCACTAAATCATATTAAAATGTATTTTTTATATTTTTTCATTTTATTTACTTTTTTAAACAATATTCAAATCTGGGTATATAATAACATACAGAATATGATCTCCTAATACTACAGTTTTGTTTCTTAAACAGTAGAAATAATTACAATTGAAGTACAAAGATGGTTTATTTTCATCGTTTATGTAATTTCTTTTGATATTTTTGCATACTTTAAGAGTAGCTTCATGAATGTTTATGAATATCAACAGAATTTCTTTAGAAAATTTGTTAGACTTATATTTGTTTGTCTGTTTACAAATATCAATCTTAACAACTATTTTATATTGATTTTGGCTAGTTTTAGGTTAAGTTTGATAATTATTTCCTACTTCATTCAGATTGTGTGTTATTATTTAAGACATATTTTTTTTACATAGACATTTTAGAAGTATTGATGCTGCCATTACTTTTTTTTATAAATAGTTTGAAGAAATGTGCATTCAAATGTGAATGTTACAATAAAATTCATTTGTTTTGTTTAAGGTCATTCTTTTTTTTATAAATTATGATTTTATTGTGAAAAGGTAAGATAATTATTAGATCTACTTCAAATTACATTATAGTTTATCGGCATGCTAAGTTTTACATCTGAAATATCAAACTCTTTAGATTTAACTAAAATTTTAAAATTTTGTTGCAAAATTTATACATTTCACATAATGTTGAAAAATATTCTAATTTAAAGATTTCCATACTTTTGTTCTTGTACTTCTGAACTTATATTAGAAGAATTCCTGCTCAAAGTTTGACTCATAATAAAACCAAATGTACAGTACTTTTATAGAATTAACAAGTATGGTGTTATTTTTTAAATGTTTGATTTATTTTAGTGTATGTTAGACAGCTACATACTGCAAAATTACTTTTTACATATAGTACATGAAATACAGCCATTATGTATTTGTTAGTCATGCTACATTTAATTCTACTTGTGTTTTCTCTTGACTTGTATAATTATCAAAAGATTAATGAAATATTTTCTGAAGGATATTATATATATATATATATATATATATATATATATATATATATATATATATAAATTTAATTTTTGTTAATATTCTAACATTTTGTACTTTATTGTTATAGGATGCAACATTTTAAAATTTGAATTTTAAATCTTATTTTGTTGCTATAGATACATGGCTGTTTTGTTTGCTAGAGAAATTTTGTATACAGATGTATGTGTTTATTTTAATGTGATTAATACTAACTGTGACCATCATAAGTGTTTACTTTTTTATTGCTCAAGGGATATTGGCTAATATGAAAGTGTCTTCAGAAATTCCAAATTCATTATTCATGAAGAGTTTATTGTTTTAAGAAATATTTCAGCCTTATGACTAAGGATGACCTGTTTTTGACCATAGTAAAAATTACAACTTATTCATCTACTTTTAATGGTTTTAACTTTGAATCCAAATATAACGGGGGGATGACTATGATCATGGAGTTGAAATATTCTTTAAAACAATAAAAATTTGACAAAGAATTTGAAATATTTCTGAGTGTCTTGATGAAAGACAATATTCCTTGAAATATGTTAATATATGGGGATGTTCAGGATGAATCATTAGAGTGCAAAGGGTGAAGATTATATCTGCCATTTACTTTTAATAATCAACCTTCAAAGAGAAATATTATGTATAACATGTGATAATAGCAGTAATATCACATTAATTGCTATTAAAAAATGGAATCTGGAATTTCAAAGTGAATAGATGGACATTTTGTAAAAGAAAATCAAGGGTTACAGGATACATTTGCCTGATACTATTTTGAGGCTAGAATGGTAGTTTAATTTTTGATTCTTATTTATGTCTGTTTTATAGAATAGCTTCATATAGATTGTATAAAATGTCAACTAATCATATATTTAAAAGTAATGAATCAGCTATGGAAGTAATTTACTTATAACTAGCTGTTACGTATTAAAATATGATGGTAAACTTTTCCCCCACTATATATAAGGACTATTTACAAGATGTACTTAAAATAGGTATTAAGTAAATAAATTGCTTAAGGAAATCAGTTCTACACTTTGTGATTTTTCTCCATCCATCAATAGCAAGCTTGCATAATCTTCTGATGTACAAATACATAATTTATAATACTCATTACCAATAATAAAATTTTTATAAAACTGCTGACATTTCATTACTTCAGCTACTGTTTGCAGTCAAAGTTAATGCATGTTTTTCAGTATTGTAAATGCAAACTGAATCAGTTCAAAACAATTTCTATCACCTACTATAAGTTTACACACATAATAAGGCATATCCATTTTAAAAATAAGCTTCCGCAAAACACAAATATTGTTTTGTTTGCAAAAAAATAAATAAATAACTTAAGAATAAAATAGCAGCATAAACTATTCAAGTGTGAAGTAAATACACATGAAGACTGGCTGTCACTATATGTAGAGAAATACATCCATTGTAATGAGTATGCACAGGCAAAATGTACATGTGAAGAAATGAAGACTTAATCAATCACAAATTTCCTCTAATTAATGCCAAATAATTTCATAAAAATAAATGTTTGCACATCTATATATATATATATTTTAATTTAAAACTAAAATTGGAATCCTCGATGTAGTTTTTTTTCTCATGGACTGTCCAATAATGCTTTGCATTTTATATATATAAATTATGTAACTCTTAAGAAGAATATGAATATTAAAGTTTTTCCTTGAGCTTTTTTTCTGGATCATGTTTTATGTAGGCTATTTTGTTTAGCTCAAGACTGACTTACAGAGTTTTAAATGAAAAATAAACTTTTTATTGCCTTAATGTTTTTGTTCTACAATTATATATTTTGTAAATAATATAGAATTACATTATGATGTATTTTGATTTTGTAATTTTGTGTAATGTTCCATTTGGCAATTTAGCTAATGGCACATTTTTAAACATTGAACAAGATATTTTTGAGTATTTCTGAGTAGACTAGATACTTTCTTCTTATTTTCTAAATGGGAGGTTCTAAGCATATCATATTATAAAATGGAAAATTATATCAATGAAAACAGTAATTATAGTCTAATAATTATATTTTTAGAAATTTACTGCTCATATTTCAATTTATAGAACAACACATGAAATGATCTTTCACATTTTATTTTATTAGATGTATATATGTTGAATCTATAGTAATATAATAACGTACTTGGATATGGTTTATAGAATGAAGAGAGGATGAAACAACAAGTTGCAGAAATGCAGATGAAATTAAAGCAGCAGGAACAAATGTATGAAATGCTCAGATCTCGAATTCAAGATAAGTTAGATAGGTAACTTTATTTTCTACTTTAATGTTTGATTCATTCAATATTCAAGTCATAACTAGCTGCTAAACAAGCTCAAAATGTTTGATATTGCTATTTCTTTTCTTATATCTAAATCCTAATATAATATATATGCTATGTCAGTACAGTGCTAATGTTAGATACACATTTAATTTTTTCAGAAATAACAGCAGTATAAGGATTTTCTCCTATTTGATCAATTTATTTGTTTATCATTAACTGCATTGGTGTTTAAAATGAAAATTGCTTTTGTCACTTATAATGATACTCTGTACATGTGTCTAATATTTAAGCAGTCTCTAGTTATACCAAAAATTTTTATAAAAGCTATTGCTCTAATTTTTGTGTTAAATTCTATTTGCCAGTTAAAATATTCTAACAATAAATTCAAGCTGCAATTTCTTTTACAGCTATAAATGCTTTTAAAATACTTTTAAACTAATGGTCTAAATATTTACAATTTTTTAATAATTGTTTAGAGAAGTTTTTTTTCTATCATTGTATAAAATAATTTTCTTCTAAGTCAAATATCTTTTAACTTTACCAATGTATTGTTGAAAATACCAATGTAATCTATTTTTAAAGTTTAAAATGTATAATTGAAGAGAAATGTAACTATAGGTTAATGTATTAAGACATGATATGAGTAATAAAATAACTAAATGTATTAAGGTTTAATCTCTTTTCTTATATAATTATCTCTGTTTTATTTATTAAAGTTTATAGATTTATTTATAATCACTTAAGTTTTGCAGTTCTTTATTGCCTTTAACTTAGTTTGAATTTAATTTATTATGATATTAATTTCTACAATTTCATTCTCCCCTTAAAGTGCAAATGCAGAGATTGAAAGTGCTAAAAAGTCAGGTGATGCTGAAGTAACAGTACTTCGAGCGCAGCTTAAAAAAGCTGAAATGAAAATCTCAAGTATGGAGAAAGATATTGAACAGAAGGTGAGTTATTTTTACTTTTTGCATAGACAGAAATATGCATTATAATCATGATCATTTAATGTTGCATCCACTTACATATTGTGCATGTATGAATACACATTGTCTCAGCCCTTTCTGTGCTTACTTACCACCAAAGTCATTACTTTTAAATGACTGTGATAAACAATTTTACCACCACTCATTCATCCTATATCTTTAAATAACCTCATGAATACCTAAGAAAATTGATGTCTTGACCTCATTATATGGTTTTAACAATTAAAGTTAACTTTAGATGAAAAGACAACATTAGAAAGCCAGTTTCTTCTGCACATAACCCTTTGTTCATCTGATTCATTTTCAATGATTTGAAGCAAGTTCTTTTTTATATAGTAATATTTGAAAACTTTTTATAAATATTAACTGATATTTATGCAAAAGAAATAAAAAAACATAAAATTCTTACTTTTTTATACCACCAAATAAGAAGTTGTAAGCATACTACCTACCAGAAAATATTTTTTTTTAAATCAAAGTAACACAATCATCTAAATAAGTTAATTTTGTTAAATCAATCTCAACTCAAAAAATATTTCTTAATATACCATTATTTTAATATACCTTGCTAGGTTAAAATTGTCTTATAAGGGGTTGATATATTTTATGCACATTCAATAATGTCATTTTGTAGTTTTATTTTTCTACAATAAAACTTCATACAAGCCCTTATAAAGTTAAGGTTAAAGTTAAAAAGCAAATGGGGAACTGTAAAAAAAATATCATATTCACAGCTTGCAAAAATTACCATTATCGCTGCACACCAAAATCAGATAAATGAAATCAGGTGTAGTAATATTTTATAATCTTTAATATAACAAAGTATTGCATTAACAGATGTAATGATAAATGTCTTCAGTTAACTTTTATAAATAGCTTTGAATTTTTTAAAAATATCAGAAATTGCTCAAGTAAATTATTTTAAGTCAAATTATTTTGAGACTGTTTTGTAAATATTTTGAATTTATATAGAACAGGATATAAGTGTGTCATAGTTCATTATTATAATAAAATTGCTGTAATATTTCTATTTACTCTTTATGCACCTGTATTATAAAAAGTGAAGGAGACATGGTTTAACTTTTAGCATCACATTTCTCTACAAATTTCTTTTGTGATCAATTTTAGAAATACTTATATTGGAGATTTAATAGAAACTATAACAGCTTCTTTTTAAAATACTAACTTACCATCTTAATAAAATTTTTGCAATTTAAAATGTCCACATATTTTTCTTCTTTAAAGTACAATATTTACTGTTCTTTAAAATTTTTAAAATTGATAAACAGTTATTATCTTTATAGTGACTGTAATTTTTTTTTTAAAGTGAAATGTATATGCTGTAAAATACAGTTTAATATGTGTCATAAATTTGAAATTTCATACAAAGTCTTGATTCCTATTTTATTAAGAGTATATATATGGATTTCAAAGTTTTATGTATTGCTGAATAAGTGAACTAATTTAGTTCTCTTGGAAGCCAATAAATGAGAATTGTTAAAATGTCAAAATGGAATTTTTAAAAGTAAAGAAATTCTTCTCTGAAAAGAACAAACATCATAAAAGCAAAACTTTTATTTAGGGAAAAAAAAAATAGTTCAATCAAAGTTAGTTATATGTTTGAAATAAAATGTAATTAATTCCTTTTTGAAGTCATTTTATATTGTTTTTAATCATTTAGCTACATTTAATCACTATACTCTACAAATGTATAATATATCTAAAACATAAGAAATAGTGCAGTAGTGAATAAAGATCTAAAAATGTTCATTGTTAAAGTTTTTTTTTTTTTTTTTTTTTAGTTTTAAGTACTGAAATTAAAACAGTTGATTCAGTCTTAAATGTTCCTTTACTTGTTTTTACTTGTTTGTAAAAAACTTTCTTCTCAAACATTTTTTCTTCATTACATTTCAGTCATCTGTAGTTCATTAAAATAGTGAAGTGCAGATTTAGTATGACATATTTTAATTTATATGGATATTCTAATATTTATACTCATATTGAAATCTATGCAAATTTGAATTTTGAAACAACTTTTGATCAAAATAATGTATTAAATAACAAAATTTTTAAGTGTTATGTAATGTATATGATTAACACACATATGAAGCATTTGATCTGCATTTTATTTTTAAAACTTATGATACTTATTATTTATTTATATATATTATAAGTTTTGTAAGTTATACATATATATTTAGATTAAGTTATTGACTTAGCTATGATATTTTTGCTAAAAGGCTGACTATTAATGATTATTTATATATTTTCTTTTACAGAGTCGAGAAAATGCTGAGCTTTCCAGCATATGTGATGACCTTATAGCTAAAGTCGGAAAAACATAACATGCTACAGATCGGTAATTTAGTAGGCAAGTTTGATCAATATAAACATTGTAGCAGAAAGTTTATGGGTCAAATTCAGCCTTAGAGTTATCACTCTGCTCAGCCTGTATATTTGTATCTACTTTTCCTTACCCTAATTTTATTTTATGAGTTATAATAACTCTGTCAGGTATGTTATTTGAAGCATGTTTAAGATTTTTAACCTGTTCTGATTTCTGACACTTTTAAATTGTGCAGTTTCTAACAGTGCACCAAGTTAATTTCCCCCACACTTGCCACTCCAAAATTTTTGAAATGTAGTGTATACATACTATGATCATTATGTTCCTGATATGCAGTTATTTGCATTGTTATGGGTGATTGTGATCTATGACTATTGTAAATTGTTTTCATGTGACAAAACTGCTAGGTGTAACATTTTCTACTAGAATGTTTCACTTTGTCTTTTTGTCTGTAGAATACAGGCACTTAATTAGGAGGACAAATTTAAGTGAAATATCAAATATTTAAAAGACAAAATCTGTGCACATCAGTGAACAATTTAAGAAAGATTCTATTTTTTCTCTTTGTTTAAATCCATGTATTTGTTTCTTCCCCTAAGAACCTGAGTAATCTCTGTTGCTACTGTACTTAAATGTGCTTTTTTATACAAATGATCTTGAATAACACACCTAACTCTATTGTCTGTTATATGTACCACCTCTCATGTTATTCCATGTGAGGTCTCTTGCATTTTCAGAAAGACATATTGGTACTATTTTTTTTAATTTTCTACAGTCATAATTATTATTAAGACTATTTTTAATCAGTAAAGTTTATATCAAGTATGAAAAGCTTTTGCTATTTATTTTAATAATATTTAAGTTTGTTGTATTATTTAATATTTATGTTTATTAAATTTGCTGTTGTGTTGTAGTCTGCTATAGAACATTTATGATTCCATTTTAATTTATTGATTTATTTGTGATCTTTGATTATAAGTATTTAATTAGTATTGTTTTTATTTTGTATTTTTCTGTTAAAAATTTCTTTATACTTTTTTAAGCATTCACTATTATTTTTTAATAATAACTGTAGCATCAACCACATTAGTACTTATTGTTATTTTAAATGAAAATATTAAATGTGTAAAACTTTTTTGTTTTGTTTTTTTAGAAAATATAAAAATTCCCAAAATGCTTCTTATTTTTAGTGTCAAGTGAGAAATTTGTTGTTAATATTTGCTGTAAAATATAATTTAATTATTTATGCTGTTACATTGTTTATGAAAACTCACTGTTTATATTGATGATTTGCTTATATTCTTCCATGTACATATTTTCACGTTGAAGTTCACTACAAAAATTAATAAAATTAATTTTATAAACAAATATGAGTTATTTATTTTATCATAGTGTTTGTCTTTTTAATCTATTTTATTAGTAAATGTAATAAATATTGAAATAGCTTTTACTGTGCTTGTAACAGTAAAAATTTACACTTTGAAAAATTAGTTTTTATTTTTTGTAAATTTTAAAATGTACAGCAAAATACATAAAGCACTAATTTAAAGATAATTTTTATTAGATCATTATACAATATTTGTTAAAGTTTTATGATAGTAAGATTCTACATGGCAAAAACTTTTTCCTGAATAAAATGTTTTAAAATTAACACGTCACTATATTGTAATTTTTTTCCAAAATCAGTGTTAGAGCTGTAAAGCAATAACTTATCTATAACACAGTTGAATGGGGTTTATTAAAGTATTTATTACAAAAAATGCACAAAAAGTAATTTTTAAAGGCAGCAATAGATTTTCTTTTTTGTGCATTTTGTTTAAACTACTTAAACTATTTATGCTTTTAGGTTTGGTACAGGACCTGAAAAACAGGATAAACTTGGAAAACTCGTGAAATTTGAAAAATCGTAAATATATCAAGAAACTCAGGACATTTCTAAATTTAATCTGCAAACCGGAAATCTCAGAGAGAAATGAAATAGTTCAAACTTTTTTTTCAAAATCTCCATTATTACTATCTATGTTACTAAATATTTATAAAACATATTTAAAATATATTTTTTATCTTCCTGTTAAAAAAAATAAATATTGTAAGATTCCAAATGTTTATGTTTTACAGAAAAGAAATGAAAAATATATTTTTCTCTTTTTTGTTATCACTATGCATAATTTCAGATTATACTGAAAACAGCTATAAAATTTCTTCTTAAGAAAAATGTGAATTTGGTATTGCTAACTACTTAAAGTTCTAAAAGTGTGTGATTCAGTATTTTCTGTTATTCTATTTGCCAAAAGGACAGGAAAGACTCAGGAAATTTTAGGGAGAAATTTATGTAGTAACCCTGCCTAATCATGGCTACATTTGCAATATGAATGTTTGCAAATTTTAAATGACTATCAATATTTGAGTGTACACATCCAGCTTTTATGAAAAAGAAAATCTCTTCTTTTTATAATATTTAAAGATTTTTGTTTACATAAGGTCACAAAAACAGGCTTATTTATGCTTTTTGGCTAATATTTTTTATTCTTTTTATCAATTTAAACTATGCAGGGTATTTACATGTAATTTTGAATATGATTCTCATAATCTTTTGTATTTAAGTTGAGAGAGGGTTAGGTCTTATTTTAATCACCAAAATTGTTAAATGTCTTAAAAGTTAAGAGTTGGGTGATGTTAGATTGACTTATTCTTTCCAGGTACTGTTTAATTTTTCTCTTAATATATATATATATATATATATATATATATATATATATATATATATATATATATATATATATATATATATATATATATATGTAAATAAAATTGTTCCTGTCATAAGGGTACAAGTAACCCTTTTTTAATTTTGTTGTAATTTTCATTATTTTGACAAAGAATAAACATTTTACTTTTGAAGAGCAAGTTGGAAAATTGACTACAGTTAAGTGAAGTATTTATTTCTTTTTTCTATAAGTGGAACAAAACTTTTAAAATTCCTTATGTTGGAGAGTTTTTACCTAAAAGCATGGTTTGAGTTCTAGCTACCTCCAGGCTGATATTCTGGCTACACTACTGGTTTCTTTGAGAAATTTCAAATCATAAATTGAGTATATTTCTCTTTTTTATTCGATATTAAGAAAGTATTAGTTCTCCCTTCTTGATTCTTTAAGCCAAATTCCTCAATGGAGTTAAAGCATTTCTTTCTGGGAAGAAAGGTGCATTGAAACATTTCTAAAATTTTAATACAGTAAAGTAGTCGCAGATCTTTTAATTACAAAGAGCAAATAATTGGCTTTGTGTATATGTGTGTATTTGACAAACAATGAAACAATATAAAGAATGGTATGTTATACTTTAGATTGATTATCTGATATAATGATGATTAAAACTTTAATTAAACTATCATCTTCTTTTAGGTATGTATTAGTAAGTAATTGAAACATGCAAAACATGTTATTTTATATTGGGGATTCTACTTTTAGTGTGCCTTTTCATAAACAAGGAACTATGAAGTTTTTATAGTGAAGGTATTAATAATTTATTGAATCACAAGAAATTAAAAATGGTCTTAAAACTATTTTTTCAATAGAAAATATCAATTTAAACTGAAAAAAAATTTTTTTTTTAATTTTTGCATGTATTCTTATTATAACTAACTTATATTTAAAAGAAGTGTTATATATGGGTGATTGTGATTTGTATTATATTTTGTTATTGTTAATATTTGTAGTATTTAATTAATTATATACATGGTATGTATTCATTAAGCTAGATTTATAGTGGCTGAACACACTAATTTTATTACTGATACAGGTTTTTTTTCTTTTTTTATGTAACAAGTGTTATTTTATTTTTAACGAGAACTTCTTGTTTAGCTGTGGGAAAATTTGCATAATTTTGTTTTTTTTTTTTAAATAAGTGTATAACATATCATAGGTCTTTGTTTTATATTTATCATAGCAATGTAGTCTTTAATTTTTAAGGGACACAACTTGAAAAGATAAACTTAATTTTTGAAAAGGATACTTATATATCTGTTAGCTAATTAAAAAAAATTTTAAAATAAGGAAAAGTTCAAAATTAAAAAAAATACTTTAAATCAAATTGTATTTGGAAATTTGCACTATTTCAAATCTAAGGCTAAAAATGTTTTTGATTTATAAGGAAACAACCTATTTAAATGGTCATTTCTATATACAATATTTATTTTTGAAAATGACTGACCATATATTGCCTTTATTTGTGAATACAATTATTAATTATGTACATTTTTTAAAACTAATTGAAGATGAAAGATATTTGTACAAACATATCAGATTACTACAATTTATTTACAACTTTCATGCAAAAAATTACTTAAACAAAAGTTGAATAAAAGAGCAAAATTTTGTAACTTTCAGCTGGCTCATAAATATATTTGGTGATGTTTGATAACTATTAAATCTTAAATAAATAACTAAAATATTTCCATAGTTATTTATCTACATATTCCATTTTATTTTGTCTGATGACTCATTATCAGTTATGTTAATTTTTAATATGTAAAACTCATAAAACCTTTTTTTTTCCTCAGATTGTTACTTTTAAAATATTTATTATTTTTTGCACGGAATTTTCAAAATATTTATAGTACACTGAAAACCAAAGCATATTTTTTTATGCATTAAAAAAATATAGACACTCTAAAAGAAATTGATTTAAATATGGATTAAAAATATACTCTTATACCATAAAGTATGAGTAAAATAAAACATTTTAGAAATAATTTATATATGTAACCTATAGTTATAAAAAAAAAATTTCACTGTCAAGCAGCCATACATCACTGTCAGAAGTGCAAATGTCATTTAACTACATACCTACGTAAAATAAAAAAAAATTTTAAATAAAAATTAGAAATAAGAAAGATGTTTTAAGAAAAACGTAAACAATTTAAGAAATTACTTAAAAAGATATAAAATATTAAGTTTTACGTAATTTGTTTTCACTGCCTTGCCCTTTTCACTGCAGACGTGAGAAAAATTATAATCCCAATGATGACTGGTCACTTGCGATTTTAGACATTTAGTTGAATATCTAGAAAAGTACACGAGGAATTATCCTGAAACCTCAGGCGTGTAAACAAGATGGTAGACGTCATATATTTCAGCTAAGAATTTTTCCCGAAAACCCATTGGGGACCATCAACAGATTATAGAGAAAAACGAATATGTTTTGGGTAACCCTGTAAAAAGTAATGTATCAAAAGTTTTGAAACCTTAGCACATGATTAGGATTCTTTTTGTAATACTCTGTTTATTGTTATGAGGTTTGGTTTTGGAGTGCTGCGGTCTATTTTTTTGCAACACGATGGCTAATGAGACCGGGACCTACTGCTTAAAGCCGGTTCCGAACGGCTACGAACATCCATGCCATAGTGGGATTCGAACCCACGATCTCCAGATCCGAAGGTTAGCACCCTAACCATTCGGCCATAGTTCGGGCTATTGTTATGAGGATAGCACGTATACTCGTGGAGAAATTAAGGTTTTTATAAAAAAAAAAAAATTTCAAATTTCTCCAAGTGTTTTGCTTATAATTTGTAGAATTCTCAAAATCAAATAATTCTATTTTTAGGACGCATGACAAACGACATTGTACACAATACCCTGCAATCAGAATTAAAAAATAATAAATATTGAATGAAAAATGAGCAATTTTGCTAAATAATATTTCACTTCGCATGCTTGAATGTAATCAAAATATAATGTGCATAGTGTATTAGCTAAATGTATAGAGCAACTTTTGTGAAAGTTCCAAAATTACAGCTTGAAAATTCTAAAAATGATCATCGATTTAAAAAGCTCGAAATCCGTTGTTTCCAATTGGAAGCAAAAAGATGAGGGGCTGTATCCAAATATAGTATTTGTATAAATACAAAATAATCATACAGTATACTGTAAACAGCAGTATCAATGTTTCTTCTGCAGCCAGTACAAACATTCACTTTTATGGCAGCCTCAACTTTAAAATACCATGTAGTGAAAGAAATATTACATATTTACCCATTTACTCGCCAGAGATTTTTAATAACATATGAAATTTTGGATATAGTCCCTCATCTTTTTGCTTCCTTTTAGGAACAACAGATTTCGAGCTTATTCTATCGATGATCACTATTAGAATTTTCAAGCTGTGTTTTTGGGACTTTCACAAAAGTTGCTCTATACACTTGGCTAATATATTATGCACATTATATTGTGATTGCATTCGTGCATGCGCAATGAAACATTATTTAATAAACTTGCTCATCTTTGTCTTGACTGAGATGTATTATTTTTTAATTTCGATTGCAGGATATTATGCACAATGTTGTTTGATATGCGTTCTGAAAATAACATTTTATATTGAGAACTCTGCAAATTATAAGAAAAACACTTGGAGAAATTTGGGATTTTTTTTTTATAAAAAACCTTAGTTTCTTCACGAGTATACGTGCTATTCTCATAATCAATGAATATATCAATGAACGCAGATTATTACAAAAAGCATCCTAATCATGTGCTAACATTTCAACGCATTCTATGCATTACTTTTTATAGGGTTATCCAAAACTTATTCGTATTTCTTCAATTTGTTGACGGTCCCCTATGGGGTTTCGGGAAAAATTCTTAGGTGAAATATAGGACGGCTACCATCCTGTTTACAGGTCTGAGGTTTCAGGATAATTACCCGTGTATTTTTCTAGATATTCAACAAAATGTCTAAAATCGCAAGTGACCAGTCATCATTGGCAATATAGTGCATGTAAAAAGTCTTCATCATAACGTGAATATTCTTTACCATCATTCCAATTTTCATTTTCTTTGTGTGAAATAAAGAATGGGTGAAGAAGAAGAAAATGTGCATGAAAAGGTATAAGGAATGGGACATTTTTACTAGAATAGAGCATTTGGTTTCATACTTTAATTTAGATCGGAAAATGGGTGTAAAATTTATTTACCGTTTCTTCATTTGTTCGATGTCATCACATTGTTCGCCGGAGACCAACAACTAGTTATTTGGGATTGGCTACCAGTAAAGTAGATTGATCTTTGAGCAGGGGCGTGTCTATGGCCAGACAAACCACACCCCTGTCTAGGTCAGTATTTTAACTCGAATTTGTTAAATACTTTAGTATTAGAAGGAAAAAACTTTTATAAAAATATGTTACCAAATATAATTAATGTTTTATAGCTTGGAATCCCGTAAAATAAGGATTTTTTTTTATTATTTTGTGTTAATTTAATTGAAATGCAACTATTTTTCTTTTTTTTTTTTAAATCAATAAAAGAGTATATCAGTGCTTTGGAATGTAGATTTTATTCAAAGAGTTTCCATAGAAATTGTTTTATGTTTTTGCAATAATGAATGACGGGTTTAATGCATCATTTAAAATTTAAATTGCTTTTAAATGCTATTTTGCACACCAGCAAATTAAATCAGTCTCAAATGCAATATTTTAAAAAATAAATCTGAATCCATGGGGTTAAAACCGTTTCGGAACGGTTCCTCTGTATCCTGGTAGTCAGAATAATTCGAACTCTCGAACTAAGAATTCAACAAGTGGAAAATGCGTCTTCTTCAGACCTTTATTTGCGATTCTCCCACTGCTGGCAGGGCTGTTTGTACTCATTTCAGAATCTTCTTTTACTTCCTGATCTCATTAGCCATCGTGTAGCAAAAAATAAACCGTAGTGTTCCAAACCTGACAATACCAATGATCTGTGGTCTTACATACCTAAATACATTTTAGTCATAATGATAAAATCTCGTAAAATTTATCAAATAACAAGTCTAACAGTTCGGATGTCACATCTACGCAAATTCGCGGATTGTGAAGGGAAGGAGGTAGTTGGATGATAATATTACCTTATTTTTGCGTAAGAAAAGAAATTCTAGAAGGTCCGAAATTCAGAATCGTAGAGGTCGGATCGATTCCCGATTTGATGCTTTCTATTGTATTTACTATGTGTTTTTGATTAGGAATTGTTACGTTGCATGAGTAATCTGAAACATTATAAAAAGTTAAGAGCATGATAAACAACAGATATAAGTTTGTGGAAAAACTCACGTTTGACATGTCAGATTTTCACTGTGATCAACTGAAAGTTTATTGAGAATATTTCATCTTTCTTGGAAATGTGTGGTTGCAATGCATTAAGAATATCAAATTCTGCAGAGGTTCGATTACTACAGATCATATGGTAGAACTAAGGAAATTTTCTCTTTTCTTCTTTCGTTGCTTAAAGGGGAAAGAGTACCAGAAAAAGGCACAGTAGTTTACTATCTTGAACTATATCTTAATTCAGAATCGTCGAGGTCTGTACGATTCCCGATTTGAAGTTCTCTATTGTATTTACAATGCCTTTTTGATTAGGAATTGTTACGCTGCATGAGTAATCTGAAACATTATAAAAAGTTAAGAACATGATAAACAACAGATGTAAGTATGTGAAAAAACTCCCGTTTGATATGTCAGATTTTTACTGTTACCAACTGAAAGTTTATTGAGAACATTTCATCTTTCTTGGAAATGTATGATTGTAATGCATTAAGAATATCAAATTCTGCAAATGTTCGATTACTACAGATCATGTGGTGAAACTAAGGAAATTTACTGTTTGCTTCTTTCGTTGCATTTAAAGGGAAATTAAGAGTACCAGATAAAGGCAGAGTTGTTTACTATCTTGAATATGTCTTAATTCAGAATCGTCGAGGTCTGTAAGATTCCCGATTTGAGGTTCTCTATTGTATTTACTATGCTTTTTTGATTAGGAATTGTAACACTGCATGAGTAATCTGAAACATTGTAAAGAGTTAAGAGCATGATTAACAACAGATGTAATTATGGGAAAAAAACTCTCGTTTGACATGTCAGATTTTCACTGTGATCAACTGAAAGTTTATTGAGAATATTTCATCTTTCTAGGAAATGTGTGGTTGCAATGCATTAAGAATATCAAATTCTGCCGAGGTTGGATTACTACAGATCATGTGATAAAACTAAGGAAATTTTCTCTTTGCTTCTTTCGTTGCATTTAAAGGGAAATTGAAAGTACTAGAAAAAGGCAGAGTAGTTTACTATTTTGAACTATCTAAATGTACACTGCTATTGGGAAATTATAGCCTTAAATGGGGTCTGATTATATACTTCACTCTATCAATATTTCAGTACTGTCAATATTATGAAAACTGATTCACTGGATCACATTTCATTTACTCTTTATAAAGTGTGAAAATATTTTGGGGGCTCTTACAAATTGCAATTTTTTAATTTGTATAAGACTTTTATTCTATAATTAGATATATTAAGCTGCTTGCAAACATAAAAATCAAATTTGTAATGTTAAATATTAACCCTTTCGTGTGCCGTGGGAAGATTACTTCCCACCTACACGATCTTACAAAATACACCTGTGGGAAGCTCAAAACCCATCCTAATATATTGGTCTTGTTATTGAAACGACGGGAAGACTGTTTCCCGCTTCGGTTTTGTGCTGTCATCAATTGTTCGATCGATTGAATAAAATTAGCAGCTTTGTTTTGAAAGTTTGGAAACGTATAGTGAGAAATAAAAGGCCCACGAAAGGGTTAAAAAGAAATCCGTGTATGTAATTTGAGATATATTTCTGAATGGTTTTTAAAGATTTACTTTTCGATATTTGGGAAAACTGCCAGAAAGTTTGACATTTTTTTTAGAGTAACTGAAATGCGGATCATTGTATTGCAGAAATCTATCTAAATTTTTAAAGTATGCGTTTGAACTATTTTTTATGGGTTGCTCAGTAATATAGGCTCAAAGTTATAAAATAAACATATTGATATCTTTCGTACATCTGTAGTAGGAAAGTATTTCCTGTAAATGTCCGTATTTAGTATTAAAATATTCTTAAAATTAAGTTGCAACATAAAATCTTTCTTAGAAATATATATCTTGCATGTAAGTTTCAAAAGCTGCTTATAAAATACATGAGTTATGAGTATAAAACTTGTAAAAAAAATTAATGAATATTTTATAAAAAAATGTTTATATCTTTTTTTTTTAATATGTGAGCTGTGTTTTGAAACAAATTTGTTTTAGTTTGTTTAACTAAAATAAGTGTACAAATTTAGTTATGTTATCCGAGAGTCTCATTTATATATTTCAAAGCTTTGGTTTCGGAAATAATTACTTTAAAATATTGAAGGAAATAAGTAAGCAGAACTAAAACATAATGGAATATAATATACTTAAAACCTGTAATATTTAGTAATAATTTCAATTAAATAACTGCATATTTATTAATTATTAGTTGTTATTAATTTAAGATAATTTAATTGTAATTTATTATGTCCTTTTTTCCATGCATTTGTTTTAGAATTTCATGTATACTAAAATATTTTGTATATATATATTGTAGTATGTGTGTGCTATATTTTAAAAATTACAATAAAATATAAATAACTATTTTTTTGTATTTTTTTTGTCTTTTTTTGAGTGTTGTCATCGAGAAAACTAAAATCCCAAATAAATTAAGAATATGGAAAAAAAAACCTTTTGTTGATTTTAGAGTAAATAATATTTATAAAAATATATTATTATAATATTTAGATATTATAATATATTTTTATAAATTTTAATATTAATAATTTAAATACTTTTTGTAAGCTGAAGTTAATTCTCTGCATATTAACAATTTTTATATCTATGTATCTATGTATATACATATGTGTGTGTGTTTTATGTGAGGTATATTTTTAAAACTACAATAAAATATGATTAACTATTTTTGTACTTCTTTTCTAGTCCTTTTTTGAGTGTTGTCAGCAAACTAGAATCAATATCTCAAATAAATTAGAAATATGAAAAGAAACGCTTTGATAATTTTAGAGTAAATAATATATATGCAAATATTTAAATATTCTTTGTAAGCTGAGGTTAATTCTCTGCACACTAACAATTTTTGTATATGCATGTAATGTTTATAAGTACTATATATATAATATATATTATATTATAATAAGTATGTATATATTGTATATATATATATATATATATATATATATATATATATATATATATATATATATATATATATAATCCATTTTTTATAACACTCCTTCACAAGGAGAAAGCTCAACAGCTATAAGTAATGAGAATGCAGTCGGGCTTCATATTTAAGAGAACTCAGAAGTCTAATTTTAAAGCTTTATTTCAGAGCGGCAACACCACACATCTATCCTTCTGGACAATATACAATCAAAAACCACAGAGTTCACTCTGCTCTGACACAAGTACACCCAAGAGCGCTGACAACAAGAATTTTCCCACAACAAAAACAGCTTAATAAGCGAATTAAATGCAATATCAGCAAAACGCGAAAACATGTTCCGCCAACACCTGGGAAACTGCTCTATAGACAGAAAGTTTACAGTTTTATGACAGAAAGGAATGTTAAGTGGAAAATACTCCGTTGATTAAACCATTTAGAGGCTGGTAAAGATATTTAAGTGAATTAAAATTGGAGAAAAATATAAACAACTATTTTTGTATTTTTTTTAGTCCTTTTTTGAGTGTTGCCAGCGAGATAATTAATATCTCAAATTATAAATATTAAAAAAAAACTTTCGTTAATTTTTGAATAAATAATATTTATACAAATATTTAAATATTCTGTGTAAGCTTGGGTTAATTCTCTGCACTCGCAAAAGCAATATGCTGATCATATCAATTTATGTGTCAAAGAGATATTCGTTTTATTTTTTTGTTTTACTGTAATGCAAATAAATATTTAAACTTCAGAAAACTCTGCACTCAACCTAAATTAAGTTCATGACCCAAAGGTTAAAAAACTTGGATTTAAGTGTAACCTTAACTGAAAGTATTAGTTTCATCTAAACTAGATTTTTTTTCCCTATTTCTGGTGAAAAAAAAAATAAGAGTTAAATTTTAATGTCTTTTCTCTTCTGTACTTCAACTACAAGAGGTAACAAGATAGATGAATGCAAATTATTTATGACAACTTAAGGTCTTGATATTAAGTGGAGTTTTTTCATTTTCGGGTTTGCTTTTTTAAACACAAAGAAGACAGAAATTTCCCATCTGAAATTAGGCTTGCACAGTTAATGGTTTTATTTTAAACACTAGATCTTTCATTTAATTTGATATTATTTGAAAAATATATAACTTTATAGGTCATAACTAATTTAGACAAATTTTTATTGACTTATTTATTTGTTTAAGATAAATCATTTTTATTTATTAAATTTAAATATTAATTAGAAGATAGTAGACAGTTATCTGGTGAATGCATCTTAATTTTAAAATATGTCGTTCTGAGCAATCTACTGTTCAAATTAGTTATGCCAACTAAAACATCTCCAAAACAGCATTTTTCTTCAAAATGCTTTTGATCCTTTAATAGGTCATAGATTCCTAGTAATGGTAAATTAAAATATTTTAGGGATTGCGGTTCATTTAGGAACAGAAAATTATCAGCATATTTCAAAATATGTATTTTTGAGTAACCTACTGTTCAAATTAGTTATGCCAAATAAAACGTCTCCAAAATAGCATTTTTCTTCAAAGGACTTTTAATCCTTTAATGGGCCATTTATACTTAGTAATGGTAAATTGAAATATTTTAGAGATTAAGATTAATTTTTTTAAATTAAAAAAAGAAAAAAAATTATCAGCATATTTCAAAATATGATGTTCTGAACAACCTACTGTTCACATTAGTTATGCCAAATAAAACGTCTTTAAAAGAGCACTATTCTTCAACATTTTTTTAGCCCTTTAACGGGCCATTTATCTATAGTGACAGTAAATCAAAATATTTTGGGGATTACGATTGATTTAAGAAAAAGAAACTCATTGAGTTTATTAGATAAAATAAATTTGATGTTTAACATTTTTCTTTCATTTTTTATTTATTTTTTAATTTTGCGTAAGAATGTCGTTTCTTGCTTTAAATTTTTATAATGATTATTTAATAAAATACTTTAATATCTGCCAATGTGATACTTACCCTGATGTGAATAATTCATTCGTGACACCACGCTGGCTATTCCTATCAACTTTGATCTTCATTAGGAGGGAAATTTGTCTTTATTTTGTACCTTATTCCCACCTGTCGATCTCCCAGCAAGAACACTTTCAGACCCACAGATTTAGATTGCACTTTCTCTGCGTATATAGATAGATATTTTTTGTTCGAATCCGCCAACCCGGGATTCTAACTTGGAACGACTAGGCCATCTCGTGTCCTAGTAATATACCTTAAAATTAAGTCTTAAAACTACTACTAACTCGACGTTATATTATTTAGCACTATTTTACTATCATTTAAAAAAAAGCCCAACTACCAACTTTACTTGGTTTAATCGTTTATAAAGTGCATATGACGAAAATTTGGGTTAGTTCTCGATGTTATCATGCGACACTTTCAGCGAAGAATAAAAAGAAACTTGTTAAAATAATTATTTGTTTTGGACGCATCACTAGAATTTGTAAAAAAAAATATCCCAATGAACATCAATTTTAATTCATTAATGGAAAGTATTTTAACATTTTTTAAGTTTTACTTTTTTATTGTGCATTTTGCAAAAGAAGCATTGCTATATTTTCCCTATTTTACAAAGAAAGCATTATTATTTAATTTACTAATTTATATAGAAATAATTGCTGTTTTATTGAACTTTTATTTCTTCTAAAGGCGGCGACGAAAATACATGCCATTTTTCAGCAAGGAAAAGTCAGGACTATGGATTTGCTTTATCAGTTTTCCGTAGTCTTGGTTGCACCACAGGAAGTGTGAATCCACAATGTACTCATTTTGTAGAAAAGTTACGTTCTTGGAGTATTTCAATGTTAGGGAGCTTATATTGGTTGACTGTTGCACTACGATCAACTGTTTAGCTACACGAATGCTAATGAGACCAAGAGTTCATATTGGAGTTACATGTAAAGTAAACCAAGGAAAAGTCAGGACTATGGATTTTCTTTGTCAGTTTTCCGTAGTCTTGGTTGCACCATAGGAAGTGTGAATCTACAATGCACTCATTTTGTGGAAAAGTTACATTATTGGAGTATTCAATGTTATCGAGCTCTTGTGTTTAGCTACACGAATGCTAATGAGACCAGGTGTTCACATTGGAGTTACATATAAGGATAACCAAAAAAAAAAAAAAAAAAAAAAAAAAAACTATTTCTACGGTGATTTTTTGTATACCTGTTTTTACCATAACTTATTTTTTAGCACCTTTGCATTTATACTCAAAAATTGCCAAAGTTGCAGGGAATTTCAGTTGTCAGTTAAATACAAATAATTTGAACAGTATATTTGTCGATAAATTGACCCGTATTTATCACAGATTATTGGAGAACAACAGTCGTTATTCAGTATTTATGGAATAGTCACTTCAGTAGTGTGCAATAAAATGCAACATGGCAGAAAACAAGCTAAAATCAAAGTTATGTTGTATTTTCGTTACAAATTAAATCAGGCTTCTCTAACGGGATTATAATTGATATTATGTTGCAAAGCACCTTTGATATTTATAAGTAAAATCTTTTAAAATTAAATATTGAAATCCTGAGGGTGTCAAAAGACATTTTGTATGATTTAGAGTGTTACGTGTGATGCACTATAGATAATTTAAGATTAATTAATTAAATTATGATTAGATTAAAATTAACTACGCATATATACATATATGTACGTATATATTTTTTTTCAGCTTAAATATGCCTTGATTAGTGCTTAAATCTTGTGTAAAATATGTAATAATTTAATTTACTTCGAATTTCTTAATACAATGAAACTACTGCATGGCTATTTTTAACATATGTTAATAGGATTGCATCTCTCCTGTTCTGTGCGCTCACCTCTGGTCTAGATGGTAAATTAATTGAATTTGAATTCTCTCTCTAAATATATATAAATGTGTTATATCAAACTTATTACTCTTAAAATATCTCTCTAAAATTCTCCTTTTTCCCTTCTCAATTCTTTCATATCTCTTTTCCCAACCGCAAAATATCTTACCTAAAGAAGTTTCCACAACTTGAATTCTTCCAACTCATTTCCCAAAGTTAACTCTGAAATAAATGCAAATTTTCTGTCCAGTCGTCACATTTACCAGTGGTCACTGGTGAATGGTTAACTTTTTCTACTGATCTAAGTTCCTTTCTGACTATTAAATTCGCTGACTAAGTTGCCGGTTTCTTGGGAATATTCTCTGTGTCATCTCGCTGAGGGGCCCTAGTGTTTTTATGTATCATCCCCTTCTCTGCTCTTGCCAAAGTAACATATCATTTTCTTAGATCTTAAGTAGAAGTTAAGTTCCGATACGGATTCGTTGCTTCTTTTTATGGAATGGCCCGACTGTATCTTCAAAATTATTATTATTAACTAGGCTTTTCATTGCCCAATAAGTCCGGGAATTAAAAAAAAAATAAGGTCTACATTTACGTATAACCTGTGGATTAAATTTCGCCATGTTTACACACACACACACACACACACACACACTTATATATGTGCATATATATATATAATATATATATATATATATATATATATATATATATATATATATATATATATACATACATACAAATATATATGTAGTTAAATGTCTATATATATATATATATATATATATATATATATATATATATATATATATATATATATATATATATTCCTGAAATGTGTTACTTTCGCTTATTGGCACCCATTATTGTTAATTTTTTTTTTAATTTAGGAAAGTTTCGTTTCCTAAAATCCCAGTTTGGTAACTTATAAATGACTGCTTTATTACTATTCAGGGTGAATGCAATTTAAAACAAAAGCGGAAATTTTCTTATTGGAAAGAAAGAACATAAAACGAAAGTAAAAGAGAAAAGGAACATTTTGATTTCCTCTTTGGTCAGATTAAAATTGCGAAACACTGGTGATTTTTATTATTTATTATGATTTTTATAATCTCTTTTCATTGAATATTTGAGGATAAAGATGTTGGTCCTGATAAAGCCAAGAAGAATCGTTAATAAAAAGGGAGAATGCACAATCGACTATAATATAGAGGCTTCCAAAACGAATAGTCAAAGCCCCAAAACCAAAACCTCCCCGCATGCACACACACATTCAACCAGGACTTCGAATCATATTTTTTTTTGTTCCGGTTCAAATAAAAAAATACATATCGGCTCAGTTCCGGTTTTCGGTTTTCGAGTCAGTTTTGAATGAATAATTTTATTTTATGCATATTATTATTTGTACTAAAAATATAATTCTGTCATAAACAAAAAACGTAATTCTATCAAACATAGAATATTTTATTCTTTTTTTTTGAATTGGTACACTATATGAAATGATACAATTAACTAACATATACAATAAGAGCGGTGAGCAGAAGGGAGAGCATTGGCTTTGTTAATCATTATCAAAATCGCATTTGACAACTGAAAATTCAACTCAATTAAATCGTCCGCTTATAAGTGTTTTCGTGAGAAACTGAAACAGAAAAGTACTAGTGAACACCAAAACAGATAATCGAGAAGCAATGTACACGCAGTTTTGTTTTGTTTGGAGAGCTACTGTTTACGTTTTTGCAACACGAGGGTTAATGATACTGGGACCTACTGCTGAACCCCTTGAGGACCAGCACGTAGATGATATACGAGTCGACTGTTGTGAAAACCGTTGCTGTTTAGCGCCATCTACTAATTGAATCTAGCATATAAAAATCAAAATAAAACGATCAGATCTCCTATTACGCATACGTGACGCTGGTCTCTCAATATCAACAATAGATGATCGCGTGGAGGCGACAACACTGGACTGATAAGAGTGAAATCGCTGCGTCGCGTATACGAGACGTTGGTCGCTAACGGATTTAAAGGCGGTTCCGGCCACAGTGGGATTAGAACCCATGAACTCCAGTAACGAAGATCAGCGCCCTAACCATTAAACATCGTTCGGCGCAATGTACATTTAATGACGATAATTACAGGGTCGACGTTAAATTAGAAAATATTGATGAGTTAATTATAGTAACAAGATGATTAAAAATATATCGAACCGAAATAAACCAATATTTTTTTTTCAGTTCCAGTTTTTGTTCCGACCAAAATAACGGTTTATTTTATAGTTTCGGTTCATAAACCTGTCTACAACATTCGAACAAGCCAAAACAGATTGACATAGCCAATTTTTTTTCTTCTTTTTTTTTTGGGGGGGGGATCCAAAGTCCTAATCTAAACTACAGTGAACTTTGAATCTCATTGAAAACATCTCATTACAGATACACATACATACAAAGTACTTAAGCCTGATACATACATAGTTTTACATGCATACATAAATACATCCTAAAACAGACTAACAACGCTGTATATCCTTTTACTGTGTCTTGAAAATATATTTACAACCTCATTGTATCGTGTCTTTCAATTATGATAAATATGATTCCAGTTACTATAATTCTAATAAGATAAATTTACGAACTTTTATGCTGCGGATATTTAAATTATTAAATTACTTAATGTAAAATATGTAGAAAAATAATAGTTATACATATAAAAGTAATATTAAAATTAAAGGTTTTAATCATGCTACAACAAATAAAAAGTAAAATCTCGTTTATAAAATTCAAACATATATGGAAAAGACATAAATGATATAGGAAAAATAGTGATTAAAAAAATTAAAAAAGCACTTACCTTTAACGCAAACCAAAATATACAGATAAAGTTATATATAAATTAAAAAATGAGTATAAAGATTAGAGTTTAATGAAAATGTTTAAATTATGATTTCATTTTTCAACTGTAAAAATACTATGCATAAAAAATTGATATTTTTGGTTTTAGCATGCAGAATTTAAAGAGGCGAATATGTGATTAAAATTTTAGAATTGAAGCATATCTCTTTTTAAGGAAATAAATTTTAGACTTCACACACACTATTACAGTGTGTGTGAAGTCTAAAATTTTAAAGTTGAGAAAACCCTATTTAAAATGTCAGTATCAATAAAAGGGGCATACAAACTACCATATAAAAATTTGTAATTCAGCAACTATCACAATTTTATTAATGTGGTTTCTTGATATACCGGGTGGCCATAATTAAACTGATAGTGCTCACAGTGTTCTGTAGCGCGATCTATTTGCGAGAATGACACCACATTTTGTAGGAAGATTAAACAAGACGGGGGACGAATTATTCCTCGAAAAAACAAATTAGTTCCAAAAGTCACCACTAGGGGAATATTTGGCGCTGTGTAATAGAAAATAGAGTGTTAACAAATGCAAATCAATACGGAAATTAATTTCTTAATTGTGCCAATGGATGTAATGTTAAATTTGAATAAAGAACTTCTTCTTATGCTTAGCGTACGTGATATTGCAGATCACGAGACTTTATGTAGACTTTATGTGTTTATGTAGATTTTACGCTTTTTTAACCCTTTCCCTGGCGGCAGGGAGTATTTAAATCCTACCTTGGTTTGGAGTGCTACGGTCTACCTTTTTGCAACACGAGGGCTAAATATCCTGCCTTGGTCTGGCAGGCAATTTAACAATTAAATGGCTGAAAAGCATGCATTAATATAAAAAATTCCAAGCGTGAAAACACGCCTTTGCCAGGAAAGATTTGGATTTGTCTCGGCGTGTTATCATGCCTACGCCAGGGAAAGAGTTAAAAGTGTTGTCATATTGCACTTGAACTAAATCAGAAAATGTGCATAATAAAATGTAATTTTATTCCGTATTAATTTGCATTTGTTAACACTCTATTTTCTATAACACAGCGCCAAATATTCCCCTAGCGGTGACTTTTGGATCTAATTTGTTTTTTTGCGGAATCCTTCGTCTCCCGTCTTGTTTAATCTTCCTACAAAATGGGGCGTCATTCACGCAAATAGATCGAGCTACAGAACACTGTGAGCACTGTCAGTTTAATTATGAACACCCGGTATATGAACAGAAATGTTTGAATATTTAGAATATGTTACAATTAAAAATCAAATTTTTGAAGGTTTAAAGGTCCTGTGCCCTTCTGGACGACTTTTTTTCGGTCCCTTTAAAGTCATATAAATGAGAGATAATTGTATATGGTAATGAACCTTCGCCAACAGGGTGACTCTACGGGAAAAACCACCTATTAATACTCATATGTTTCTTCAATGCTCAGCAATCTCATTAAACAGCTGATGTTTTTTTTAATCATATGCAGAACGATAGCTATCAAGAAACTTAGAAGTCATTAAACGGCTAATTTATTTTCGTCCTTGTTTTCGACCCAAGTTAAATTCTTGGATTCTCATAATAAATATTTCAGAATTCGTTCGTTGCTTGTCAGAGTTTATTTGTCTTATTTTTCTTTTCTACTCAATTGTGCTCATTTTAACCCTTTAATGCCTGGTATATCTTTTTAGATACCGCTAAAAATAGCTTGTACAAATTTTATGTTTTCTTAGAAGGAGTTTTCCTTTTCGAGAGTAAGTAAAAGGCAATCTTATAAGCAACTTATAAAATTTTCAAGTAATTTCTGTTATTTACAAATTTTCTATTTAGATCGACACTCTAGGATTTTTCTAACAGCACACAAAAATATACTTTTTTAGCCGGCACATACACGAGATATGCAAGTGAAATCACAAGAAATTGCTTTATCTTTGTATATAAATTTTTTCTGTCCGTGTGTTTGTAATAGAACTCCTCCTAAACGGCCTGACAGATTTTGATGAAATTTTGTGTATGTAATTAAGTTGATTCGAGAAGGGTTTAGATTCACAATTTGATCCAACAGAAAATGTTTTTCATAAAAAAATCCAGAATTGCGTGCAAATTGAGATTATTATAATGCCACTTGAAACCCTTAGTACCAACGTATCTGTGGTGCAATGGTCAGCGTAGCAGGCTTCAGTGCGCAAAGTTCCAGATCTAGAAATTCTAGAGCATACTTTGATTTACTGGAAATGACATCGATTTTGAAGTCGGGTGGACAACTCAGCAGGTCAAGGCATTATTGCATAAGAACATCATGAAAAAATGGCAAAATTATGGGATGATGAAGAAACTGGTAGGAAGACATACAGGTTCTTCCCTAAAGTCAATGAAGACCTATTGAAGGGAACTTTTACATGAATCAAGTGTTCACAGGGCATGGTGCATTTCCAGCGTGCCAGAACAGATTTTTTAATAAATCTTCCAGTTGTTAGTGCGGGTCCAGTAATGGAAACGTTGAACATATCATTTATAATTGTAATTTGGTTCAACATATTAGGGATAAGTTTTTCCCATTAAATTATAAGAATGTTAATTTAAACTATTTATGTTCCTCTGCTAAGTCTCGCAGAGGAGTTATTTCTATTATTGAATATATGTTAGAGTTATCGATGAATTATTGACTTGTATTGTTGTGACTTATATAATGGATTTTGTAACTTTGTATTGTGTAGTTTATTTGTGTATTTTTGTGTAAAAATAAAGAGCTGTTAGCTCCTTGTCGAGTGATGTTTCAGTCGTTTGCAGTATGGTGGCCTGGTCCGGTTTGGATTAGTATCGTTAGGAAAATTTTAAAGTTTGGTATTGGGTATGATTTCTATCCTTACGACGTAGTCATTTTCCGTATGGCTTCGGCTGGGTCGGAGTAAGAAGTGGCTTACTGGAAAGGTGTATAACTATTAATAAGCCACAAGGCCAAACAATGTTAATTTGTGGGTTGGATATAGAAAATCCGTGCTTTTCGCATGGTCAATTATACGTTGCGTTCTCAAGGGTTGACAAACCATTAAGTTTATTCGTTTATACCCCTCTGGTATTAACAAAAATATCGTTCATCAGATCGCATTAAGATAAAACACCAATTTCATTTATGTTAATATTAAGATTAAAAATATCCTTCAAGATTTATTTCTTATACGTTAAAAAATATCTGCTATGAAAACGATTTGAATGTTTTCTTTCTAGCTGTTATTTAAGACAATTTTAAGTTTATGCTCAACACATTTAAATTTACAGCATACAGATACTCTCACACGCAATTGATAAGTCGAGTTGTGATGACTGTAAGCGCGGTGGCGTCAAGTATTTTTAAAATATTTTTTTCCTTACTTTTCCATCAAAACGGTCCAATTTATAATTTATTTAAAAACATTTTACAATTTTTGGATTTACAGCGTTAAAAGAGGACAACGTCTGTCCGGTCGTCTAGTTTATTATAAACTCCATTTTACAGTACCCCCCAGGGGCGCACCTTTTTTAGGTGTGTACGGGTTTCACGCACCCTTTGAACCTGAGTAATCTTTCTCTAGAGTTCTTCCTTTTAGTCTTGAGCTTACATCTGTAGAGTTAGCTCCTTACTGGGTTGAAACACATTAACACGTTGAATGCCACGGCAATTTTCAGAAATCTGGCCTAAAATAACAATTTCATTTAATCATATTATATTATTAAAAACTCCAATTCTAGTGCATAGGTATCACCAAAAAGCCTAATTTTTTTAATGGTCTTACGAATTACCTTGTAGTTGGCTTCTGTAACAGAAATCTCTTCTCGAAAGCCAACTACGAGTTAATTCGGCCTCAGACACACACAGACACACTTCGACCTGTCGCTTCTCTAAAGCTGAATCGTAGATACGCGTCCATATTGTTCAGTAGTACCTCAGAAATTGTAATCGAATGCATCACATTTACGTCTTTCTTGACTGTTTTGTTTTATAATTATTGTTATAATTAAATTATCAAGAACTGAATATGTAACAGAAATCTCTTCGTGGAAGCCAACAACGAGTTAATTCGGCCTCAGACACACACAGACACGCTTCGACCTGTCGCTTCTATAAAGCTGAATCATAGATACACGTCCATATTTGCCAGTAGTATCTCCTAAATTGTAATCGAGTGCATCACATTTACGTCTTTCTTGACTGTTTTGTTTTATAATTATTGTTATAATTAAATTATCAAGAACCCAATATGTAACAGAAATCTCTTCGCGGAAGCCAACAACGAGTTAATTAGCTCGCAGACACACACAGACACTCTTCGACCTGTCGCTTCTCTGCAGCTGAAAGCTGAATCATAGATATGCGTCCATATTCGTCAGTAGAATCTGAGAAATTGTAGTCAATTGCATCACATTTACGTCTTTCTTGAGTATTTTGTTGTATAATTGTTGTTATAATTAAATTATCAAGAACCCAATATGGATAAGAATAGACCACTGACTCCAAATGAAATTGAGTAGTACGCAAATCTGAGTAATTCAGAATTTGACGGGATTTTTGACGAGGATGGTAACGACAGTAGCGATTATGAACCTTCTGAGAATTCAAGTGATAGTGAAGATGAAGTCGTTTCCGAACCTGAAGATGATCCCGAATCTGAAGATAATGACGATGATTCCCAAGCAACAACATCAAATGCGAATGATAATTTGTGGACAGAAATTCAACAAAGTCCTGAATTATTTATTTTCCAAGAGCATTGATTTTTTGTTCTTTTCCCAGAAGCCATTATTGATATTAGCACTGATATACAACGAGTTTGTTCGTAGATGCACAAAAATGGCAAGTAAACACCGTACGAGATGACTCGCAGTTGACGTCTTAGAAAAGAACGCAATCTACGAGTTATCTCGTAGTTGGTAGTCACCTCCGATCCGTGACGGGCCTCTCGCAGGTCAGCAAAAGCTTTATAGCTGTTGTGGTTGCTGTCATGTTGTACTGGTTGTCAGTTTGAATTCTGCTGTATGTCTTCGGATGGGTCAGTGTAAGAAGTGACATACAGTACTCATTTTACATATAATACCAAATAAATCTTTTTCACGAAGTTTTACCTTTTTCATAAATGACATTCTATGATGTTTAAAACGATTGCTGATCACTAATGTCACGTGCTGTAATAAGTTTTTAAGCTTCATATTCATTTTATACTATGTTGTTCATAATAACTTAAATTTAAGATATGCATCGATATGTAATCGTCAGAAGTGACTCATTAATGGGGCATTAATGGGGCATTAATTGGCATTAATGAGTTAAAATAAGATTCCCTTAATCAAATTCCATTCTTTTGTGTATAGGGTATTAAAGCTTTCTTATCAGCTATATTCATTTGTTTGAAATTCAAAATTTATTCCATAATATTCATTCTATAACAGGAAATGATCCGACCAGGGTTTAGAAATGGAACAGAATCGAAATCTGAAATAAATAAATAAATAAATGTTGTGTAACTCTCCTAAGTTTATTTATTTGATGGCTGCATTGGTGGTAGCGGAAGCTATTTTATTTTGGTAGTACATAAAAATGGTTTTATTTACACTGGTGTGCAAAACTTAAGCAACAGGTAGGTTTTTTGCCGTAACTCCACGAGAAATCATCTGAGACATGAAATTCAGAAATGAGGGGAAGTATTATGTATGTAAAGGATGACGAAAGCATCGTCGCTGAAAAAGGAATGCAATGCATACGGTATGGAATCAAACAAAAACAAGCTTTATTGAACGCATAGTATCGTGACTCATTATTGTCTATCCAAGAGGAAGAACAACAAGCAGATGTTTCTTAATATGGGATATGTCCTCCCCTAACTGCAATGGTTGCTTCGCACCGTCTCCGCATACTCAGAACCAGATGGTCCAATATTTCTTGCGGTAGGAGTGCCCATTCCGCAATCAGCATCTGTTTGAGTTGTTGGGTGTTCTCCGGATGATGTAAGTGTGATGCAGTGCGTCTCCCCAAAGCATCCCACACATGTTATATGGGATTTAAATCAGGGAAGCAACGCTGCCCAATCCATTCGAGTGATATCTTCACTTTCCAGTAGTGGAGCAAAAACCCACCTGTTGCTTAAGTTTTGTATACCAGTGTAATTTCATGACTTACTTTCACTCGTGTTTATCATACTTAACCGTACTTGACAAACTTCCGATATTGATTAATTAATTTTTAAAATCTACTTGTTCTGTATACTAAAATCAAATTTTACTCATACTTATTTAAAATTTGTCTATGTTTCTGTTCGATAGTATAATAATTAAATAAATTAATAAAATACACGAAAACTTATTTTCAAATTTTATTTTTACAGGATTTTACATTAACACTGTTTAAAAACGCGCCAAATGTCCATAGATTTGTTTTCACATGTTTTATCTTTTGAAAACGTGGCTTTAATAAACTAAAACTAATTTATTGATAAAATTATTAACCCCTTACCTGTTTTAATGAGGTTTGCTTTTCTATATCTTCCTGTTTTAATTATGATGGTATTTAACACATTGACTGCCAGACGCATTATCAATGGTTTGCCCAAGACGCCGACGTGAACTTTTCATTATGCGATGCATATGCTGAAATATTATTTGCAGCAGATAAAATGAGTTATAAAATCCTGCTTGCAGCAATTTTCGAGGTAGGCAATTGTTAAGATTGTTCCTTTTTCTCCAAATAATCTTGTTTCGATTGCTTAGTGATTACTATCATTCTTTAGAATTCAAAGCAGCTAGGAAGAACTAGAGCAGGGGTCGGCGACCTGTTTGTCCTTAAGGGCGCAATACTAAATTTGAAAATCACCGAGGGCGCATATTTTACAGATAATCAACAGGTATAAATAGGATTAAAAAAACAGATTTTTTATAACTTTATTTTGTTGGTGTCATACATAATGATACATATAATTCAGTGTGAAACTTGGGTGTCCATATTTTCAGCTAATTTCTTATAATTGGGAATATATTTAGAGTTCCCGGTCCTTAAACAATTATCTAATTGTGAGTCATTAATCTTTGTTCGGTATTTTGATTTCAAATTTTTCATATTTGAGAACAGACTCGCAATTGTATGTTGCACAATATGAATAAATTTTTAGCGCACATTTCCTTAAAATAGGATACTTATTTTCATCGACTAAGTTCCAAAACATTTTATCATTACTATGCGCTTTTAAAATAATATCACTTTGCAAGTTTATTATTTCTAATTCTAGGTCTTCGATATTATGTGGCTCGAAATACACTGAAACTAATTCAAGGACATCATCTTCAGTAACATTGAATGGATTTATGAAAAATCTTAGAACGGGTTGTAATGCTGCAAAATCGTCAAATCTAGAAGAAAACACTTCTATTAGATTATCTATAATTTCTAAATATGATGTAGCAGTAAAATTTTCGTTATTTAAATTTAAACTCTCAACAGTATATTTTATATTTGGGATATGTGATAATGATTTTTTCAATAGATGGGATTTCAACAACACTAACTTGCATTTGAATGTCCTAAACTCAACTGACTACTTGCTGTATATCGCCGTTTGACAAGAGTAAGTAAATCGCTCTGGCTATCATACATTTACATTAGTTCTGCGAGGGCGAATTAAAAATCGATCG
>CM063503.1:54152516-54182516 GCA_032207245.1 Pardosa pseudoannulata | reverse complement strand
GAATTATCTTTTTATCGATTAGAAAAATAAATTGTTGTTAATCTTCAAGCTTATTTAAGTGTCTAAAGCAAGATATCATTAACCTTTTTTTTTTTTTTAAATTTCTTTTCAAAAATAAGTCAAACGTATTCCTTTACGAAGGCAAGATTCATATTATGAGGTCAACGTTTCTAAATTTGAAGGGGGAAAATATCATCCCGAACTCGGAAAAAAGAAAAGTTTTCCTTGGATGAAATTATAAAGAAAATTACTTGGGATATCCCCGATCAACCTTCTCTCTTGTATGCAAATAAGAAAGGTGAAAATTATACAAAGATAGAAAGATAGGAGAGACTGTTTCCTAGAAGAATATATGATCCTTCAGGCAAATCCGGCACTGTGCACTAGATCGAGATTACTAGATAACAGAAAAATTATTCCCCCGAGTGTTTACTACCAATCCATTTCTTATTAATAAGATGCATAAAGCAATAAAGAAGAGAGAAAAATTTTATACGGCTTACATTTTTAGCCTCTTTCATTAAATGGGAATAACAATACAAATTCCCAAAATTATCTTTAGATTATACGTGGCACATTATTATTCTAAAGTCAGTGACACGGGAAAGTTGAACTTGATCTTAATAATACAAAAAAATTACAATGGCAGGGGATAAAATTCCCTTCCCTATTAAATTCGCAAAAGGGAATATTATTCATATCGAAACTGAAACAAAGAATCAAATTTTGGGACTGAAAATGAGATTAACGACATTAGAGGAAGAAGGCATTCAGAGTATGGGGCAATATCACTTCTTCAAATTGAGAGTTTGTGTTAAAAATGACTTTCTTCAGTGAATAAAATGTATATCATATTGCAACAGTCAGTAGTTAATATAATTTATTAATATTAGATTTCATAAAGTGTGTTCGCAATTCATTTTTTTCCAGTGTGTGAAATTTTTAATTTTGGAGAAAAAAACTCTTTGTGGCATAATCTCTTTTCCTTCTTAAAAAATTTATATCTATAATTACATAATTTGTAGAAGGAAAGTGCAGCAAATTTGACTTCAGTTAAGGGCTTCAGAAACTTATGCTACGCCATTGCTTAACAGACTATAGTTGAATTTCATCAAAAAAATTACAATGGCAGTGGATAAAATTCCCTTCCCTATTAAATTCGTAAAAGGGAATATTAAAAATAAAACAGGGATATATTATTCATATCGAAACTGAAACAAAGAATCAAATTTTGAGACTGAAATTGAGATTAACAACAGTAGCGGAAGAAGGCACTGAGAGTATGAGGCAATATCACTTCTTCAAATTGTGAGTTTGTGTTAAAAAGGATTTTCTTTAGTGAATAAAATGTATATCATATTACAACAGTCAGTAGTTAATCTAATTTATTAATATTAGATTTCCCAACGTGTATTCGTGATTAATTATTTTTCCAGTTAGTGAAATTTTTTAAAAATTTTGGAGAAAAAATTCTTTGTAGCATAATATATTTTTCTTCCTAAAAAATTTATCTCTATAATAACATAATTTGTAGAAGAAAGGTGTGACAAATTTGACTTCTGTTAAGGGCTTCAGAAACTTATATTATGCCATTGCGTAACAGCCTATAGCAATCATACGCTAATGAATTTTTCATTAATAGGATGCATATAGGTTTGGTTTGGAGCGCTATGGTCTACTGTTTTGCACACGAGGGCTAATGAGACTGGGACCAACTGCTTAAAGCCGATTTCGAACGGCTACGAACATCCATGCCATAGTGGGATTCGAACCTACGAACTCTGGTACAGACGATCAGCGCTCTAACGAATCGGCTAGCGTTCGGCAAGATGCATATAGCAAAATAAGTAGAGCAGAAGCAATTTCATACAGTTTACATTTTTAGTCTATTTTGTTAAATGGGAATAATAATATAAAATTCCCATCACCGCTAATATAAAGCACTACTCTCAAATGAACTACTGGAAAAGCTTTATTCGATTCATTATAATCAAAACGTCAATGACAGTGGGAAAAATTCCCTTTTGCAGTAGAACCTTTAAAAAATAAAATTAAAATAACGGATGTATTGCTCATCCAAAAGTTGAAATGAATAAATTGTGAGATTGAGAATGTGTTTTACAACTTCTTGGAGTCATAGACCAATGGATTTAACATTGATCAGATGCATATAATAATAAATGTATAGCAGGGGTAATTTAATATAGTTTACATGTTTAATCTCTTTCATTAAACAGCAATAACAATAAAAAAATTACCATTACATTAATATATGGCATATTATTTTGAAGTTAGTGACACCTGAGAAATGAACTTGAGTTTAACTATACTGAAGATGTTTTTTAGGATTTATTACAAAATCCTAAAAAAGTAATAAATTCTAAAAATATTATTGAAATTGCGTTTAACAACAACTTGAAACTATAGATCAATGCAATTCTCAATAATAAGATGCAAATGGCAATAAGTAATTACCAGAGAAAATTTTATATATTTTTCCATACGTAGTCTCTTATATAAAATGGTACACTGGAGCAATATTAAGGATAAATAAGGGCAAAATTCTCACCACGATAATATATAAAACTGAAATTAATATATTTTAAACTGAAGTAAGTGACACCGGAGAGATGAACTCAAGTATAACGATACTAAAGATTGCAATGGAAAAGAAAAAAATTCCTCTTCTGCAATCCTGAAAAGAAAAAAATTAAAAAAAACCTGAGATTCTTGAATTATTCTCAAGGCAGAGATACCGGAAAACTGAACATGAGTTTAATTATACAAAGAATTGTAATGACAGTGAAGAAAAAATTCATTTTTGCATAAATTCCTAATAGAGAAATTAAAGATAAAACTCAAATATATAACTCATCCCAAAATTGAAAAACAAATCAAACTGTGAGACTAAAAATACATTTACGACTTCTTGGAATAATATACCAATGCATAAATACACAATAAATGCACTCATTAACAAGATATATATAACAATACTTATATAGCAGAGGAAATTTATATAGTTCAGGCACTTTCATTAAATGGAAACAACTGTACACAATTCCCATTGCACTAATATGTGGTATATTAGTTTGAAGTTAAGGACATCTGAGAACTGAACTTGGGTTTAACTATACAAAAAATTACAATGGCAGTGGAAAAAAACTCTCTTCTGCAATAAATCAAGAGAGAAAACTAGAAAGTGATCTGAGGTATATTACTTATTTTAAAACTGAAATAAAGAATTAAATTGGGAGGTATGAAAATGTGTTTAGCAATCTCTTGGAAACACAATACCAATAACAATACCAATTCTCATCACGCTTGTACATGATTTATTATTCTAATGTAAGTGACACCTGAGTAAAATTGAAGATGACTGACTAATAATAATTGAGTTTAATTATACTAAAAATTGTAATGGAAGTGGAAAAAATTTCCCTCTTGCAATAAACCCTCAAATGAAAAAAATTAAAAGAAAAACCAAATATATTACTCATCTCAAAATTGGGCCAAAGAATCAAATTATGAGTTTGAAAATGCGTTTAACAACCTCTTGAAACCGGAGACCAATGAATTTCTCATTAATAACATTCATAAAGCATTATAAGCGTAGCAAAGGAAATTTTATATAGTTTACATACTTAGTCTGTAAAAAAAATTTTCATTACACTAAATATGGCAAATTATTCTGAAGTCAATGACACCAGCGAGTTGAACTTGAGTTTAATTATACTAAAGATTGCAATGGCAATGGAAAAATTCCAATCTACAATAAATCCTCAAAAGAGAAAATTAAAAAGAAAACCCAGATATATTACTCATACCAAAATTGAAACAAAGAATCAAATTGAGAGGTATGAAAATGCGTTTAACAACCTCTTGGAATCAAGATGAAATGCCTTTTTCATTAATGAGATGCATAAAGAAATAAATACATAACAGATGGGATTTTATATAGTTACATTATTTGTCTTTTTCTTTAAAATGGGAATAACAATACCAATTCTTATCACGCTTATATATGACTTATTATTCTGATTAAGTGACACCGGAGTAAAATTGGTGATAATTGAGTAATAATAATTGAGCTTAATTATACTAAAAATTGTAATGTCAGGGGGAAAATTTTTCCTCCTGCAATAAATCCTCAAATGCGAAAATTTAAAAGAAAAACGAAATATATTACTCATCTCAAAATTGAACCAAAGAATCAAATTACGAGTTTGAAAATGCGTTTAACAACCTCTTGATACCGGAGACCAATGCATTTCTCATTAATAATATTCATAAAGTATAATATGCATAGCAGAGGAAATTTTATATAGTATGCATACTTAGTCTGTAAAAAGAAAATCTCATTACATTAAATATGGCAAATTATTCTGAAGTCAGTGACACCGGAGAGTTGAACTTGAGTTTAATTATACTAAAGATTGCAATGACAGTGGAAAAAATTCCCTTCTGCAATAAATCCTCAAAAGAGAAAATTAAAAAGAAAACCCAGATATATTACTCATCCCAAAATTGAAACAAAGAATCAAATTGAGAGGTATGAAAATGCGTTGAACAACCTCTTGGAATCAAGATCAAATGCCTTTTTCATTAATAAGATGCATAAAGCAATAAATACATAGCAGAGGGGATTTTATATAGTTACATTTTTTTTATATATTTTTTGTCTTTTTCTTTAAAATGGGAATAACAACACCAATTCTCATTACGCTTATATATGACTTATTATTCTGATTAAGTGACACCGGAGTAAAATTGGTGATAATTGAGTAATAATAATTGAGCTTAATTATACTAAAAATTGTAATGTCAGTGAAAAATTTCCCTCCTGCAATAAATCCTCAAATGAGAAAATTTAAAAGAAAAACTAAATATATTACTCATCTCAAAATTGAACCAAAGAATCAAATTTTGAGTTTGGTTTGGGAGTGCTACGGTCTACTTTTTGCAACACGAGGGCTAATGAGACCGGGACCTACTGCTTAGAGCCGATTCCGAACGGCTACGAACACCCATGCCATAGTGGGATTCGAACCCACGAACTCCGGTTCCGAAGGCCGGCACCCTAACCATTCAGCCATCGTTCGGCCAAATTGTAAGTTTGAAAATGCGTTTAAGTACATCTTGAAACCGGAGACCAATGCATTTCTCATTAATAACATTCATAAAGTATTATAAGCATAGCAAAGGAAATTTTATATAGTTTGCATACTTAGTCTGTTAAAAAAAATCTAATTACACTAAATATGGCAAATTATTCTGAAGTCAGTGACACCGGAGAGTTGAACTTGAGTTTAATTATACTAAAGATTGCAATGGCAGTTGAAAAATTTTCCTTCTACAATAAATCATCAAAAAAAGAAAATTAAAAAGAAAACCCAGATATATTACTAATCCCAAAATTGAAACAAAGAATCAAATTGGGAGGTATAAAAATGCGTTTAACAACCTCTTGGAATCAAGATCAAATGCATTTTTCATTAATGAGATGCATAAAGCAATAAACATATAAAAGAAGGGATTTTATATAGATACATTTTTCGTCTCTTTCTTTAAAATGGGAATAACAATACCAATTCTCATCACGCTTGTACATGATTTATTATTCTGATTAAGTGACACCGGAGTAAAATTGGTGATAATTGAGTAATAATAATTGAGCTTAATTATACTAAAAATTGTAATGTCAGTGAAAAATTTCCCTCCTGCAATAAATCCTCAAATGAGAAAATTTAAAAGAAAAACTAAATATATTACTCATCTCAAAATTGAACCAAAGAATCAAATTTTGAGTTTGGTTTGGGAGTGCTACGGTCTACTTTCTGCAACACGAGGGCTAATGAGACCGGGACCTACTGCTTATAGCCGACTCCGAACGGCTACGAACACCCATGCCATAGTGGGATTCGAACCCACGAACTCCGGTTCCGAAGGCCAGCACCCTAACCATTCAACCATCGTTCGGCCAAATTGTAAGTTTGAAAATGCGTTTAAGTACATCTTGAAACCGGAGACCAATGCATTTCTCATTAATAACATTCATAAAGTATTATAAGCATAGCAAAGGAAATTTTATATAGTTTGCATACTTAGTCTGTTAAAAAAAATCTAATTACACTAAATATGGCAAATTATTCTGAAGTCAGTGACACCAGCGAGTTGAACTTGAGTTTAATTATACTAAAGATTGCAATGGCAATGGAAAAATTCCAATCTACAATAAATCCTCAAAAGAGAAAATTAAAAAGAAAACCCAGATATATTACTAATCCCAAAATTGAAACAAAGAATCAAATTGGGAGGTATAAAAATGCGTTTAACAACCTCTTGGAATCAAGATCAAATGCATTTTTCATTAATGAGATGCTTAAAGCAATAAATACATAACAGAGGGGATTTTATATAGTTACATTTTTTGTCTCTTTCTTTAAAATGGGAATAACAATACCGATTCTTATCACGCTTATATATGACTTATTATTCTGATTAAGTGACACCGGAGTAAAATTGGTGATAATTGAGTAATAATAATTGAGCTTAATTATAATAAAAATTGTAATGTCACGGGGAAAAATTTTCCTCCTGCAATAAATCCTCAAATGCGAAAATTTAAAAGAAAAATGAAATATATTACTCATCTCAAAATTGAACCAAAGAATCAAATTACGAGTTTGAAAATGCGTTTAACAACCTCTTGATACCGGAGACCAATGCATTTCTCATTAATAATATTCATAAAGTATAATATGCATAGCAGAGGAAATTTTATATAGTTTACATACTTAGTCTGTAAAAAAAAAAAAAAAAAAAAAAAAAAAAAAAAAAAATCTCATTACACTAAATATGGCAAATTATTCTGAAGTCAGTGACACCGGAGAGTTGAACTTGAGTTTAATTATACTAAAGATTGCAATGGCAGTGGAAAAATTTCCCTTCTGCAATAAATTCTCAAAAGAGAAAATTAAAAAGAAAACCCAGATATAATACTCATCCCAAAATTGAAACAAAGAATCAAGTTGAGAGATATGAAAATGCGTTTAACAACCTGTTGGAATCAAGATCAAATGCATTTTTCATTAATGAGATGCATAAAGCAATAAATACATAACAGAGGGGATTTTATATAGTTACATTTTTCGTATCTTTCTTTAAAATGGGAATAACTACCAATTCTCATCACGCTTATATATTACTTATTATTCTGATGTAAGTAACACCGGAGTAAAATGGATGATAATTGAGTAATAATAATTAAGCTTAATTATACTAAAAATTGTAATGTCATTTTGAAAAATTTTCCTCCTGCGATAAATCCTCAAATGAGAAAATTTAAAATGAAAAACTAAATATATCACTTATCTCAAAATTGGGCCAAATAATCAAATTATGACTTTGAAAATGCGTTTAACAACCTCTTGAAACCGGACACCAATGCATTTCTCATTAATATTATTCATAAAATATTATATGCATAGCAGAGGAAATTTTATATATTTTATATACTTAGTCTGTAAAAAAAAAATCTCATTACACTAAATATGGCAAATTATTCTGAAGTCAGTGACACCAGAGAGTTGATCTTGAGTTTAATTATACTAAAGATTGCAATGGCAGTGGAAAAAATTCCCTTCTGCAATAAATCCTCAAAAGAGAAAATTAAAAAGAAAACCCAGATATATTACTCATCCCAAAATTGAAACAAAGAATCAAATTGTGAGATTGAAAATGTGTTTAACAACCTCTTGGAATCATCCACCCTCAGCATGTACCACTCAGCATAGCTGTCAACTGGCATTGTGACATAGTGTGCAAGGTCACGCAAACGTCACTCCTCCTCGTAGTTTTTTCTCTTCCTAGGTGGCGCGCGTAGGTTTGCTTCCTATTGCGAAGAAGAAATAAAAGATCTAATGGCGGGAAGAACTCGAGTTTATTTCTTCGCATCCTTGCTTAGAGAATATGAAGTGGTTGGTTTGCTCGCTAGCTGTCCTGTGGTCATATGCGGTTGCCGCGGAGGCAAAATGCTCGGCCGATGTGCTGGTCATGTACCGCATGATCTTGCATACCGAATGGTCAGAGCAAACGTTTCCAAAACAGTACCCGGAGTGGAGACCTCCTGCCCAGTGGTCAGTGGTTGTAGGTGAGTTCCTTGGAGACTTCTTTCTCTTTTCTTATAAATGTCAAATTTTAAAAGAGTTTCTGATACAAGTTGTCAAAAATTTTTTTTTTCATAAATTTTCTTAGCCAGAGAGTTCAATTAATTAATTTGGAGAAAAATATCTAGAAAGCGGTTTTAAATTTTTTCAACAAATTCAATCCCAGAAAATGAAAATAAAGTATTTGACATACTATTAAATATAAGTCTACAATAAAAAAAGTCATAATGAGTTGTTTTTATTTAATAGCTGTTTTATTAAATTATTTTTCAATTTTCTACATCCGAATTATATTTATCTGCCATTAAACTATAATTTTTCGAAGAATTTAATACCACTTTATGCAAGCTATTTTTCTTAATTGATTTTAAGAAGTTAAAGAAATAATTTAAATTTTTACGTTTTGACTGCAAGAAATTAACGAAAAAATCTGTGAGCATTGAACTCAACACAGTGACAGGTAGGTAAAATTTTTATTTCTACTCTAAGAAACATCGGAGGAAAATTAAAATATCAGGGAAGTGATTATATTTGTAGGAATAAAAAACCTACAGTGATTAATTTTTTTTAATAATTAACTGTTGTACAAATGATCATTATCATTAAATCCATCATGTCAAATGAAATTTAAAGGAAACAAAATGAATGTGTTATAAGTTCTCAATTAATATAATATATTTTTGCTTAAAACATGCATAAATTCTATTTTTGGGTATAAAACGTTATTGTTAATGTAAAAATATTACAAGTGATATTTTGCATTAAAATTTTAAATAAAACTGGAACCGTACGAGTAAATACATATTTTAAAATATAACTTTGAAAAGGGTACCTTATTTTCATAAAATTTTAATGTTTAATTGCCTTTTTACATTACATTTATAAAATGTCTATTTATTATAAAAATATCATTTTATGTTAAAATATATATTTTGTAATATAAAATAATATTAAAAATTTATTTTATATTCAATGAAAAATATCTACCCATTCTGCTAACTATAATAAACCCCAAACTATAAATTAAAATTTTTCTTTAACCTTCTGTTTAAAGATAGTGAAGAACCTTCAAATATATTTAATCTGCATATAAATTTAATTAGCAATTTATATGCATATAAACTTAAAATTGAATCTTACCTTCCTACTCTTTAAACACTTTTAAACTTAGATATTTTTACTATTCATTTGCAGTGACTATCTGGGAAAAGTATACATTTTAATCACGTAGTATGCATATAAATTTGCGGTATTACTATAAAATCCAAGGAGAAAACTATCATAAACACCTTATCTAGTTACGGAAAATATCAAATGAGTAATAAAGTGGGAAATGAATTTTCTCAATAACTAGGTCACACCATAAATGAATTTTCCTTGCTATTTTATTTGCTTCCATTTATCTTTCATTTAGTATTTTCAGTTTATATTTTCACGATCAATCAGACGTCTTGCCTATGTAATCAGTAATAGCACTATTTTAATCTACTTTAATGATTAATCTGTTTTGCTTTGCAGTATTTATATCCGTAAGCTATTCAATTTCACTTTTCAAAAAGTTTAATTTAAAATAAGTAACAGTAAGATTTTTCTAAAGTAAAATTGTTAAACTTAATTAATTTGATTATTTTATCAGCGAATGGGAAAACGTCTAGGAGAAATCACTCAAAATAAGACTGGTTATAGTTTATGAACATTTTTATTTCCGATACCTAATTTTATTCCATTTATATTGTGGGTCTGGGTGTGACTTTAAGCATTTGGAAGAACAATAAAAAATCACTGAAAATAGACTGACAATTATTCACGAACATTTGTACTTATACTTAATTTTATTTCATTTATAACGCGGGTCTGGTCTTCAGTTTTGATATTTTAGGAATACAATATAAAAAGGAGGAAACGGAAAATGTCTAGAAAAAATCACTTAGACAAATAATAATTTACAAACATTTGTATTTACACTTATTTTTACTTTCTTTATATCGTAGGTCTGGTCTTCAGTTTTGGTATTTTCGAAAAATAATATAAAAATGGGAAACGGAAAATGTCTAGAAAAAATTACTCATAATTCACAGGTTATAATTTACTAGTATTTGTATTTACACTTAATTTCACTTTTATTCAATTTTACTTTTATCGTGGGCCTGGTCTTCAGTTTTGATGTTTTGGGAAAACAATATAAAAAGGGGAAACGGAAAATGTCTAGAAAAAATCCCTCAGACACATAATAATTTATGAATATTTGTATTTACACTTAATTTTACTTTCTTTATATCGTGGGTCTGGTCTTGATATTTTTTGATATTTTGGAAAATAAAATAAAAATAGGAAACGGAAAATGTCTAGAAAAAATCACTCATAATAGACAGATTATAATTTACTAGTATATGTATTTACATTTAATTTCAGTTTATTTATATAGTGGGCCTGATTTTCAGTTTCGATGTTTTGGGAATACCAATAAAAATGGGAGACGGAAAATGTCTAAAAAAATTCCCTCATAATAGATAGATTATAATTTACTAGTAACTATATTTACACTTAATTCCACTTTATTTATATCTTGGGTCTGGTTTCCAGTTTTGATATTTTGGGAAAACAATATAAAAAAGGGGAAACGGAAAATGTCTAGAAAAAATCACTCAAAATAGACAGATAATTTACAAACATTTGTTTTTACACTCAGTTTTACTTTATTTATATCGTGGGTCTGGTGTTGACATTCGGAAAAAACAAAATATAATCATTCTATGCCTCTGAAACTTTCTTATAGTTTATCTATTCTAACAACAGTAGATAAGGAACTAATTGTAATCGTCCTGAACAAGGAATTAGAAGTGTGGAAGTATGTATGCTGTAATTGAAACATTTGTGATGCATCATCTTTTCTTTCTGCGGAAAAAATATTTTTTTCTTCTGCTGTAAGCCATTTTGCTGGAAGAAACCGATATCTCTCAGTAAAATCTCCCACTCGAGTGATATTTCTTCTATCAAGTGTTATTTCTGTATACCTCTGTACCCTTCTTATAATTTCTGTAGTTTAACTTCGATTATCAAAAAATCAATAGAAAATCATAATTCCAACACATTCTTCTTTTTAAGTCGATGCAGTTACAGAACGAACTGAAAATTTTCTGACATTGTAAAATGAATTTTCTAAATCTTTTATATCACATTATATAATCCCCTTGTATTTTTTTATACAATTAGATGGCAGTGAATAGTATAAGCAAATGTGTAAATATTAGTCTTCTTGGCGTTTTCTTTTGTTTCTATTAAGTTCATAAGGGAAGCAAATGTGTAAATATTAGTCTTCTTGGCATTTTCTTTTGTTTCTATTAAGTTCATAAGGGAATCACTACAAATATTATAAACTGAGGAGTTCAGTTACGTATTCGAAATTACGAATGTACTATAACCTCCTATCTAATTCCACAAGAGTTTATTTTGTTTAAAATTCATGATGTATTAAAAAAAAACTCTTTTAAAGTCCGTATTTTAGCAACACATACAATAATAAAAAGCCACAAATCTATTACAAATGCAATTGTTATTGTTTAACAATTCATCATGTTCTTTGATAATCTCACATAAAGTTTATGTTATCCATTTCATTTTGGTCTTATCGTAGATGAGAGTAACATTATTTCTTATGAGAAAACAATACAAACACATTCAACCTAATCTTTTTCATCCCAAAACACACGGTAGTCTAGTAAAATATATAATTTTTTTACGCGGACCAAAAAAATTTTTTAATTGTCTTTGGAGTCCTTCCATTGCTCTTTTTTTAACGGTTAATAAATTTTTGAAGATTAAAATATTGTCTTAATCTTATGAAATTTTGTTTTTATTCTAGCAAGAACGCTAGGCTTCATTTCGTACACACTTTGTACTCGGCTTCCGTTTATACTCTGCATTAACACTAAAACTTTGTACTCGGCTTCCCTTTATGATCTGCATTAACCCATATTGTACCACACCAACTAAATATTTCTGTAAGTTATTAAAACTTAATCCATATTATTAATATGGTGTAACTAAGTATATAAAACCAAAAATTTTGAAAAAATATTTTTAATTTTTTATGTAATTGGTTGTCTTATAAATAGGTCCAATACACTACTAAAGCTTAACAAATATCACTTACATTGCATTAGGCTGATTCATAGATGAAATTTGGGGAAATAGTCAAAACGAAGTCCAACATTACATTTTAAGTATATTGTTGTTGGTTTTCCCTTGTAGTCATTGAACTGGCAGTAAGAGAGTAAGTTTATCTTGCAATCTCCAGCTTTTCTGAATAGAATAGACATCTAATTACCACTTGTTGTGTCCAGGTGTGTGAACAGGGGTTTGAACTGGTTTTCATTGAAAGATAAGAAAAGACTATGCACTATCAATGCAATATCGAATTCATGGAAAAATAATCGGTACTGGACTGTCGTCTTAATTTTAGGGCACCTTTTTTTACATTTACAAAATACACGTGTAAAATATATTTTTCAACAAAAACTTTCAGCTTCATTATTAGCTCTGTTTTTAAACTAAAAGTACCTCCACAATGTTTGAAAAAATACAATAAATATAAAATTAAAGATTAAAAAATGACAATTTTTAAGAGGTTGCTGAAAATAAATTTTACAATACAATATAATTTGATTTCTCAGTTTTTTTTGTTGTTATGCTAAAGTGTGTCAATTTTAAAGGTGTTAAAATAAAATCCACTCAGAAAATATTTATAACTTTATTATTAAATGGAATTTTATTTGCTGTCCTGTTTATAGGACAGCGGTCCAATATGGGTTAACACTAATGCGCCCGATGAAGTCCTTTGGACTCCGAACCATGTATATATTTTTAGTAACATTTAGCAATATATATATATATATATATATATATATATATATATATATATATATATATATATATATATATATATATATATATATATATATATATATAATGAGACTGACTTCTCGATGGGGGGTTGCAGTCATGGCCATAAAAATGATATCGTTGCAGCTAAAGACCTTTATTAGGATAACTTTAAAAGACGGGTTCCCACTTCATCATAGGGACAAACTGAATGGTTAGCTAGCATGAAGTTCTATGTACAAGACAAGTAACACCTGGGTCAACATCTGTGGGAAAATATCTCTAGAAAAATCTATCTCCGCTGGCGTGTGTCTCCTTTTTATTTGGAAATTTCCTAAATTGTCCGCTAGGGCTATGTAGGTTTATCATTGGCCAGGCCCCTTCTCTGAGGGCGTAACCTGTAGCCCCAGTGGTCAATTTAGGTTAGGGGTTAAAAAGGGGAATGGAAAATGACGCGGGAATTTTTACCCTTGATTTAAGTTTTGAAAACCCCTGAGAATTTTCCTTACATATATATATTACATATATATATATATATATATATATATAAATGTATATACATGTTATAACAGAAAGTAAATAATAACAATATGTTCTAATAAATTATATATTAATACTTTGTTAGTTTCTAATAATCTGTATACAAAACTATAGTATAAAAATGAAGTGCGCAACACACACACACGCACACATATATACATATCAGTTAACATTATAGGCAGAAGAAGTAGAAAAGTTCCGGGCCTTCTAGTGTTAAACTTTCTTTCACGTCACTTCAAGAATGAACTCATGTTGCTTTTGATACAAGCATGATTATTGACGGAATGAAAATACCAGACAAAATCTCTCATTATCATGGACTAGAGAAAAAACATTTTGAATTGTGTTATTCACTTGGATTTCGTTAAAAATTTTATTGAATCTAAATCATAAAAAGAAATTTTTTTTAATTGAGTTCTCTCAATATATTTAAAGACGAGTAAAATACCACATATTTACACAGTCGGATGATAAACTAAGAGTCTCAGTTCCCCGGAAAATATGCAAGATTTTGGTACACATAGATTCCTTATTGACCTAGTTTTCAAAGAAAAAAAAATATCCATCTGTACATGGTTTCCATAATAATTTTCGATGGTGGTACCGATCTAGGGCTATTGTTGGGCATTCTACGTTGCGGCTCTGTCTTTCTTCCCTCTCCTCGTTCTCTGGACCTCTCTGGAAGGATTGGCAACAGTACTTCCTGGGCCTAGCCCTCTAGTACTGGTTTTGCTAATATTGGCAGTGCATGAACCTAAGAGTATTAGTTGGCAGTAACATTGATAGGGAAGACTAAGATGCCCTCTCCTCGTTTTTCCCACCGGCTGCTTTTATAAACCATGGAACCAGTGTTGCCAACCATACGATAATAGGGCACGGGCTCCTGACGTCACGGGTACCTACGTCACTTGGCAACCATCATAGCAACAATGCTGGGGGTCAAGCTAATTGAAAAACTGCGCTGATTGAAAAACACGTGGATCACAGCTTGAACTTCGCACGTTGGTGGTACGTTGTGGTTCGCACGTTGTTCACTTGTGTGCTGAAGAGTTATAACTGAGTAACTTAGTGTTTATAACTGAAAATGAATGATTACTTGAAGAATTTAGATCAACTGTCACAGAAGCGGTATTTGGATAAAATATCTGTAATAAGTAATATAGATCCATATATTATAAAAGACTGGGAAACGGATATTGACAAATTACCAGCAATTTGCTATGGCGACATAAAAAAAGCACAATCTTTTTATGTTACTTACTATCAATAAGCAAAGAAACATGTTAACGTGCCGGTCGGAAAAAAACCTTCGGTTTACAGTTATAAATAATCTTTCGATGAATTCCTCCTATTCAGTTTCTTTTCAATATGTGATGATTATAATTACAAAAAAATAATTCTCAAAATTTGTAACTGAAAAAAATACCACGACATTAAAATAAGACTGTTTACATGTAAACGTCCATAGCAACGAGTTAGCGTGCCTACCAGAATGGTTGTTAGGGCTCGGCGATCTCAGCGATCAGCTGAGTGCTCGTGCCCTATTATCGTATATGTACGATAACTTAGGACTCTGTACGATGAAAAATAATCTCAAAATTATGTGACATAATTCTGAAAAACTGTACGATAATTTGCTGATTTGTACGATAAACCAACAGTAAACTAATAGACAATTAAAAGAACAGGTAATTTAACTGTAACTCTATAAAGAGCAACAACAAAAAATTTATATATATATAGTGAATTTAAATGTAGAGTCATCTTAAATATTTAATTATGAATTTTTATACATGATCTTTACTGATAAAACTTGTAAAAGTAGTTTTTATCTACAATATCTATAATGGTAGAGGGGTATTTTTAAATTACAAATTTACATAATGGTAGATATTAAAAATTCTGCCATTTCTGTGTTTTTCCACAATTTTAAAATCTATCTAATATTAAGATTAATTTGATTAAAAATATATCTTACAAGCGCCCTCTATTAACACTATTTTGAACTAATTACAAAAATGTACGATAATTTATAAGCCAATGCCATAATTTTAGGACCTAGAATTCATAATTTTGCCTGTGTAGGTTGGCAACACTGCATGTAACTTTCTTTCACGTCACTTTGAGAATGGCAGATGGGTCGCTCTTGTAATTATCAACGTAAAGAAAATACCACTTCGAACCTCACAATCTAATCTAATTTATTTTAATACCTTCATATATAATTAGATTAACTTATTGACTATTCAAGCAACAATAATAATTTAAGCATATATGATATTTGTCCCATAAACCCACCATAAAATTGCACAGTACAGCAACAAAAATACCATAGAGAATCAGTTTAAAAGACGGTCATTCCATATACAAATATGGATCCCAGAAACTAGTAAAAAAAACGATGAAACTTTTGTTCAATTCAAATTTATTTTACTCTCTACCATATTGCATATTTCAGCCTTATCGGTTCTTGTCAGTGTGATATAATGAATGAAGCAATGTACTGAAGATATACAGTCACACTTACTATTAATTTGAATTCAATTTAAAACGTTACTTTAATTATTTAGCTATAGTATTTTGTTAGTTAGAAAAAGCATAATAATTATTATCTCTCACCGACTACAAGTTGAAAAATAACGATCCAAACTTTCTTCCGAAATCTAACTCAAGCCCACGAACCATCGCTTTATGCAGCACAAGACAGATTCCAAATATGCCATTAAGAATTATTATTTGACACATGAACTTTTCTAGGCGAGGTAAATTTTAAGCTGTTAAGATATAATTTCCTTTAAAATAAAAAAATAATAAATTAGACTGTAAAACAATTTTGCTTTGCCATATATTAATAATTTATTATCTAAAAATAATATTATAACTAAAAAGTTTTTTATTAATCGGAAAATTGTAGTAAATACTATTAATAAACTACTGACTGGTGCAGTATGCGATACATATTTATTTTGCTGAAGAAAATCCTTTTTAATATCCACTTTCAAAATAAACCTAAAATCGATGTTTTAATGCGTCTCTTTAATATTAATTCTACAAAACGGATTTTGCCACCCAGGGTGAGGGGCCCTTTGTTCTCTCTACGCTACGCTGCTATTCGTCCGTAGCACATTACTTTAACACTTTACAATGTGAAGGTCAAGATGAAATTAGCTTTATACTTATGAAGATTGGAAGAGGACATTTTTAAACTTCTGATACATTTACCCTACATGCAAAATTATCACATCAACGTTTACCTTCATGACATTTTTATAAAATACAATTAACATGTTCTCGGAAACTTGCGTCTATAGCCGTCAAAGCGAAGTTCCCGTCCAAAACGAAATGGTCGTTTTTAGACACTACGGCTATATGCGTTTACCGGCATGCAAGTAGATGCCTGGTATCATGTTTTGGAAACAATATTTTATGTTGAATTTCGTTTTCCACACCGAAAATAATGTGTGACAATTATAAAATTATAATATATTTTTTGTCATTTATATATTTTTGTTTGATTATAAACTAACATTTCGTGTAAAACTCCCAAAAATAGTTTGTTGCACACCAAAAATTACTTATTTGAGTCATTAAACGTGTCATTTGCGTTTTTGAATTTTTGCTGTTATAGCCGCCATCGTCCTTTTACTTAGTGTCTAGGTTACGCTGACGCCATGACGGTTATAGCCGTAATCTAATTAAAGGTTCTGTATTAATCATAATTAAGTTTATTTAAACAGAAAGAGTAAAACTTTCCTTCTATTATTAAAAAAATTGCGAACTTCACTTATTCCTACTGTCCGTCAATGTGTTAAGAAATATTGAAATAACCACTTTAAGAGTCATCCTGAAAGATATACTAACGAATTATCTGAGTACAGCATCACTTGAACTAAAAATGCTGTGTTAATCTATACTTGAACTAAAACGTAATGTTAAAAATTTAATACAATCCTGCTTGAAAACATACTTTTCATGCTGGAACAGACGGTCGATTAGTAGGGCCTGCGGGTACCCGCAGATACCGGTACCCATACGTTACCTTTGGGTACCGGAGTCTGCCCCGTTCGCCTTCCGTTTCTGGCAGCGATGCTCGTCGCCGTTTGCAATCCACTTTAAGCAGTAGGTTTCTGTATAATTGAACTTTGTGTACCAAAAGGTGATTGTACCTCTCCAAACCAAACCAAGATGTATCGAAACCCACCTCTCTCCCCATCAAAACTCATTTCTAATGTTTTACAAAATAAATCGCCTGAAGTAACCTGCATCTAATTAAGTTGGAAGAATAAAAGAAACAAGTAAAATTGCCTTTTAATTATTTTAAAACTTCTGTAAATTATTTGATTAACGATTAACGTAATTATTATTTTGTATCTAATTGTAAGAAAAAAATTAAGATAGATCACGTGTACAAACACTATGTAAAATAAATAACCCCAAAGTACTATTCCTGCTTATATTTTTTCTATTATTAATAAAGTAAAAAGAAAATTAAAAACAAGTACAGTTTTTTCCAGCTGTAAGAAAAAATTAAGGTTGGTCGTTTTATGAGTCACAATGATAAATAGTATATTATAAAGGTTTAATTTTAATTTTTCGAAACTTACCTGTTAATAAGAAAGAAGAATGGGCACTCTTATATGCAGTAAAAGGAATATGTAAGTGAGAATTTCAGTTTAACGATTCCAGTTAAACGATTCAGTTTAAGACTAATAATGCAAGCAAAAGCGTAGAGGAAAATTGTTAATGAATGAAATGGTTTTTACTTTTAAAAGTAACTGCGGAATGTCTATTTACTCTCTAAAAAGAATATTTGTCTCCAATAGTAGTTTGTGTCAAGCATAAGCAGTGATAAGAAGCTTTCTCTATTTTAATAACTTTATTTTTTTCTGTTGGTGTTCCGTTTTACGCTCTCGAGAAGAAAATTGTACATGATATATGTATATTGTTGCTAAAGTACATGATTAATATGATATTCCCCAGGATTAATGATTGCTCTAACTTTATCACTTGTTTCCGTGTATTCCACTATTTCCTGAAACTAATCGTAGGGAAACTATTCTAACTTACCGTTTAGTTTTGAAACAAGGCTATAAAACACAATAGTACAAAATTAGTACATAATAGTACACAATAGTACAAAGTAATTGTAACATTCGAAATCAGAACTTCAAGCTTGCTCATAATTGACAGTTAAAATATAGTACTTTCATGGATAAATATGGCTGTTACTCATATCGAGTAAAAGTTTAACTAAAAGCTAAAAAAGCAACAAAATCAAGCAACTAAATCCAATGAGGGAAAATTGATAAAACAATCTTACATTCTTCCAAAATTTATACCAACTTTAAGAATTCCTCAAATGTTAACTATTAATTATAAATTTTTTCTTTAAAGTATCAGCCGAAACATGTTTTATTTGAGTTTACAGTTTAAATTCTGCTTAAATAATATATTTAATAACCGAACTGCTCCCTGAAACTACTAGTGTGAAAAATACGCTACCTAACCGTTCATTTTTTATACAACGCCATTAAACATAAGAATATTTGGAATATTATCAGTCAGAACTTCAAACAGACTCATTTTTGGTTAAAACATAATATTTTCACAATGGAAGATGAATTCGGCTCAAATCAAAATTCTACAATGGAATAAGATATCGCCAAAATTAAGCAATTAAATTCAAGAAAGGAAAAACTGACAAAACAACCTCCCACACTCTTCCAAGAATTTTACCCTTCTTCACAAAAATTTACGAGTCAAACTACTAATTATTAAATTTTTTCCTTCAAACTATAACCCAAAACGAGTTTTAGTTCCTTTACAGACTAAATTCTATGTAAGAACTCCTTACCGTAAAACAAGATGCTTAATTGGTGAACTGTTTACTTGAAGTGTACCGGACCATTGATTATCGAGTCAACAGCATAAAACATAATAGTATTGCTAACATTCACAGTTAGAACTTCAATCAGAATCATAATTATTAGTTAAAGTTTAACATTTTCCTGTTTGAAGATAACTGTAATCATATCGAGTCAAAGTCCAATAAAGGACTCAGATTTCGACTAAATCAACCCACTAAATCCAAGGATGGTAAAATTGGCGAAAGGACTTCATATGTCCTTCTTGGGAGTTAGCTACGTGTTGAACTAAAAATTACTGAATCTTTAAAGTATACCGCCGAAACGTTTCTTAGTTCCTATACAGCCAAAACCCTGCGTAAGGAAATCTTACTATAAAGAACATAAGTTTAATAGCTGAACTGTTCCCTGAAACTAGCAGTATGAAAAATATTCTACCTTATCGTTTGTTTTTGGAACTGCGCCTTAAAATATAATAATATTTGGGGCAATCACAGTCATAACGTCACACAGAATTATCACACTTGAAATATAATATTTTCATTCTTGAAGATATCTGCGACTCATATAAAGTTAAAGTCCGAGAAAAGACATATGTATCGACAAAATGAAGCAACTAAACTCAAAAAGAAGAAAGTTGAAAGAAACCTCAAACTCTTTCCAAGATTATACACCTATATTGAGATTTAAGTCAATTGTTGAACTAGTTGATTTTTTTACAATATAACCCCGAGACTGGTTCTAGTTTCTTTACAGTCAAAATTCTGTGTAAGAACACCTTACTTTAAAAATAAGTTCTTTAATAGCCGAATTTATGCAGTTGATTGCAACACTAAATGTTTTATTGTTCAGAAATCCCTTTAGGCAAACCTCGATTACATGCTTTGTAGAGAATATCGGACAGCTGAGACATTAGCAGACGTCAACCTGAATTGGGAACGTCAGAAACCTGAAATTGTAACAACCTGTTGTATACTTCTTTGTGATTTTGGTCTCCGATTATGGTGATTATCAACCATCAATCTTATCATTTAGGCTTCAATACAGAAATCTAATTTTTCTCTCCCATTTTTCATTGAAAACTTTTGTTTTATTTCAGAGATGAATGTATAGAAAACAATGGGTTTATTAATAAATAGATATACGTAGATAAAATAGATAGACATAGATGTAATAAATTGAAATACATATAATTGAAATATAAATGGATGAAATTTTCTACAGTCTTAAAGTATCTCATGCCAAATTCTGTAGAAATAGATAGTTAAGTTATACGATGAAATATCTGCAGGATGGTTAGAAAAAGGTTGCAGCAATAAACCTTGAAATGTTAACTGTTATAGTTTAAAAAAGTGGAAAACTTCTTTTTCATTAGTATGCTAAAATAAAAAATCAAGTGGAATGAAGCAAAATATTTCTATTATTTGCATTTAAGAGAATATATATGATATTTTAAAGGAGAATATTTAGCAGGTTTTTTGATTAGAATGAAGTACTTTCTTTTAAAAAGTCAAGTTGAATGAAGAAAAATATTTCTATTTTTTGAATTTAAGAGAAAATATGATATTTTAAAGAGGAAAATTTAGCAGGTCTTTTGGCTAAAAGGAAGAACTTTCTTTTAAATTAAATAATGCATCAAAATTTTCCTATTACACCTTTGGAATTAAAATATATTCTCTTCTTTAAATTTGATTAAAAACTTGTGAACGGGAGCAGAGGAATTCTAAGCTGTACCCTATTACAAATCAAGTCATTCAATCAATTACGGAGTGATTGGTGGTGTAAAATTTCTTTATTATTAAATAAATTTTTATTCTTTAACAGTTTTCTTTTACTTTGATGAATATTACCATATAAATTATTAAACATCAAAATGTGTCAAACTGTAATATCCTCTATAGTTGCCACTTCTTTGACCTACTTAAAGTAAAAGAGACACCTATCTTGAAGTTTTCTGTAGAAGAAAGGGCACATATATGAAAGTGAATTGACATTGGTCATAAATTTTTTTGAATCTATCTAACCATTAATGTTGTTAATATAAATCTATCTTTATTATTCTATGAAATATTAAACATCAAAATACGGCAGACTTTCTATAGACACCATATATATCAAATCAAAACTAAGAATGCTCCTTTCCATACCTACGGAGGAAGATGTATGGAAAACCGATAAGAAATAATTAAAGCATAAAGGAATAAACTAATTCAGTTAAAAAAAATAAAGAGGTTTTTGAGAAGTTTTACTTAGTTTTACAATAATCTCTTTTTCAAATAAACCAGTACTCTCTCTCTCTCACACACACACATGTATATATATATATATATATATATATATATATATATATATATATATATATATATATATATATATATATATCCCGTTGTAGTGTGTAAAAAGGTTAGGTGTTTTCATTTTACACGTATTTAAAAAATGCTACATTTGATGATGATTTATCATTGAAAAGGACTTAATTTGCTCGTTTATTTAAATAGGAAGAAAGCATTTATAAAAAAAATATGGAGCATGGGGCATAAACAAAGTGTTAAAGATTTTTAATATATGTTACATAACTATCAGTTTTCTAGTACATTATTTTCATTTATATCCAACCATTTATCCAGAGAACGCTGATAAAGCAGCGAAGCAACGCTTTTCTTCCGAATTGATTTACACATATTGAGATTCTAAACTGAAAACTTTATTTTATCTAAATAAAGTATACCGTATAGTAAGTACTCAAGAAAAGTGTAGCTTTCTATTACTAAAATTGTGGAATTGCTTCAGTAGTTCCAGAGATTACACCCTACATAGAAATTTACCTGTTTTATTATTAGTTTAGATTTATCAATCCAATGAGTGGATTGTGAACTATGTTCAGATGTTTAAGGCATTCTCGGTGAATAGAAATTTTAAATACTGTTCATAGTTACAAAATAGACTCCGTGAAGACAAAGAGTTTCAGTCTTCGTGAATGGAAGATCAACAGTTGCTCTTATCAAATTATCTGCATGCTATATATCTCATGATCTGTAACAAGCAAACTTTACCATAAATTCATGACGATACAAAGCATATAACAGACATAAAAAACGAGTATTCTGTATAAAAACTTGAAATGCAGAATATCTGTTTGAGAATTATCAGTAAAAAGTTATAATTCACCAGTAAACATTTTGATGGTATATTTAGCAGTTTACATGTAAACCGGTTAAAATCTAGTATGTACCTATATAATGAACATTAGAATGATTATACTGATTCCAAAATACCAACCTCAGAAACTTGTACAGGTCTAAATCAAACTATGAAATTTAAGTCGGATATAAGTTTGGAAAATATAAAATTAAAGTAATCAACTGAAATTACTTTAAAATATAAATATTCAATTTGTTTAAAAATGAAAGATAAATATTTGATTATATATATATTTATGTTCGTCCAACTTCAAATATTTATAATAAAACATAAAAAGTATTTTTAAGACAACAAATTTGCAGTCAAAATAAGTATTCTGTAACAATATTAATTCAAAAATATTTTCTTTTGGGAAATACCTTAAACGAAATCTTTCATACTGTTTTTCTTAACTTTGCTGTCAATCAAACATATTTTCTTTGATTTATAATGCAGAAGCGTTAAAAAGCGACCATTACTCACTTTTACTTATATATTTAAACGAGAGCATAGAAAAATATATGGATTTCTGCCTAAGTAAATATATTTCTTTCAAGTCATCTGCTTTTAAAAGACGTGATCTGTGTTTATACAAATTATAATGTCTGAGTAGCGAATGCATTCATTTAAAGCCAAAGTTTGTAATTTATTTCTTCAGTTGTTACGATAAGTAACAATTTTAACACCTGATGCAGATGGGAACTGCTGAGAATGAAAATACTGAAAAAAAGGCGACATTGAAGTATGATCTTACGAGAGATTTCCTGCGGTGTTGACCTTGATAAATTTCCCGGAATGGTATGAAAGTTGTACTCTTTGCCTTCCAACTACTTCAGTTAAGTTGATTCAACTCTTCTAGGGATTGTTAAACCGAATTGCGCGTAAGGTAATAACACATTTCGATTGAGCTGATAGCACTATGGGGAGCTTTGTGCATATTGTGCATTTTATAGGATAAGGGACTTTCAAGACGACAGAATATGATCAAAAAGACGAATTGTTATTTATTTATTAATACCCTTTTTGTTGCTGTTTAGAAAATGTGAAGCAATTGGTACACTTTATGACCTAGTTAAATTTTTTGCATTCAAATGGTTATTTTGTATAATTAAAACCTGAAAAATTTTTGTATATATTGAAATGTGAAAAATATTTTATATAGTTTGATTATTGTTTTTTATTGGTAACTTTCTTGAGCGCATTTCATACATGCTTTCATTACAGGTGCATTAATATTTTATCAATAACTCTCATTGTTAGAAAAAATTATATAATATGTTGGTCTTAAGACTGGGTATGATTTTTTAAAGTGTTTAGATATTTACAGAATTATAGAGACTGTAATACTGTGAAACAAGGATAAGTTGATAATGTGATTAAAGATAGTTTGATTATTATTTTTATTGGCAACTTTCATGCATGCTTTCATTACAGGTGCATTAATATTTTATCAATAACTCTCATTCTTAGAAAAAATTATGCATTAATATGTTGGTCTTAAGACTGGGTATGATTATTTCAAATGTTTAGACAATTGCAGAATTATAGAAACTGTAATACTGTGAAACAAAGATAAACATTGCTAAAGCATTTTTCAAGTATAAATGAATATTTTATACAATTTAACGTGAAATAAATTCAATATTCAGTTCTATTCATATAAAAAAATATTAATACACTATAAAAATCTGGTAGAAATTGCTCTAGGAACATATTTAAACAATGTTCTTGCACTGTTCAATTTTTTGAAAAGGTTTTAAATTGTCATTACATATATCTCACAAGTATAAATAATTAGTTTTTTATAATTTACGCTTAAAGCATAATACATTCAATACTAAGTTCTATTCATATATGAATCATAAATATACTATGAAAATCTGAATGAAATTTTTCTAAGAACATCTTTATTGAGTGTCCTTGCATTGTTCAATTTTCCTGAAAAGTTTTTGAATTGCCCGGTAAAATTTCTTTTGCTGTAGAATTTAGTAATTTTTAATACTTTATCAAAAATTTTTATTAATACTTCTGAAAATAATATTGTTAAAAGTTGAAAAATTTAAAAATATATATTTAAGACCTCTCGTCTCCTTAAGAGAACATAACATAATATAAATTTAAAAATCTTCATTAATAGTCTATTTTTTCATTGAAAGTAAAATAAAACTCAAAATAAAAATTTTTCATGCTCTTTAATAAGATACTAACTTTAGAAAAAAGCTGCATAGATTTTTCATTTCAACTAATATATACATATATGTTTACAAAATCATAAAAAAATACACTAGAAAAAAATGAAATTCACTTATTCATAAAACAGTTTTTGAAATTCATATATTAGAAACAAAGAAACGAAGCTATATATATATATATATATATATATATATATATATATATATATATATATATATATATATATATATATAATGTTGTAGACATAAAATCGACAAATTTAAAATAAATATATTAAGATATCTTAATTCTTAAAATTTTGAAGATTTATAGGCATCTAATATTTAAAAATTCTAAAAACTTAAAACTCATAAGAATCTAAAAACATTAAAATTTTAGTGTTTATCGTACTATAAAATAAAATATATTTTTCGTATTAATATAATCGCTGTTCGTAGACTAGAAAATATATTTAACATCCATTGATATAAAATATTTCAAAAGTCAAACATTAGGATATAACTTTCATATTTTTTATGTATTTTTAAAAATATATTCTTTGACGTACCAGTCCTTCTATTATTGGCGAAATCTATGTCTTGTCATTAATTTTAGAAAAAGTAACTTTTTTGTACACAAACTCGTACTCCAGTAGTACACTTTTCGGTCCTTACGCACTTCTCCTGTACGAAGAATTACTCCCCGAAAATTCTTTGTCTATCATTGTAATCCCCTACCATTTGAGGGATTTCTGAGAAGTGGTGATTTTATCAACATTCTGGTAATAATTATTATTTGACTCTTCTACAAGAAAAATAAATTCATTGTCAATAAATAAAGCTATGGCATTCTCTACACAATCCGGAACATTTTCTGTATTTATTCGTGAATTGTCTAAAATCTTTCAAAAGACTGGTAGATTGTCTACTGACGATCTACCAGTCTTGGGAATCAGTATTCTGTAGAATCGGGATTATTAGAATCCTTGCTTGAATTAGAACTGCTTGAAATTCATGGTCTAAAAAAAAGTCCTAGGACATCCTAGGACTAAATAATCCTTGCGATAATTCGTAGAAAACTAATTTTGTCTTATTTCACACTTTATTAACAGTATACTCAAAAAGAGTTTAACAGTTTACTTCTTAAGATATGTTAACTAATTTAAGCCTTTACATGTATGAGTATTTATGCTATTTTGTACTTTAAAACGTATGAATCTTAGTGATACTATCCCTCTTTCTCGCTTATTGAATAAAAAAAGAAAAAATCATTTTGCGAATTGTTATAGTTAAAATGTGTATTCTAGGTTATACAGAAAATATAATGTTTTATCTTGATCCTCTAAATATTATTTATTGAGCCTCAGAAGATTGAAATCCTGGGAATTAAGCAAAAAGAAAAGTCAAATAAAGCAGAGAGTACATTGATTTCAATGATAAATTTTAATTCAAAATTTTAATTTCAATTTAATTCAAAATTTTACGTTTTTATAAATGGTATTTAAAAATTATTCATAGTAAAGAGTCAAAAATCACGCAGAAACAAAATATTTTGCCTCTCTATTCAAGTGTCAATTTTTTCAATCTCGAGCTACCAACAGTTGTCGGGAACTAAATCAAATTTGAAGCCACATATAAGGTCTAAATGTATAAGCGATATCACTAAAGGTAAAAATTTACTGGAAATTTATTTTAAAATACATTTTATCACTTAAATCTGAGGTTAGGTGAGCTAGAGAGCTAAGATTATAAGTTTTAGACCATATGTACTCTAGCTTCTTTTGCGCTGTAGCAAGCCTTCAGGACAGCACCCCGAGATATTACATAATTTTCATAATTTTCCTTGTTTCAGTTTCGTATGTCGGGGTATTAAGTTTAGCTAGTACTGACTGAGAAGTAATTTATATGATATCTGATAGATGTCGCATATTTTATGCTCATATATAAATGGATGCCGGTTAACTCTTTATTCATCATATAATTTTAACAACATTTATTCAAAAATCAACTAATTTTTTACCGATGTTTTTTAGTACTTTTTTGATAATTATAAACCAATTTGTTTAAGAAACATTAAATTCCTCTCTAAATTTAGCGGTTTTTTAAATAAATAGAATTGTGAATTAATTTAACTTGTTTTACCTTATATAAGGCTTTTCTTGGACACCTAAGCTTCAGATAATATTTTCAATTCAGGCATTTAAGAAATATATTAAATTTTTGCTCAGAGAAAAATTAAATTTTAAATAATGTGCACTATCTTATGAAGACGATGATGTTTTGTAAAACATCAAATATAACTAAAGTATGGTTTTTCAAAAATTTAATAATTTTTCTGCGTATGATAAAATTTCAAACATGGCAGTCCTGTATTACAGTCTTTACTAAAATACCTCATTTTTTAATAAAAAATATACGGGTGCGAAAAATTCGGATTTCTATGACTTTTCATACAAAAAGTGTAGTTTAGGATAAATAAGCAGTTGACAAAATTTGTTCCAGTTGGCATTTCATATGATAGACGGGCTAAGATGTTAAGTTCTTACTCAAATAAATCAAAGATCTAATGCAGTCACCACATGACTCCTTGTACTCATATTGAATTACACACATATTTTTAACTTGATTGTATGATGCATCATCATAATTATCATTTGCTATTTCCCTTAAAGGTTTAAAGTTACATTCGTTTCTCATAGTAATGTGATGTCTGAGTAGAGCTCAAGTATTGTTATCTGTCCCCATCAATGTGCTTGTTTCTACAGAAAAAAAAAGTTTAAAAGCATTGTATTAACTGAATGTGAAATACGTCACTATGAATCTCTTGTATTGTTATAGAGCTCACGTACTGCCATCTTGTGTCGACCTACAGCTTTAATATCCGTTGTTATCAGATTTATCGTTATGTAGAGAGCGGATAGCACTCAAAAAGGACTTGTACAACTATATTGCAAGTCATAAGTACAAAATTGCAAAATTCAAGAGTTAATCGTGTTTGAGTCATGGGAAAGACGCACGTACGTACAAATGTCCCGCTGAAATGAATTGGAATAGATTCAGGAGTAGTCAAAAAGGAAATTTCTCTCAAAACCTGAAATCTAAATTTTTTGGGGATTGCATTATTTTTTGCGCTTTATACAAGGAATTAGTAAAATTAAAACTCAATATAAATAATAAAAATCATCATTTCTCCCAACACCTGTGCATTTTTGCTGTACCTTATCTTATTTCTAGAACTTTTTAAAAATTTAATTAACTCACGGATTTCCTAAACTCTTAATAAACTTAGTTTGTTTAGTTAGTTTAGTATTTATGTTTGTTTTTAACTGTTACATGCACACACAATAGAAATCTCGCGATTTGAGAACTAGGCCTAAGGAGTTATGACGCTCTAATGTTCCTGCAGTCCTGTAACATTCTGATTTTTGTATTTTTAACCTAGAACGCTATTTTGTTCTTGTCGGACACTGTTATTATTGTTCTGTCTGCAAGACATTTAAAAAAAAGTATTTTAAATCAAAGTATTTTTTTAGTATTTGTTGGAGTTATACATTTGGTCTTTACAAGTGTGCCGAAATATTTGATAGCTATTTCTTTTATAAGACTATAACTTATACAGTTAGACTATTTCCTGTTAATATATATTAGAACTTGACAGGTACAGACAGTGTAGGCTGTCAAATTTCTTTTCTCCCATGCGAAATACTATTAAGCATGCCGGAAGAGCAAGATTAGAATAACTTTTTTTTGTCACTTAATGTTGGTTAAGTCATTAAATTATATTATTCGATTCTAAAATTTATTATTAGAGATGAGTCCTCTGAGCAGGTTATGGGAGACGTTAGTGTGGGTGTTGCATTTATTTTGTTGCTTTCTTCCGGATGTATACTCACCCACACTCACAGTCCAAACCATAAAATTGCTGAACTTAAATTGACTTCTTCACTTGAGTTCTTGCGTGGTTTATTTAAATTACCGTTTCTCCTATAAATGCGAGATTTAACTTTATGATAAACATCAGTTTTATTCATTTGTTTCAGAGCAAATAAAATCTAAAATGTTATTGGGAAAATGCATTTCGTATTCATCTCTTACTTTCTTTGCCTCGAGTGAAACGTGTGAGTATTTGTAACTAAGAAGAAAATAACATGATGGTTTAAAAAGAATAATAAAATTAGGCATAAATACCATTATATATATATTTTAATATATTGATCTTCATAAATTTTATTTAGGTAAAAACTACTAGTTTTATAATTTAAAAAAGCTTGAGAAATTTTGCACTTTAAATGGCATTTTAGATTGTGTAGGAAAAAATAATTTGTTCTACAGGATATTATTTAATAAGCCTAATAGGTTTGAATGTTTAGATACACGTGCATTAAGAAAAATGGACGAAATGGCATTCGTTAAAGTTCATCATGTCCATATATATAGTAAGGGGGGGGGACTGGGGCTAGTTGTTACAAAAATGTTACATAATTTTTTTGAAAAGAAATTATCAGGAAATTTTTAGTAACCGCAACTTTAAAATATTGTTTAATTTTTGACTATTTATAACATATCTTTGTAAAAGTTGTCAAAATAACCATAGTTTAAACTGTCAAGAGTTACGTAAATGGATTTACATTGTAACAATTTGCTCCGACATGGGGTATGTTATTGCAACAGATGTGGCAATTTTTTTGTATAAAACTAATTGAGGAATAAATGCAAAAATAATACCTTTATGTTTTCAATATGTTGCTAGTTTGAAATGTTTAATGATAAATCTGTATAATATTTAGGATAGGAAAAATAAGAATATAATTAAACTGTGATACACTATAAAAATGCTTATTATGTGGCTAACAATAAAACTAATTGAGGAATAAATGCAAAAATAATATCTTTATGTAGCTTTGACTTTAACACAGACGAATGTAAGAATTAAGGTACAAAACAGCTTATCAGAACCTATTACTATCATGAATGGTGTAAGACAAGGGGATGCCCTGGCCTGTCTTCTCTTTAACCTTGCACTGGAGAAAATAGTTAGAGATGCAAATTTAAATTCTAGAGGAACCATTTTCAACAAATCTGTGCAATTGCTTGCATATGCAGATGATATTGATGTTATAGCTCGGACATTAGATGCACTAAAACAAGCATTTATTTCTCTGGAAACTGAGGCCAAAAAGATGAATTTGAGCATTA
>CM063503.1:54112516-54147516 GCA_032207245.1 Pardosa pseudoannulata | reverse complement strand
ATAATTTGTTTATCTTCATACTCCTCTAAAGTCTCCCAATACTGTGAATGCAGTTTAGAATCCCGCTGAATTCATTTAGAAAGGTAATTGAAAATTTTCTTAGCTACTATCGTTAAGTTCTTCCTAAATTTTTTGCCACAGTAATTAATGTAAGTAACGGAATGAAACTATCGTTTCCAGTACACCCTGGAGGTAGATAGTATTTGTTATTAATACAGTGATAAAATTTTCATTGAAACAAAAAATAATCGATGATTAAATTTAAAATTATCACATATGTACCTAATCTATCATTTAAGCCAAATATAAAAGAAAATTATTTACGTAATATCTAAGTTCAGTGATAAAAAGTATGAAAATAATGAGAAGATATTTAAGTAATTTAAAATAAGAAAAGATTAAATGAGATGGTTAAAGGAATGACGCCATCATGCTATTTAAAATTAATGTTTTTTAGAAGAAAATGTTATTTTACCTATTTAATATGTGATAAATTGATAAATTTATCCGCCTGCTCTTGACCAGAGAAAATAGGGCTCGAAATAATGGCATTAAAAGCTCGAAAAGGGATGTAGGGGTGGATTTCGAATTTTAATAACATTATTTTTCGCATTGATATATAGCATATTTATACCAGTTTATTTTAGAATCGGATCGATAAACTTTATATATATATATATATATATATATATATATATATTTATATATATATATAATATATATATATAGATATATATATATATATCTATATATATCTATATATATATATATATATACATACACATATATATATACATACATATATATAATATATATACATATATATATACATACATACATACATATATATATATATACTCGATTTAAATTTTGCTAATCCTAACTCATCAAGAATCCAATATGGATGCTGTAAACGCCTCGCGCGTTGTCGGCTGCACTTTCTGAAGTCTGCACGCCTCGTTCTATACCTGCCCGCCTATTTTTACTGGAGCAGGTATCTTGGGTTCGCTTAAAGCCTACGTGGCCGACAATTAATCACAGCAGCGACAACTCTGGGTTAACTCTCTAAGCGGTTCGCACGTACAATTCCGCCAAACCGATGATGTCTTCAAAGCGGTTGTCACGTATAATTTTCAACCTCCAAAACGTTCCTAAAATGGATGTAATGTACATTTCGGCCAGTGTTTTCCCCTATGGAGTTTAGGAGGGTCAGGTCGATTGTTTAGGAACTGCACACCTACTCTCTGAGGCACAAAGACGCTGATAGCTTTTCATGGCTTTGTAAATCTCTATTCCGAAGTATTTTGTTTGCGGTAACAGATGTATCTCTAACTGCACCACTTAAATATCTTGGATGAATTTCGTAAATAAGATAGAAATCATTCTCTTAAAGAATATTTTTATTTGTACTTTTAGAACCCATTATTTCTTATGGAATGATCTTCGAGACTTGACGAGCTTTATGTGTATTAAAAATTAGCAATCTATAATGTCTATTTATATATCTATTTATAACCGGAAGTAAAGAGACAGTAACGAGGGTGGGTTTCCCGTATTCCAATCTAGTCGACAAAGGGTGGAGTAAAAAATCATAGAACACTTTGGTCACTGACACAATGAAACTTCAGCGTATTTTTGGAAACTTTTTTTCCTTGTGTGTACCACTCGGAGGGTTAAACATTTATTATTAAGACTTGTTAAAATATATGTACACCGCAAATCATACCCAAACAGGGCTCAAATAAGGCCGAGGACAAAAATAAATAGTGCCGAGCGGAAAACACCTCTCTCGGTCTCAACTCCTTTCAGAAGAAAGTCCGTTCCCCGTCGTTCCGACCGGGCATCTCCTCTTCACCCCTCTTTGTGAGGGCCGTGGGGGGGAATCCCCCCCCCTCGGTCAAATTTTCGCCTCCACGGAATAAATGTCCTTTTCTGCAGCTGGCGGGGGTGGCATCCATCGCCCCCCCTCATGTTGAACCTTTACCAACCCTCTCTCGGGATGTCCGTCTTCGGCCGTCGAAACAAAAACAGGGGCCCATGTAACACCAGCTCCAATCTTGAGTCTAGTATTACAGATACCTCTATCCATTCCATGTTCTACCGCTTCATAAATTCGAGGACAGACAAAAAGATAACTTAGGCTATTATTATATAAGAGATTACTAATAAAAAGAGTAATTAAAGATTAAACCATTACTAAAACGCAATCACTAATAACATCTAAAATAACGCCCTTTTCTTGTAGTAAACAACAGTGTGAGACTTCCATAATTAAAAATTTAGTCTAGAAGACAATATGTCCATAAAGATTATATCTACTTCCTCGGGTTCTTTAAAAACTAAAATTAACTAGTTCATTAAAAGCAATTTCTACGCCACAAGTTTTCTTTTAAAAATCTAAACTCGACTACGCACACGCTTGTCAATTATGAACGGTCGTCTAGGAAGACATTTAAGTCAGACGTATTAAATGACTTAAAAACTTAGTTTACAAGTCATATTAATATCTTAACAATTTATAACTGCCTCAACAAGTGTTTTATTTCTGTGCTACAGCGACGGAAAAAATGATGACTTCATTTGTTAAACGGGATCAATTACTTTAGAAAAACTAAAAGTGGAGAACGATAAATTACAGATGAATGGTAATATTCTTTTAAGTCTCTGTTCATACCTTAAATGAACATAGTACCTTTCGTGACTTAAAATCTTCATTATGACTGCCCTTTTTTGAATTCATCTTAAAATCAAATATTCTGCTAGTTTTAGAATGAATTTTTAGAATGAGTTCTTTAATAACGCTCTAGCTTTATAAAATAATTTAGTTTTATCGTTTCAAGTAGTATATATTTTATAATAGCATAAAAATACACACCAAATGTCAAAAAATGATAGTCACTTACCTGCAAGATAACTTTTGTTGTGTATATATATATATATATATATATATATATATATATATATATATATATATATATATATATAAGAAACTAAGTTTTAATATCAAATGAAAAAGAAATTTATTTTATTCCGTAAATAAAAACTTTGAAAGTATCTGGAATTTTTAAATTAAAAAAAATGAAAACTGTTAAGAAATAGAAATTTCTTAAAAGTATTAGCCTTTATCAGGCTAGAATGTAAAAAAAATCGGTTGAATTAATATAATTGATGTTCACAGAATAAGTCTCTTATATTTAGTATAAAAAAATATGTTTCAAATTTAAAAATTACAAAAGTTTTATTTACCTTTTTAATTTGCAGGTTTGTGGATGTCTATTTATTTTACTTCATCTATATTTTTTTTCAATTTATTACTTTGTATAACAAAACTAAACATCTTTTATTAAGTTAGAGCCTTGTGAATAATGTAGAAAAGTTTTTATTCTAAGCAGAGCAGAACATTTTATTTTATATTAAATCAAAAATTCTCTATTTTAATATAGACTTTTCAGTTCGGAAAATACTGCACCCATTGAAAAGGTATTGTCTATATGTTTAAGGGGACATAAAGATTGCGTATTTTTCAAGACTTGGGGCCGATTGTAGTTAAACGCATATCTCTTTTATGTCATCTTCTGTCGGCAAAATTGCGGAGATAGCAGGTTTTGGGTTTGGTTTGGGACGCTATGCTCTACTTTTGCAGCACGAGACTAATGAGGCCGGGACCTACTGTTTAAAGCTGATTTCGAATGGTTACGAACATCCATGCCTCGGTGGGATTCGAATCTACGAATTCCGGTAGGTTCAAATTTCAATTTTAGTTTTGTATTTTTTTAAAAATTACCATGCTCAAGACTGGGATTTAAAAATTGATTTGGGGTGAAAATCGGGTATTTCTTTTACTGTTTTATTTAAAAGATCATAATGTTAACTTTCCAAGGTAGTTTTTTGTTTGTGAAATGAGAAGTTATAACAAATTTTCTTCTGCATGGACTCTCCGGAAGTTATGTTTAAATAACCGGTAATAAAGTTTGAATGAATCTTATTTGTAAACAAATCAGTCAATTCTAGATTTCTTTTAAAAATAGACTTTTTTTTGATAGTTTCAGTTCAATTCCAACTTAAATCATTTGCATGAAAAAAAAAAAAAAAAAAAAGAGGAAAATGTTTGCTGTAAGCAAAAATTATTTTTATTGCTTCAAAATGAATCTGTTTTATAACTTAATCATAAAGTAATAATTTTTCTTGTTAGAAATGCAGAAAACTGCCTAAAAAATTCGGGCATGTATGCGCTTTTGTAATAAAAACCAGGTACATTCTGCGCATATATGCGCTTATGATGCAAATGGGTTAAAAGCAAGAGAATTTTTAATGGGTGTAATAAACATTTTGAAAAACTTTTCTGCAATAAAATCTTTAGATGCATTTCCGAGAAACTGTGTTTTGACCTTTTATTATTTAAGAATAACGGGATAACAAAAAAAAAAATGTTATAATGAAATGAAACTTATAACACATAATTTATATATTATAAGGAGTGTAACGAACTATAAGTTTGATTGTAAAAAGAGTTTTAAAAATTTTTTAGCAATTTTTATAACATTATATACGGATTTTTTCCTAAGAAAATATCTGAAATTTTACTTCAGTACTGAATTTCTCTTATAAATTTTCATGCTGGTCTTGGATCTATAATAACATTCTTTTAATGGGAGGGGGGGGTTCCTAAAGTATTTATAGCCTGAAAAAACTATTTTTTGAATTATATATTTTGTCTCACAATGTTAATGGTGAGTAACAAAAATTGCCTGATTTTTTTTCCGCGTATGTGTAAAAAATTTTGCGTAATTTTTAAAACTTTTGCATGTTTATATATTTTTATATGCTTAAATATTGTAGAAGCAACTTAACTGATATTATTTTTTGCTGTTTTTCCAAATATGGTACCTTAATAATTTTGCTCTATTATTTAAAAATTAAAGTTAAACATTTGGGAGTAAACTAAAATACGAGGCAGGTTTTTTAAAAGTAAGTACCGCTTTGATATTAAAACCACACATAGGCACTTTTCTTCGATTAATTTTATTTTTATATGAAGATTTGTACTAATCTACTTACCATATATTTTTTTTCATATAAAAGCCCATCTTATTTGAGAAACAGCTTTTAAATCCCATTCTTAATGAAATCTACCGCCTGGCCACACACTATCTAAACGTTTGGTTTTTGCCCCTCCCAGTCAGCATATTCTGTCCCCAGCGGGAGGCAAATTTATAATAATTTGAGTGCTGGGGAAGCACTTCATAAAAGACACATCTTAAAGCTTGAGAAAACTCATTTAATAAAGATGAAATCTTAAGGCGTCTGTTCTCTGAGACGTTTCCATCTTCTTTCTGCACCAATTCTTCAGTAATGTCAGAAAATCGCTCACTTCACTCCTGATCGTGTACATCAGTGCGACCAACTTTAAATATTCTTGAGAAAACTCATTTAACATAGATTAAATAGTAAAGCGTCTGTTCTCTGAAACGTTTCCACCTCCTTTCTGCACCAGGTCTTCATTTGTCAGAAATCGCTGTCATTCCTCTTCATGCATATTTGTGCGGAACTATAAATGCTTTTGAGAAAACTCATTTAACATAGATTAAATAATAGCGTCTATTCTCTGAAACGTAAATCCTTTCTGCACTAGGTCTTCATAATGGCAGAAATCGATCACTTTTATCATGCGTATTAGTGTACCAACTAAAGTTCTTGAGAAAACTCATTTAAAAAGTTTAAATTTAAAGCGTCTGTTCTCTGAACGTATACATTTTCTACCAGGTCTTCATTAATGGCAGAAAATCGATTACTTCACTCCTCAACATGCATATTAGTGCGACCAACTTTAAATATTCTTGAGAAAACTCATTTAACATAGATTAAATAGTAAAGCGTCTGTTCTCTGAAACGTTTCCACCTCCTTTCTGCACCAGGTCTTCAGTAATGTCAGAAAATCGTTCACTTCATTCCTCTTCATGCATATTAGTGCGGCAAACTATAAATGCTTTTGAGAAAACTCATTTAACATAGATTAAATCGTAAAGCGTCTATTCTCTGAAACGTTTCCACCTCCTTTCTGGACTAGGTTTTTATTAATGGCAGAAAATCGCTCACTTAATTCCTCATCATGCGTATTAGTGTGACCAACTAATGTTCTTGAGAAAACTCATTTAAACATAGATTAAATCGTAAAGCGTCTGTTTTCTGAAACGTTTCACCTCCTTTCTCCACCAAGGTTCTTCATTAATGGCAGAAAATCGATTACTTACCTCATCATGCATATTAGTGCGACCAACTTTAAATATTCTTGAGAAAACTCATTTAACATAGATTAAATAGTAAAGCGTCTGTTCTCTGAAACGTTTCCACCTCCTTTCTGCACCAGGTCTTCAGTAATGTCAGAAAATCGTTCACTTCATTCCTCTTCATGCATATTAGTGCGGCAAACTATAAATGCTTTTGAGAAAACTCATTTAACATAGATTAAATCGTAAAGCGTCTATTCTCTGAAACGTTTCCACCTCCTTTCTGGACTAGGTTTTTATTAATGGCAGAAAATCGCTCACTTCACTCCTGATCGTGTACATCAGTGCGACCAACTTTAAATATTCTTGAGAAAACTCATTTAACATAGATTAAATAGTAAAGCGTCTGTTCTCTGAAACGTTTCCACCTCCTTTCTGCACCAGGTCTTCAGTAATGTCAGAAAATCGTTCACTTCATTCCTCTTCATGCATATTAATGTGACCAACTAAATATTCTGAGAAAACTCATTTAACATAGATTAAATCGTAAAGCGTCTATTCTCTGAAACGTTTCCACCTCCTTTCTGGACTAGGTTTTTATTAATGGCAGAAAATCGCTCACTTCACTCCTCATCACTCATATTCTTCCGGCCAACTTTAAATACTCTACAACGCATTTTTATCATTCCTACTCAAGCAATATTGCCCAGTTCTAAACATATATACATAGAAACAGTTCTTGAAATTTTACGCAATTTTAGTTGTATGTTAGTTCTATAAAACTTATGATGATATTCAGAGGATTTTTAAAAAATTTTATATTAATAATAGGACTATCGTTCATACCTTAAAATCTAGATATGTAAATTAACTTGTACATAACATTAAATTTATATTTGTATTTTAAAGCGACACTGGACACTGGAAGAATCTATTTTGGGGCACATAGGACCGTAGACCTTTTTTCCCCAATAATAATATTTGCAAGTAAACAGAATTATCATTCACTGGCTGATGGTTTAGATATAATCAGTAGGAAATGGAAAAAGAGAGGAGGAGAAAGAGTAAAGAGGAGAGAGAAGAGTGAAAGTGAAATTCAAATACCACATAGAATATTACTGTATTCAAAGTCAAATTATACTGGAAAAATAAGAATACTTCATTGCTATAAAATAAATTTGAAACACTAATTTTAGAGTTATTAAAAAGCAAAGGAAGATCATTAGAAGAAAGTTGTGCAATGTCATAGTTAACAAAAAGCCATTCAATGAATGGAAACTGAGAAGAGTTGTTTCTTTGTGAGTACGCATTTATCCGAATTTTTAAATATCAGCATTATTGAATTTCATGCTTAAACACCCAATTCAGAGTTACTTCCTCGTAGAAAAAAATATGAATAAAGGAAATGAAAATTGTTCACGCCGCATTGTATCGTTTATGAGTTGGATATTAAAGCGTTGAAAATGGTTATTAATGATTGCGCCGCAGATAAATTTGGCGTAGGTGACATTCTTTCTCACGAAAGTAAAGCTAAGCTTTTATTTCACACGATTTTATCTGACCTTAGTTCCCTTTTTACAAATGAACACCAGTTTCAACGCCTAGTTCTGCTATTTCCTTTCAACCGAGTTGAAATGAAAAAGATGGTACAGCTTCTTTCATTTCCTAAATGCACAGGAAGTGAGTCCCTCTCTTCTCTTGTAGGAAGCTAGACGGAAGCAGATGAAAACAGAGATAAAATCATCCCACAGAGAAACAGGAAAGCAATAAATGTTTAATTTGTCTAGATTAAGTATGCAAATGTTACATCAATCGTATTATAGATCTTCAACGTCTTTTCTTTATTTGAGTCTGGTAATGTGTTTATTGAAATGTCTCAGACATGTAAAAGCAATCAATCCTCTATATAATAATAGCCTAAGTTATCTGTACATCTGTCCACGAATCTATGAAGCGGTTGGATCAGGAATGGATAGAGGCATCCATATTGGATTCTTGAGGATTTAGGGTCAGAAAAATTCAAATCGAGTTCGAAAATTTTCGAAATCTACCCCTTCCCACTTTTCGATCGTTTAATGCCATTATTATTTCAAGCCCTATTTTCACCGGTTAAGAGCAGGCGATTAAATTCATCAATTTATCACAATATAAGTAGATGAAAATAACATTTTTTTCTAGCATTATGACGTCATTCATTTATTCATTTCTTATTTTAAATCATTTAAACATCATCTGCATTATTTTCATACTTTTTATCACTGAACTTAGATATTATGTAAATAATTTTCTTTTATATTTGGATTAAATAATAGATTACGTACATATGTGATAATTTTAAATTCAAATATCGATTATTTTTTGTAGCAATTAAAATTTTGTCACCGGAGTTAACAACAATTTTTTTCATAAAAGTATAGGAGTCTATTTCACGGACTAATAAATATCTAACGTTTAATATATATATATATATATATATATATATATATATTATATATATATATATATATATATATATATATCTTTGAAAATTAAGAAGTTTGTTCATTTGTGTATTTGTTTTTTATATATAACCACACAGTTTGCAATCGATTCGCTGTTTTGGATATGATTCATATATACCGCCGCTGTCATTATTAAAACCTCTGCTGTCCATCCTATCACCTAATATGACAAGATCAATTAAAGTTGGCAACTAACGTACGGTCAGTAAAGAAAAATAAATTATTAAGCGTGTACCAGATAATTATCAGCCAAAAAATAAACCATTTTTTACCTGCCTCATAGGGTACGTTACAATTCTGTTAAATTAAAAAATTTACTGATCCCGTCATACGACGGGATCAGTAAAATTCAATTCAGTAAATGCTAATTATGAGTTATGATTTCAGTAAATGCTAATTATGAATAACTATTAAAAATAAAATCTACCAAAGTTAAATTCTCAATTTTTTATATAAATTTAATTGTACCTTTTTTTACTGAAATGTCAATGTTTATTACTTGATTTTATGCTTCTAAATAACATAAGCATTCTGGTGTCCTCTGCGGTGGAATCCTGCATTGCGTTCCTGCTACAAAACAGTCAACTTATCTATGGTGTTTTATGAGCGAAGTCAAACGATCCGCCGCATTAAGATAAAATAAAAACTTATGCCACTGGGTGGTGATACTCTTTAATAGCCTTTTCTTCTTAGTTAGAAAATATATTCCCGTTGGAAGGAAAACTATTATTGTAAAATGGCTATAGATCTTTCTATTAAATGCAACAATTTTCTTAAAACTCAAATCCTAATTGTTTTTGCAGTGTGAGGATTTGTGTTGTGGAGTTTCCGTAAATGCATTGCTTGAGTATTTGGTAGTTCTACTGAAAACAGCTATAGACCTTTTGATTAAATTGAACAATGTTCTTAAAAATCAAATCATAATTGTTTTTGTAGTGTGATGATTTGTCTTGTGGAGTTTCCATAAATACATTGCTTGAGTATTTGGTAGTTCTACTGAAAATAGCTCTGCAACAAGAAGCAATAGTAAATGGAAACATATGCCACTCTGGGTGGTGATAACTCTTTAAAAGTCTTTTCTTCGTAGTTAGAAAATATATTCCCGTTGGAAGGTAAACTATTATTGTAAAATGGCTATAGATCTTTCTATTAAATTGAACAATTTTCTTAAAAATCAAATCATACTTGTTCCTGTAGTGTGATGATATGTTTTGTGGAGTTTCCATAAATACATTGCTTGAGTATTTGGTAGTTCTACTGAAAATAGCTCTGCAACAAGAAGCAATAGTAAATGGAAACATATGCCACTCTGGGTGGTGATAACTCTTTAAAAGTCTTTTCTTCGTAGTTAGAAAATATATTCCCGTTGGAAGGTAAACTATTATTGTAAAATGGCTATAGATCTTTCTATTAAATTGAACAATTTTCTTAAAAATCAAATCATACTTGTTCCTGTAGTGTGATGATTTGTCTTGTTTCCATAAATGCATTGCTTGAGTATTTGGTAGTTCTACTGAAAATAGCTCTGCAACAATAAGCAATAGTAAATGGAAACGTATGCCACTCTGGGTGGTGATAACTCTTTAATAGTCTATTCTTCGTAGTTAGAAAATATATTCCCGTTGGAAGGAAAACTATTATTGTAAAATGGCTATAGGTCTTTCAATTAAATTGAATAATTTTCTTAAAAATCAAATCATAATTGTTCTTGTAGTGTGATGATTTGTCTTGTGGAGTTTCCATAAATACATTGCTTGATTATTTGGTAGTTCTACTGAAAATAGCTCTAGCAATAGTAAATGGAAAATCTGTGGGCCAAGTGATCTCTTTATTGATGAGAAGATAATTGAGAGAGTAGCAGAGCCGGTTAAAAATACAACCTCTCACTCTTTCTCGAATTCTCCATAAGATAGCATACAATATAATTCATCCTTAAAAGTTTTAGCCTTATGTCTCTGGGCAAAATACCGCTGTATTACAGGAAGAAAGTGTATTAGAATGCATAAGCGTTTGATTTTACAACAGAAAACTGGGAAAAGAGGACTGGAAGCTAGGAATTACTAGTTTGGTAAAATGTACAACATATGCTGTGCTGCTGAGAAATTTAAGACATGCTGATTAAAATGACATATTCCCAAGCTACATGACATCCACTCAAGATATGTCGGGTGACAGCTAACTTTCAAACATTTCTTTGCCGATTATTTCAAAAAGAACTAAAATTTTAACATCACGTGTTTTTGGATGAATGGTATATGGTGTAATTAATTGTTCAAATTATCTTTAAATGCAGACGGGCAACGTGAAGAGATTATTACAAAGCGTAGGCTGCGGGATAGCGAATTACTTTTAGTATGTTCGAGTGGCAGCTGAGGTCAGACATTCTGACAAACGTCTGCTTCATTTCTACTTTTATAAGAATAAAAGAGTTGTCACCTCCATTAGTAATTGTTCAGACAGATTTTTACATCCATGTGATCTAAAGGTCAGAAAAAGGTTGAATTCATTTTGGAAAAATTGTTGGTTTAATGAGTGTAAAACATACATATATCACTTGACCTACATTTCTTTTGAATTTTAATGAGTAGTGACAAGTTTTTTGCCTCATAATTTTATTCAGTTAATGAATGTTATATATATATATATTCCTTTAAATCATAATCACGCATGTCTTCTAAAGTACTTAGCTCTTAGTGTTCTATTTATATTGTGTGTGAGATATATCTTCTTTTAAAATTAAATGGCTAAGGGATGAACATTTTCAAAAAACTATTTTAACAATTGAATTCAATTAATTTCTAAGGTTTTCAGCACTTATGTGATATCTTTCCTGATGAAGCAGTCCTGATGGAATTTTCCCATTTATTGCGTAGAGTTAAAGCAAAAGAAATATTTTTTAGGAAATCTTACTATTTTCTTTATTTTACTCAAAAACTTGGGTAAGCATTTTGTTGGATTAAGCGGACAGAGTAACAATAGCCCATTGATAACTCAAAAAGATATGGCGGAAAAAAATTATTTGTCATGATTCGGAGATTTATGATTCACTCCTTTCAACACATGAGTTAATCAGACTGCAAATCACTACTTCCATTCAAACAGCTGCATAATACATATTAACTGTAAGATGGGAACAAATAGAACACGAGCACCCTAGCTATTTAATATCTTACAAGTATAAACAAAGAGACGAGGGGATTCCAAACTTAGCAAATTTGTTACATTCTTACATATTTAAAAATTTCCAATCTCCAAATTTCAAAAACTACGTGCCTAAAATAGACTATCGTAAATTAACTATCTTGAAGGGAGAAATCTGAACACAATATTTACGATAATCATTACTTCAGATAGTTTTGTTTATTCATATTATGAACCAATTAATAAGGTTTATAACAAGAAATTTTCAAAAGCCCATGTTCATCTTATACTGAATATGCGGAATGTAAAACTTTTTGAATGTATTTCAAATAATTCTGTGTATAGTGAAATATAAATTTCATTCTTCGACTTTCCTAACATGCAATAATATATGGTTTTACCTAAACAAGGCATAACATATAATTTAGTTATTAAAGAAACTAGACAATGTTAGCAAGAAATTCTTATTTAGGAAATCGTCTAGAAATTGTTTTTTTTTTAAATTGAAGGAAATCAAAAACTATTTGAGAAAAGTTTAATTGAACTGTGTTAGTGTTAGATATTATTTAATGCATGTAAGTAATGCAACTTATAACGAATAATGGACTCCAGTTTATACTTTCTACCTTTTAATTTTCTCTGGTGTTATACACTTATGCATCACGTCTGCATGCATATGTGTGTGATGGCAGAAAAACTTTCTAACTATTTCTCTATTAATATACGTAAATGCACATCCATCTCAGTATATGCTATCAATATATCTCTACATGTATGCATATAACTATATGTATTGTATACAACTTATAACGAATGAGGGACTTGAGTTTAAACTTTCTATCTTTTATTTTTCTCTGATGTTATACACCTATGCATTACGTCTGCATGCATATGTAGACAATGACAGAGTAATCCTTTAACTGTTCGTCTATTAATATACGTAAATGCACATTTATCTCAGTATATGCTATCAATATATCTCTACATGTATGCATATATTTCTTCAGTAGACCAATGGTTGAACGGTGGCCGAATGGTTAGAGCACTGATATTAGGAGGCAGAGTTCGTGGGTTTGGATTCCACTGTAGAATGAATATCCATAGCCGTTCGGAATCGGCTTAAACCCGGTTCTGATAAGGAAGGCCAGGAGCCTGGTTGACTGGCTCACCGCTAATCAAGGCGCCATCATGCGGCCATGATTTTAACCTAAAACCACACCGCAAGGGTCAAAGTACCCCTTCACAAATGGCCATCACAACTGCCCTGTGCAGATATTGATTCCCTCACAAACACCTGCTCTCATGTCAGAAAGTTCCATGTAGTACACCGGGTCAACCGGACTTTTCACCTGGGCAGGATTCCTGCGGAATATCCCCCACACTTTTGTAAACTGCATTAATTGTACTTATAAGTCTAGATTTTCTAAATTTTTTTGTTATTTTAAATTTTATGGCCGGAATGCTGTCTTGGCCCCTGCGTAACTCATTGTTGCCGGACGGTCAGACCTAACCAGCAATTCAACACCCTACACCCGACTTCGGGTGGGTGTCTGGTTACAGGTAGTACACGGCTTAAGCAGTAGGATCCGGTCTCATTAGCCCTTGTTACAAAAAAGTAGGCTGTAGTACTCCAAGTCATACCAAATCAGTATATCAGTGTGTATGAGTGTCATGTATAATCTTAAGATTGCAAACAAATAGTATAAATTTCTTTTTAATTCATATAGCATGACAGAGTAAGTATGCGTATTGCGTTCATATTAAAGATATTTAAATAAATATCAATGTACAAGCAGAGTAGAATTTTGGAGTTTAATAACAAAACTTTAAGACAAATAAAATATGATTATCAGTCAGTGGCTTAGAGAGAAATTTTACCAAGGGGAGAATTTCTCCCTCTCAATTCATATCTCAAAATTAATACAGCAATCCTAATAAGGGGAGGGAGGTTACAAACCTCCCATTCATTTCCTTCTTTACGCTACTGATATTTGTTATTTTTGCCAGGGTAATAATTCTAATAATCTGATACCGTCAATACAGGTTAACTATGCTGAACTATCCTCTGGTTTTAGCAGATAAAAATTTCGTTACAATTATTTTGATAAATGATTTTAAGTCATACCCCATTACACCTTTCCTGCATTAATAAATATATCATCATAAATAATGGAGGCCAAAAATTTTTTTTTCGCATATCCATTTTTGAAATACCCTGGGGATTGAGAAATTCGATAATTATTTAGTTAAGAAGAACTACCTCATTGATAAATTATATTTCAAAACACATCATTAATTTTATTTTTAATTGAGGGAAATTATTGCGTAATAAGCTTTATTTAATCTCGAGATCAACCTTACAGTGTAAACACGACGTAAAATATGCATACGTAAAATGACCGTAATTCATTAACTGGTATATTCTTATCTTTATTCTCCTAATTATAATTCCAATTAAGTCAAAAATGCTTCTTTACGTCTAAGAAAAAGTTAATTATTCTCTGGGTTCATGAAGAAAAGTAAAGAAGATTCTATAAAAGGAAATTCTAATTGCGTGAAAAAGGATCAGATGATTTGTATGTTAATTATTCTTGTGTGCATAAAATTACAGTTGACATCTGTGACTAAGTCCAAACGTGTCTTTTATAGAGCATTGTAGATTTAATTATCTATTATAAAAACTGCCAGCAATTTTTTCATAAAGAATTCAGTCTTAATGTGATTCTGTTATGCATCGAATGTAAATATGTCAGAAATATGATTCTAATTCAACATTTATTTTAATTTAACGGTACACAACTCTACAATACAAAAAAAGTCTTAACTCTTATGTTACTTATAATTTTGCTTTAAAAATAAATCAGTTTTTGTGTGTTCAGACTGTACATAATTTTATTCCTGTCATAACTTGATCAATTTATGTTTATATACAGCGAGCTTCCATTTAGTAAAAATTTCCAAAAACAAATATTTTTAAAAAACTGTAAAAAAGTCTTAATTCATATCTTATTTATAATTTTGCTTTAAAAATAAATGAGTTTTTGTGTGTTCAGACTGTACATAATTTTATTCCTGTCATAACTTGATCAATTTATGTTTATATACAGCGAACTTCCATTTAGTAAAAATTCCCAAAAACGAATATTTTTAAAAAAACTTAAAAAGAAAAGTCTTAACTCGTGTCTTATTTAAAATTTTGCTTTAAAAATAAATGAGTTTTTGTGTGTTCAGACTGTACATAATTTTATTCCTGTCATAACTTGATCAATTTAGGTTTATATACTGCGGACTTCCATTTAGTAAAAATTTCATAATACATATATCATTAAAAAACTTTGAAAACAGTTTCTTAGTATTGGTATCATACATTCACTCTCCAGGAATTTTAGGGATGACTTTCCTTAGTACAAAAACTTATTAATAATCTGTTTATGACGTAAAACGTAAACATAAGCATTTTAAATTTTACCAAAAGGATAGTTACCTAGTTAAAAAATTACAAGCTATGTTTAAAGTATTTTCCGTAATAAGTAAGCTTTTATAAAGAATTTTATTTAAAGAATCTTCTATATATATTGAACTTTTTTTTGTACTTTTAGTCTTCAATACATGGAGATTTGACTGTTATCTTTTAAATTAACAAATCATAAAATAATATACTATCAGTAAAGGAAAAAACATTTTCATTGTGTTGTACATTATTTTACAATTAGCAAAATCTCATGAAGATGACTATAAGGTATTTATACGAATAAGAAATCTTTAATTGTTTAATTAGTATCAATACTTATTTTCATTTTAAAATATATTGCAAAGTAAGGGAAGCTTTTTATGATAAAAGGAATGTATTTCAATATTGAGTACTTGCACTAATATTTTCAGGAGAATTTTTATCAATATTCTCTTAAAGTAAATAGCTATTGCAGCTTCCTATGTTTATCAGAATAAGATAATATTTCCTCTACATTAAGCATAATGGTTGGAGGAAATGTCTCACATATCTTTCCGATACATATAACTATTAGAATATTTCTTGAAAGTCAGTGCTAGACTAATAGGATGCTATTTGTTGTAATCAGGAAGTACGAAAAACTCTGGATTTTGTACACTCACAAAGGAATTAAGTTCATATTACCATTATATTTCATGAATCGTGTCTAGTTCTTATCGTTATAAGATCTGATTATTTTTCTTTGCATAAACTAAACTATAGCTCAAGAGATAAGGTGATACACCTTGGTACCAGTATTCATGTTTTTAGATCTTATTGATTGAATGAATGAATGTAGCCTTTTGGAACGGACTTTAAGATGTTTTTATTTAATTAGCTCCTTGTTGAAAAAAAAATCCGTGTTTAAAATCAAATCAAACCTTTTTATAACTAATTTTAAGAGTTAAAAATGTTTCAGAACATTTAGTTATAGAGATATAAAAGAAATAATTACCAATACCTGATCACTTGCTTACAGGAACTGTATAATATCTAGCTGTTATAATCAATGCAAAACCAATAATAATTATACTTTTGCAATTATGCTGTACTTTAAATAGTTCTGACCTATCACAAAAAAGGTTAGAAATATAAACGTGCATTTTTCAATTTCAACCACTGATGTTTTCTGAAGATACAAAATGTCAAACAGGTCTTTAAATGTAATATACTATTTTGATCTGCTATTGAATTAAAATGTATCCCCTAACTGTCAAATAAGAAACAACTATTAGACAAAAATATTAAACCTAATTACCCCTATTAACAATGCTCACAACTATTTGTGAATTATCCAAGTCCATAGAATAGTGTCGTCAAATTTGTGGCCCCCGGACGGACTCCAATTAATTTTTGTTGCCCTTCAAGGTACTCAATTTCATGAAATAAAAATGTAAATGATGATATCTTTCCCAAATTCATAGATATTTCCCACATTTACGTTATTAAAATAAGATTTTATATTTAAACGCGAAAATGAAAATAAAACAATATACCGATTTGCTAGATGGGACGAAAAATATTTTTGACTATCTAAACATCGTAAACTGTATGCTAATCTAAATTTTAATTTGCTATCTTTTTTTATTTTAGAAAACCTATTTAAGAAGTTACTTCGGCTAAAAATTTGTATTTAGCCATGTAATATATGTTGCCCAACAATTATAACCACAAACTGTCATTGAGATTTCGCATAGTTTCATAATGCTTCTTTCAAATTTTACTTTCATGTTTTTTTAATAATAAAACTAATCATTAACAAAATTAATTGACTTTTTAATTGCTATCTTCCTTAGTAAACGGAAGGCTTAGAGAAGATAAAATAGCCCGCAGTCTAAAAAAAGTTGGACAATGCCGCCATAAAGATTATTATTCTTCTCGCATTGTTGATAAACCTTTAATTATAAAATTATTCCCATTCCTTAATACAATGATGGGTAAATTACAACCCGAAGGAAAGATGTTGCTTACTTAGAGCTCTATTCAGCCTGTCCCAGATTATTAGAAACAATATTTGAGAAATTTTCGGTATGAGTTAAAAAAATAACTTGAAAGTGTGTTCAATTTCTGTTGTTTTACTTTTGTTGTTCAATTTTAAAGTGTCGTTTTACTTTGAATCATTCTTCTCTAAACGCCTACAGTAAATAAAAAATGTCTTTCTTCACATCTAATCAGTTAGTCCCTATTTGTAGTTAAAAAATATAGTTTTATAGTTCAACACCTTAAACAAGCGATCGGAGAATAATTATAAATACTATTTGGTTTGTCATATCTCACAAAATATAAACTGAATAATGTTATTTTACCAAATAATAAATGTGTGATCTTATTAAGTTTTAGGTTGAATCATTCTTTTCTAAACGCCTACAGTAAGTATTAAGGGTTCTCAAGACCTTAAGATATCGGAGAATAATTTTAAATACTGTTTGGTTTGTCATATCTCACAAAATATAAATTGAATAAATTCAGTGCTTTTATAAATTATAAAAGTATCTCTTAGCTTGTGAAAAAAAAGTTATTTAATAAGCAATAATTAATAAGTAATTAGTGAAATATAATGAATATTAGGTTTTAGTTCTTTAACTTAAAATTTATAAAATGTACTTAAAAACACGATTGCAACTTTAATATGATTTCGGAATGAAAACCTTTAACCAATTTTAGAGTTATAGTTATAGATTGAATATGTAACATTACTTTAGTTGTTCTTCTACATTTAAAAAAAATAAATAGTTAATAAGGTAAGAAATAAGGTAAGACATATAAATGTTGTTCTTTGATATCGAAATGATTAAATTTAGATTTAAAGTGAAGTTTCTTAATTATTTTAAACATTCATAAAATTTCATAAAATTTTATGCAATAGTTGGAGAATATTCATGAACTCAAAAATAAATGAGATAAATGACTTTTAATATCCTTTTTACCGTGCATTTTACATGATATCTGTGTTACCTGATACGCATACTGCTGTACTTAATTAAATTGTACAAATTTATTTTCAGGAATTTTTTTAATTGTTTAAAAATAACCATTCTGCTATACATATTTTTTCAGTGAAATAAATATTTTAAAAATTTAAGGGGGCTGAGTTCCATAAAATAAAATCTAACAGTAATTTTTTTTAAATATTTCCTCACTTTTACTTGGATTAGTCTAATTTTAGCACCTGGAGTTTTTTCTCTTTCATAGATAAAGATTCATTCACTGTTTTTCCGGACAATCCTTATACTGATACAAGTTCTTCTACACCTTTTCCACGTCATTACTTTCTCTACATAATGCATCACGTTGCTTATCTAATTTACTACGAAGTAAAAGGGTAGGTTTGTGATCCCGCATATAATTCATTAAGATACTTCCAGTACCCAAGGCCATGTAAAACACTGTTTTTCAGATACACTGATATACATAAGGTCCTTGAAGTCAGATGTTGTTAAAGGATTTCTAAGTATAAAAAATAATTTTATCTCATAATTGAAATTTTCATTATCAAACAGATAAAAATTTCTAATGGGTTTAATTTTAAATGATAGAAACATTACCATCTATTTTAAAAAAGAAACACGATGTCTCTTCATTTGAAGTTTTTGTAGATTTCGTTTATTCTTAGCAAGCATTTTTAAAATTAAAACTGAGATATTTAACTACTATAACTACATCTTTAGCTTTAAAATATTGGTTATGGAAAACTTTATATTAGGAAGTTTTTGATCACAAAACTTATGCTTTTATGGGTATTCGAGGTAAAAGTTAAAATTAAAATTATGATATATGAAAATCCTGATTATATAAATTTATATGACATATGTAAAGCAAATCGTATGTGTAACGAAGTTTGAAATATTAATTACATGTATTTAAAAGTAATCAAATCATATGTAGGAAACATGTGTAATTCTAATTGCATTCTTATAACATTTAATGCTTATTTCATTTTGAGATTTGAGAATTTAAATATAAGTGGGTTAGCACAAATCTTAATATGTACTTATACTAACAAAAATATTGCGATAAACTTGTCATAAGAATGTAAAGAGATGAGATATTCATTTATACTGTTTGAGCGTAGTACATACTATAGCAGATTGAAAATTAAAAAATTGTAATAAATTACTTTGTTTTGCCACATTATTTACTAAACTTCTTTGATGAATATAAACAGTTTATCTTCATATTTCTTATGCCTTTTTTACTGTAGAAAATGTAACTTTTTTATGGTGTAACAACTCGAACTTTTAATGGAAACATTGGTATAAGTTTCTTAAACCAAGCATATAAAGTTTAAACTTAATTTATTAAACCAGAATTTAGATTGTTCTCAGAGATATTCTTAAATCAAAATTAAAATTTGTTGCTATCCAGATGTAGACAATTTATATATAAATTACTCTAAATAAAAGTTTCTCGAACTCTGCTCCACGGAGGACTTAATGTTCCGCAAAACAACTCCTAGAGCTTTTCAAAAATGTAGGACATCTTTTAAATTAAAAATAGTTTATCAAACATATTTTAAGTTTAAAATTAAGAATGTTTTTCACAAACAAAATGGATCACAAACAAAATATATGAATATTATGACATTTTGTTCTGTAGGTATGATAATACTAAATTATTAAAAGAACATTGTGGATATAATAGAGTTTAATTTAATTTAAATTTTTAGGTCTTTTTTTCATGTATATGTTTTCTGTGTGTAATAAGAAATTAATGAAGTAAAATATTTAAAGGTGAAATTTTATGTCCTGCGATCTCAAATGACGTAACTATATTTATGTTAATGTATTTTTCGTTTATTTTTAAAAAGTAAAAATATTCAAAGTAAATTTTTTACTGCATTGATTTCGAATTTATATGTATGAACTTTGAGAAAATGCGAAATATTTATGCAAAGTAAAATTTATTGCTTCGCATTGAATTTTGAATTTCATAAATATTTGTGCAAAGTAAAATTTATTGCTTCGCATTGAATTTTGAATTTCATAAATGCTCCACGACTGAACAAATTTGAACAAATGCAAAATATTTGTGCAAAGTAAAATTTATTACTTCGCATTGAATTTCGAATTTCATAGCTGTTCCGTGATTGAACAAATTTGAGAAAATGCTAAATATTTATGCAAAGTAAAATTTATTGCTTCGCATTGAATTTCGAATTTCATAGCTGCTGCGTGACTGAACAAAATTGAGAACGTTTTTTCTAGATACATTTAATTTGCTTTAACCTTGTGTTATAACGTCCTATTAATTTCTATTAATGTATTTTGATCTTTAGGTCGAAGTCACAACTCAAGCGGCAGTCTGTGGCGCTTGGGAAAACTTGCTACAGACCCAGTAAAAATATTCGTGGAAACAGGAAAAGCTGATCTCCTTATCCGAGAAAATGCTGAACAGAAGAAAGGGGTTTTAACGGAATTCTTCGCTCCGCCAGTAACTCAAGGAGTTGGAATTACAGAAACTAAGTTTTTTGTAGACGCAGCACATTCTAAAGTAAGCATTTCTCTTAAATTAGACAGTATATTTGTACTAAATATTTTAATATTCAATGATTCAAAATATTTTTGAATGTATTTTTTGATAAACTTTGTTCGAAGAAATGTATTTAAAAGGGAAAAAAGGAAGAAAATTTAAGAAAGCGAACTTAACACTAGGTTTACGGACATTTTTTTTATATACCTACGCTTTGACTCATGAACGAATACATATAACAACATTCAGAAAGTAATGTAATTATTATAAGGTTGATTTAATATCAGCCTTGTAATAATTAGATTGAACTGAAAGAGTTCTTAATCACAAACACAAAGATTTATTATTCGTAAAGCAACTGCGTAAGTCATTCATACTGAAATAAATTTTTTCAACATTATTTTAAAGTTTATAAACTTCGATTGATTTTTAAATTAATGCTATTGCTGCATGTTTACAAAAAATTTTTTACTTTCATTGAAAAATTTACGAAACATAATGGTAATAAAAATTATATGCTAAAACTAATTTATTGTACAAATATGTGTATTTATATAGAATTTATGCATTTAATTTCCAAAAAAATTTAAATTTTTATGTATAAACATTTAAAAAATTAATTAAAAAATATTTATAAAATTAAATTTATTTATATAAAAAATTAAAATATTTAAAATGTAAAAATTTAAAAAAAAAAAATTTAAAAGGAAAAGAAAAGAAATGAAAATGAAAGATTTAAAAGATATTTTGAAAAAGAAAGATATTTTAATTAGATGAAAATTATAGAGTTCAATTATAAATATTTGTATTTTGTATTATTTATTTGTTTTGAAAATATATTTGAACAAATATTTGAAAAAATGAAAAAATTATTATTTGTAGACTTTTTACAAATTTAAATTTTATTTAAATAAAATATATTTGATTAACAAAAAAAAATAAAAAATCTTTAATACAGTTCTTAATCGACATAAAAGTGAACCTTACATTATACACTATAAATAAAAATGAAATATGAGATACTAATATAGTTCATATGACGGTGATCAGAATATTTTTAATTTTCTATTGTAAAGTATATGAGGCAGTAAAAATGGTTTGTTTTTGGCTGAAAAAATTAACTACTCATTGATTTGTTTATCTTTACTGACGCTGTTAGCTAAAATTAATTATCTTACATATTAAAGTGATTACATTAGATAATATGAAATTTATTTTGCGGTATATATGAATGATAAATTTTTGCATCGATAAGCCTATGAGAAATCTGGTTATAATACATATTGATTTTTTAAAGTTTCCATTAACTAAGTATACGATTTTTTTATTATTATTACATTTACATCTTTAATTAAAATAATTTATCTTTCTACATATATGTTATATAAAGCAAAATTTTAATTATTATTTTGAATTAAAGCTTTGTTATAAGAAAATTTTCATACGTTCTCATGAGAAATAAGTTAAAATAAGTATTTGTTTTCTTTTTTTATTTATATATATTTATTATTATATATATAATATATTATATATTTATATATATATATATTTATATTATTATTATGATTTTACAAAATCAAAAATATTATTTTTGACATGTATAATCGTTAAAAGAAGCATATTTTTTATTTTTTATTTTCATATTAAAAATGAAATATAAATCTAATGTCTTTAACACTCTCTCTTCATATTTATAAGCAAAGATAAAAGTTAAGTACTGTGTTATTTCATATTATTTTGACTAGCCATCTGCAAATCGTCTCAAACATTACTGCTGATTTAATTTTATAATAACCTAATTAAAAATGGCGTATATCACATAATCATAAAAGAATTTTTACGCTGAGGAGCCTCGTTTATAGTAAATGGTATATGCGTTCTAGAATATCACTGGCGTGAGCCGTATTTTGGAATACGCGCGTTATTTATTAAAAAAACACACAAAAAAAAAATAAATATATATATATATTATATATATATATATATATATATATATATATATATATATATATATATATATATATATATATATATATAATTCCAGTTTTTAACTCACAGATTTCATAAAATTTTTATTAATAATGCTTCCTAAAAGGTTTTTCTATTAAAAAATTACTTCAAGTGTATTATATTTTTATCGTTATAATCAACATAACATTTTTATAAATAAATAAATGCATTTTAAAAACTAGCTTAACAGTTTTATAATAGTCTTTATTATTTAAACTCTTAAAAATATGGTGAAATAGCTATTTTAAATTTGTGTTAAGTATTTAAATTTTTCAAGTGAGCTTTGAAAAAATGATGAATTGCTGTGCGAAATAAGCTCTGTTTCGAAGCTCGAAATTATTGTATAGAATTTTCTACGTCGATATTTATGTTCATGTTCTAGAAAAAAAGATCGTGAATAATTGCAAAACAATCGTGAATACTTATTCACCTCAATACCAGTCTTCCTGGAACATATTCTTTTCTCTATAGCCTGTCTTTTTAGTTTAATTACTGTATTACTACATTAAAATAAGTAAGTGCATGTTAAAACTTACTCTAAGTTTCAATAATAATCTTAATTCATAATTAAGCTTTTTCATAAATGGTAAAATTGGTGTATTAATTATGTGGTAAATAATTAAATTTCTCAAATGACTTCTGGAGAAATAAATGTTGAAAAGCCGTGTGAAATGAGATTCAGTTCTTTGCCCGAAATCGTTTAATAAACGTTTTCTACGTAATCAAACATTTTTGTTCATGATCTAGATCAAGATTATGAACGAATTGCTGGACAATTATTTCATTTATCTGAATACCTAATTCCCAGCAAGAAATTATTTTCTCCACGGTACATTAGTTAACAGTATAGTCAAAACAGCAATCACATAAATGAGTAGAAGCATTTTAAAAAACCAGATTAACAATCGGATAATAAACGTAATAATTATTTAATCTCTTCCAACTATGGTCAAATTTCTGTTTTGAAATGTGTGTCAAATATTTTAATTTCTTGAGTAAACCCTGAGGAATTTCTACAAAGGTGTTTCAAGCTAATTCCTTTTAAGCCAGAATTCATTGCTCAACTCTTTCTACGTAATCAGATATTTATGTTCTTGATATAGAGAAAAGATGGTGAAAGAACTGCTTGACCAATATTCATTCACCTGAATATCAATTTTCTTGCAGACAATTATCTTCTCTGCAATACATGTGTTATCATTAGATTTAATTAATATCCTCTTAAATAAGTAAATGCATTGTAAAATCTAGCTTAACAGTTTGATACGATCTTAAATAGTTAACCTCTTTATAAATTATGAAATGCACGTAAGAAATGAGTTCCATTTTGGAGCTTGGCATTACTGACAACGCTTTCTGCTTAATTAAATATTTATGTTGATGATCTAGAAAAAGCATTATAAACTGACTGTTAGGCCAATGTTTCATTCAACCAATTTTCTTCCACGATATTATTTTTACTTACAGTGCAGTTGTTTTCGGAAGAGCTAATATAACATTTACACAAATGAGTAGGTAAATATTTAAAGCAGCTTAATAATCTTATAAAAATCTTAATAATTATTTAAAGTATTCCTATTATAGTGAAATTTCTCTCTTAAATTTATTTTAAGCAATTTAATTTCTTAACCAAGACCTGGAGAAAAGCTGAAAATCAGTGCAAAATAAGTTTTATTTCGAAGCCGGAATTCATTGTGCAACGCTTTATACGCAATCAGATATTTATGTTTTTACTACACAAAAAGAATCATGAACAAATTAAATTAGACCAGTGTTTCATCCGAGTCAGTTTCTTGACCAATATTTCATTGACCCGAATATCAATATTTCTGCAGACAATTATTCTCTCTGCATTACATATATTATCGTTAGATTTTATGAACATTCGTTTAAATAAATGAATGTCTTTTAAAACCTTGCTTAACAGTTTGATACGATCTTAAAGAGTTAACCTCTTTATAAATTATGAATAGCACATGAGCAACTAGATCCATTTTTGAGCTCGGAATTACTGACAAAGCTTTCTACTTAATTAAATATTTATGGTGAGGATCTAGAAAAAAGTATTATGAACGAACTGTTAGGTCACTGCTTCATTTAACAAAATACCAATTTATACCAACCTCCAAGATATTATTTTTACTCCAGTAAATTTGTTATCGGAAGAGTTAATATTGCATTTACATAAATGAGTAGGTGAATTTTAAAATTAGCTTAACAATTTTATATAAATCTTAATAATTTTTTATTGTATTCCAAATAAAGTGAAATTTCTCTTAAATTTATGCTAAGAAATTTAATATCTCAACCAAGCCCTGGAGAAAAGCTGGACAACAGAGAGAAATGAGTTTTAGTTCGAAGCCCAAATTCATTCTGCAACACTTTATACATAACCAGATATTTATGTTCATACTTCACATAAAAGATCCTGAACAAATTAAATTAGTTTGACCAGTGTTTCATCGGAGCCAGTTGTTTAACCAATATTTTATTCACCTGAATGTCAATATTCCTGCAGACAATTATTTTCTCTGTAGTACATATGTTATTGTTAAATTTAATATAACACTGTCATAAATAAATTTATTTTAAAATCTTGCTCAATAGTTCTAAAATAGTCTTTATTAATTGTCACGCAAAAAGTTATTTTCCCTGTAGTCCATTTGCTATCGTCGCAGTTAATATAACATTCACACAAATGACTATCTGCATTTTAAAAACTAGTTACATAAATTTATTTTAAAATCTTGCTCAATAATTCAAAAATAGTCTTAATTGTCGCACAAAAAATTATTTTCTCTGTAGTTCATTTGCTATCATTGTAGTTAATATAACATTCACACAAATGACTATCTGCATTTTAAAAACTAGTTACATAAATTTATTTTAAAATCTTGCTCAATAATTCAAAAATAGTCTTAATTGTCGCACAAAAAATTATTTTCTCTGTAGTTCATTTGCTATCATTGTAGTTAATATAACATTCACACAAATGACTATTTCCATTTTAAAAACTAGTTAGATAAATTTATTTTAAAATCTTGCTCGATAGTTCAAAAATAGTCTAAATGAACTGTCGCGCAAAAAATTATTTTCCCTCTAGTCCAATTGCTATCATCGCAGTTAATATAACATTCATAGAAAAGACTATCTGCATTTCAAAAACTAGTTAAATAAATTTATTTTAAAATCTTCATCCGAGTCAGTTACTTGACCAATATTTCATTCACCTGAATATCAATATTCCTGCAAACAATTCTTTTCTCTGTAGTACATATATTATCGTTAAATTTAATATAATACTCGCATGAACAAATTTATTTTAAAATCTTGCTCAACAGTTCAAAAATAGTCTTAATTAACTGTCGCGAAAAAAAAAATTATTTTCCCTGTAGTCCATTTGCTATCATCGCAGTTAATATAACATTCACACAAATGACTATATCCATTTTAAAAACTAGTTAAATAAATTTATTTTAAAATCTTGCTCAATAGTTTTAAAATAGTCTTTATTAATTGTCACGCAAAAAGTTATTTTCCCTGTAGTCCATTTGCTATCATCGCAATTAATATAACATTAACACAAATGACTATCTGCATTTTAAAAAATAGTTTAATTTATTTTAAAATCTTGCTTATTAGGTAGAAAATAGACTTAATTAATTGTCGCGCAAAAAATTATTTTCCTTGTAGTACATTTGATATCATAGCAGGTAATAAAATATCCACATAAATGACTATCATCATTTTAAAAACTAGTTAAATAAATTTATTTTAAAATTTTTCTCAATAGTTCGAAAATAGTCTTAATTAATTGTCGCCCAAAAATTATTTTCCCTGTAGTCCATTTGCTATCTTTGCAGTTAATAATATAATATTCACACAAATGACTATTTGCATTTTAAAAACTAGTTAAATAAATTTATTTTAAAATCTTGCTCAATATTTCGAAAATAGTCTGAATTGTCTCGCAAAAAAATTATTTTTTCTGTAGTCCATTTGCTATCATTGCAGTTAATATAACATTCACACAAATGACTATCTGTATTTTAAAAATCCGATAATAATCAGAATAATTATTTCAAATCTTACGAACATGGTGAAATTTCTGTTTTAAATTTCTATTTTAATTTTTCAACTGAGCTTTTGAGAATTGCTAAAACGCCGTGTGAAATGAGCTCCATTTAGAAGCCCGAATCCATTGTGCAACGCTTTCTACGTAATCAGATATTTATGTTCATGATCTAGAAAAAAGATCATGAATGAATTGCTAGACCCAGACAGCGTGTCAGCGTAAATTCTGAGACAAGTTCTTTTTCTTTTTCTCTCTGCTCTTGAAAACTCCTTGGATTCTGTGAACAAGAAGCTGCAAAGGAAAGCATGGACCAAATGCTTTTTTGTTTTCGAATCGTACTCGTAAATACGGAAGTTCTTAATGCAGGGACATATTATTTAAACTTTTATCGTTTTATTAGTTAAACTAAACTGATAAATGTAAATTAACATTAAACTTGTCTTGACGAAAAAGGACACAGACTCAAAAACAAATGTTAAACATTACAAACTTTTTTTTGGTAAATAATTACCTTAATGCTACATAATACTTTTCAAGCTAGATTTAAAGTCTCCGTTATACTAATCTAATTTTGATCATCATTAATTATTTTAATTCAATCTATTTTGATTATCAATCTCTTTTCAGATAGATTTATCAATACGTTAAATCTATTTTTAACATAATTTTAGTATAAACTAAATTAATTTTAAATTAATATTAATAAAATAAATTTATCAATCTATTTTATTCATTTTTAGATAATACCTTTCTATCTTAAAATTCTTTTTTATAACAATCTATTTTTGATTCAATATAAAATAGAAAGTTCTGCTTTGTTTAGAATATAGAATGTTTCCTACACCATTAATAAGAGTCTTAATTTACATAAATGACTTGGTTTTGTTATATGAATTTTTAATGTGCAGATTTCAAAAGTTATTTTTCGTGTAAGTGGATTTCATTTGCATCATTTGGTTTGTATTTAATTTGCTATTTTAAAGGTTATGCTGTTTGAAATAACAAAGCTAAATATTTTTTCAATGTTAGATTGTCATAAAAATTATTGTAAACAATTAATTTTAAATGTAGCGGCACGTTTCATTTTATGACGATTTGAAAACACGGTGTTATAATGAAGTCTGAAAAAGTACTGTATATGCTTAAGAATTATAGAATGAAGTGCACATATGCATTAAAGAATAGCAGAATTAATCATATTAAGATTTTTAAATAAAGTAAATTTTAAAATATCAAATTATTATTTTTTATTTTTGCTGTTATTTAAATTTTGCTTTTTAACTTTTCAAATGCTCCTTAAGATTTAACTTTTAATTCATTCCTATAAATATTTTTCCAATCACTAGTGAATATTAAACAAATCTGTAAATCCATATTAGGTGTAAATTAATTTTAGAGGGAGATAGTACGAAGTGAAAATGCTACACTGCCTAGAAAACGAGATTGTGCTTAACACATTATTAATGAATATGAAACGAGAAATGTTCGAATACCTTTAACTAATATATATTAATAAATATTAACTACAATGACTAAATAGCTTTTGTTCAACTCTACTGTTAAATGTAAATTACAATTAAACTTGTGTCATCGAAAAAGGGCACAAGTTTAAAATACGACGATAAATCTCACAAAACAGGTTTATAAATTATTGACATCAAGTTATGAAACTGTATACTCATATGCATTAAGTGCAAAAGAATTAATTATATTAAATTCTTTAAATAAGTTAGCTTTTAAAAAAATGAAATTAATTTGTTAAAAAGTTTTGCTATTATTTTAATTTTGTGATTAATTTTCAAATACTTCTTGAGATTTAATTTGACAATGATTCTGACAAAATTTTTAAATTTTTACCAAGCATGTACATTACTTTAAATTTTTGCATCTATTTTAGGTTTTAATTAGTTTTTTGAGGAAATAGCTTGGAATAAATACGATCCTTTCCTAAAGACGAGGATTTTTATAACAAATCCTTAGTGACTATGACACTAGAAATGATTAAGTACCTTTAACTAAAAATTACATCTGATAGGAAAAGTCATAACCACTAACTTGAAAATATTTATATAATTTACAAAGAGGGTGGACTCTTTTTTGTATAAGTATTAATTTGAAGGTCATGAAACTTTGCACACATATCCATTGAAGAGAATCTAAAATAATTGTATTGTAATAAAATACTAAATTTTTTGAGTTCACTTCTTTTAAAAATTCTCTTTGTGATTGAATTTTTCATTTATTCTTACAACATTTTTACCAAACACACGCTATATGCATTTAAATAAATCGATGAGTAAATTTTACGTTTTGACCTAATTTTCTGTATTAAAACTCAGTTTTATTTCAAAAATGTAAATTTTTCGTAAAAATTAAAGTCCGAAAAAAATTTCCTATATATTAACACTAGATTGCCCGAGATTTCTCGTATACCTATATTGCCCCAAAACAGTCAAAATGACTGCATTGTGAAAAAATAACAAATATGTAAAGAAATTTGTTTAAAATTAATTTTTAATATTATATAATAAAGGAGGGCGGAAGTAACTACAATTATTCATAAACCCATTTATATGTTATAGAAAAAGTCACCAAATTCTAAGAAATTGTGTCATTATATTTCATAATTGTATTTCTAATTGAAATTAAAAAACAGTCAAAATGACTGCCTTGGGCAATCTAGTGTTAATTATACAATTAATTAAAAAGGTAATACCTAAATATGCTAAAAATGTATTTTTGAATAATTAGTTAAAACATAATAAGGAAAATATAGAAAACTAAAGCGGAAAGAACGGTTTGAAATTAACATTAACGAGTTTTAATTGAACTTAAAAGTTATTAATTAAAATAAACGGTTTGTAACATCCACATTTTTTAAAAATATAAACTTACGGTAAAATTATAGACATTATGGTATTTCGAATGCTCAAAATATGCAGTAAATTAAAATGCTATTTTCAGTTTGCATGGAGAACAATAATAGTTGATTAGTGTGATCAATTTTAGGAGAAGTAAAAGATTTCGAAAATATTCGTTATGTATTTCACCCATTTTACAGTTTTAACGTTCATGCACAAAATGTAATTTATATCTCTTTGGTTCAGCTCAATATATTCAGACACTGATCCTTTCACACACTTAGGAATAAATATTCTGCACGTATAAATTGAAAATTTAATTTATTTACAATCATTACTCAGCAAAGACATATAGAAAATGTTAACACACATAGTTTTTCACTCAGATTAATTATAACCTTTTTTTAAGAAACAGTTACAACTTTTTTTATTACTTATATCGTATGGTTAGCATGCAAAGGTAGCATGTATTCAATAATCTGAATTTTTTAAATATTCCAGATTCTTAAGTATCATAAATACATAAATAATGCAAAAAGCACTAATTTTTTATTATTTTGGGTTGCTTTTTCGAATATAAACTAGTATCAGTTACAACAGTACAGAAAATAGTATTCTGATAGGAATTTGACTAGTTTTGGATAACCCTCTTAAAAATGATCATCATCGTAAAACAGTGTAGCAAACAGCCATTTTTTAACCTAGTTTTACTTTACTTTTCCACAAAATAATTTAGGTTCCTCATCTAATTAATTTTAGTTTCATTTTAATGAAGTAGGTGTAGTTAGTATTATAAAAAAATATTTTTCAATATTAAATTATAATACTGACCTAATTAAAAAATTGATTGCAGTATAATTATGAAATTAAAGTCAGTATACCGAAAATATCTAATCCTTTAAAAGCTTCAATGGTATCTGCTACAGTTTAATGCAATTTTTTAACCTACTTTTATGTTACTTTTCCACAAAATCATTATTAACTTCCTCATCTAATTTATTTTTAATTTCATTTTATTGAAGTAAGTGTAGTTATTATTATAAAAAATAATGTTTATTATTAAATTATAATATTAACTTAATTAAAAATGTTGATTGCAGTATAATTTTGAAATTAAAGTCAATATACCGAAAATATCTAATCCTTTAAAAGCTTCAATGGTATCTGCTACAAAGTGTTTACAACAGTTTTTTAACCTAGTTTTACGTTAATTTTCCACAAAATCATTTAACTTCCTGATCTAATTTATTTTTAGTTTAATTTTATTGAAGTAAGTGTTATTATTATACAAAATATATTTCATTATTAAATAATAATACTGGCCTAATTAAAAAAATTAATTGCAGTATAATTATGAAATTAAAGTCAGTATACTGAAAATATCTAATCCTTTAAAAGCTTCAATGGTATCTGCTACAAAGAGTTTACAGCAATTTTTAAACTAGTTTTACGTTACTTTTTTACAAAATCATTTATCTTCCTCATCTAATTTATTTTTAGTTTCATTTTAATAAAGTAAGTGTAGCTATTATTATAAAAAATAATTTTCATTATTAAATTATAATACTGACCTAATTAAAAAACTGATTGAAGTATAATTACGAAATTTAAGTCAGTATACTGAAAATATCTAATTCTTTAAAAGCTTCAATGGTATCTGCTACAAAGAGTTAAAATAGCTACCAAACTTATCTCTCAGAATCGTGATTCATTTTTCTTTTTAAATTTAAAATACGTGTGTTTTCGCCTCTCGAGTCTGACAAAGATACATTATATTATTATATCCTTTTATAAGTTCATTCATCCCGTCTGGATATTATCTGTATCTTTTGAGAAAGTAAGAAAAAGTTGCAGACAAAAATTGCATCTAATTATTCCCTTTAAAAAGAAACAATGATAAATTGGCTCGCAAAAATTAAAAATAAAAAGGCGTGAACAGCTGGCATGTTATTATAATAATCGTGATTACATCTCAGAATGTATGAATTAATGTGTTTAACTTAAAAAAAAAATTACTCTTTATTAGCGTTGTGTGATTGGTTAATACATTGAAATGCTTTGAATTTCCTTAGTAACACAAACCCGATTATAAGATGTGAATATAAATTCATTTAAATGTGATTGCCAAATAAGGCAAGTTTTCTTCCTTTAGAATTTAGAGCAGTAATTGTTTATAGATTTATGATCTATACTTCAAGCATTGTGGCAGAAGAGTGTAAGAAAACTGAATTTCTTATACATTTCTTTTTAATGTTGTATTTAGTTATTTATATAATTGTTAATTTATGCAATTAACTTACAAAACACTATAAAAAATCGATTACTTAAGTTGTGACGTACTCCAAAGTATTACTATGGTGTAATGATTAGAAGTTTATACTTTTCTCTTAAATATTTTTTGCCAATACATTTAGAAACAGAAAATGGAATTACTAAAATTACATTTAAGGTTAACTTTAGAGTATCAGATAACGATATCTAAATAATTTTAAATTCAATATTATTAAGTATGATAGTTATAAACTTTTAAAAATATTTTTACTGGAAAAATTTTGTTTCCATCACAATGTCAACAATATATCCAATACCATAGGCAACAAGGAGAGATAAAACAAAATTATAAAATATAGTTATCAAAAAACAAAATAATATTATGGAATTAAAGTTTTCATGAGAGTTAAACTTCATTATTTTTTGTCTTTATAGCATAAAATTATGGTGTTCAAAGATTAACTTTATTTAATGAACTGTTACTAAACAATGTTTTATTTGTTTGATATAGCTAAATTATAATTCAAATAATTTCACATCATTATTCTTAGCAATATTAGAGCTGTTGAACTATATTACATTCGGCATTTAACTAACTGGAAAAACTTACGCACATTTCCACAGAAGTTATCTTAAAATAGAGAATTTTTAATATGCAAAAGAACAAACTAAAGTAATATTATTTTAGTTCATGTGTTTTATAATTCAAATAATTTAAATATTAAAGTCTGAAAGGTACAAGTATTTTTTTCATTAAATTAAACTATAGCAGTTTTTATACAGAAAAATATTTATGTGACATTCTCGTACGTAGAACCAGTTTTAAAAGTAGGGAAACATTAATCAAAAAAATATATATATATATTCATAAAAATATTGATTTTAGTCATTTGGTATTAATTCTCTAATTATGGGTGACGTAGAAATCGCGTTCAGAGTATGTTGCAAAATCACGTTATTATCATATTACATTTAATTTTTTTTTTTACGATTTTATACCAAGACAAACTAACAGAATTTAGAGAACGGAACACAATAATTACATCAAAAGGATTTTTATCACCTTTAGCTCTTGCAACGGTCCCGAAACATCTTTTAACCAGGTTATTTAAAATAACAAAATTTACAGCAAGGAAAATGTCTAGAGTATTTCACGTAGTTAAAAGACTCAATTTCTGGCTCAGGTCTAGTCTTACGTTTTGACTCACGATCAAATGTTTAAAAATTTCCTGTTTGGTTAAAACTTGTAATTATCATCGATTATACCCGTAATACAGTAGTGGTGTGATAGGAAAATGTTCTAAGAATAATTGTCTGCCGTAATGGGGAAATTATCAGTTTGGAATTTTACTTCCAACACAGTAGCTATAATACCTAATTTATGTCTTGGAGTACGTTTCAAATATTGATTAAACTATAAATTTCTAAAAAATTATCTCTGGAGGTATAATTCTTAATTATTATCAGTCACACCCATAACAAAGTAATGATCTAATGAACAGTTGCGCATCGCATAAAAGTGTACTGGTCGCCAAAATCAGATCAACTGGATTATTGCGATGCCATGCTTAAATATTTTAAATTCATTAAATCTAGTACAGTTTTTATAGTTGATTATATTAGAGAAAATATTAACAAACTCCATACTCTAACTTACATCTACCTATTAATAATATAAAGCATAATTCTTTCCGTCTGTTAGTAGCGTTGACCACAATCTAGAATGACGCAACAGTGGCATCGAACAGAAGAGATAGAACTCTATAGTTCAAGAAAGACGGGATAATTTTATATTTGAAAAGCTAAAATAAAGAAATACAAATTATGAAAAATAAATAAGTTAATACATATTATTGATAACTTGTGCTTCTTTCTATTTTTTCAAATAAAAATACTGTTTTGTTGGTTTTGAAATTGCCAATGTAAATCCCCTATATAATATTAGCCTAAGTTATCTGTCCGTCTGTCCTCGAAATTATAAAACGGTTGGACCTAGAAGGGATAGAGGCATTCATATTGGATCAGTTAGGGTCAGGAAAAGTTAAAGCGAGTAAAGTTTTCCTCCTAAACTATCGATCCGATTCTAAAATAAAATGGTATAATTATTCTTCACATCACAGCAAGAATTATTGTCGTCTTTAAAACGTTCGAAATCCAACCCTTTCCCTCCCCTTTTCGAGCGTTTAATGCCATTATTTCAAGCCCTATTTTCCCCGGTTAACCCTTAATTTGACAAGATGTTTTTTCAAATATTTTTTTAATTTCGGTTATTTTCCCATGTATGTATAGATATTAGGATCACTGTAAAATAAACAAAAAATATATCATTTTCCATTTTTGAGATAATTAATATCCGCTGTGGCGAACACTGACAATTATGTTATATAGTAGTTTTAAATATACATGTCCAGTGTAGCGCCCAGATTTAGCCAAATTAAGGGTTAAGAGCAGGTGACTAAATTTATAAATTTATCACATAATACATAGGTAAAAATAACTTTTTTTTTCTAGCAGTATGACATCCTTCCTTTAACTATCTAATTTAAACATTTCTTATTTCAAATTATTTAACTATCATCTGCATTATTTTCATACGTTTTATCACTGAACTTAGATATTACGTAAATAATTTTCTTTTATATTTGACTTAAATAATAGATTAGGTACATATGTGATAACTTTAAATTTAATCATCGATTATTTCATGTTCCAAGATAATTCTCAGCCAAAAAAAAAAACCCATTTTTTACCTGCCTCATACGGTACTTTGTGATTTAAAAAAATTAAAAATTTTACTGAACCCGTCATATGACGGCTATATGCTAGTTCTTAATAACTGTGAAAAAATGCTTATTATTCGTTGAGCATTTTTTTACATTGGGGCACGGTAATTTTAGGAAAGTATGAGGGTAGCCAATGTCCTAGGAACAGATCTGCTAGTATAAATTAGCAGGT
>CM063503.1:54090016-54110016 GCA_032207245.1 Pardosa pseudoannulata | reverse complement strand
CAACTGATAACAAAGGCAGTTTTCACTGCTTCGAGGAGCCACGTCTGACCGTGGACAGTGCATACTGCTCTCTCTCTGCCCATATCACTGCGCGTGAGTCGTATTTATGTGACTAATAACGCGAGGCGCGTCACTCCCATTACCTAATTAAACTTAAATTCTCTATATTTTAAATCCAGACATATTTTTATATATATATATATTTTTTACATACATACATACATGAAATTCCATATACCACATATATATATATATATATATATATATATATATATATATATATATATACATACATATACATACATACATATTATATACATACATATATATATATATATATATATATATATATATATATATATATATATATATATATATATATATATATATATATATATATATATATATATATATATATATATACATACATACATACATACATACATATATACATATATATATATATATATATATATATATATATATATATATATATATATATATATATATATATATATATATATATATATATATATACTAGACGATTCCACAGACGTTGTCCTGTTTTAACGCTGTAAATCCAAAAATTGTAAATTGTTTTCAAATAAATTAAAAATTGGACTGTTTTAATGGAAAAGTAAGAGAAAAATTATTTTAAATATACCACGCTTACAGTCAACAGAAATGTAAATAGATTAAATTAAAATTCCCACATCTGTCAAGGATCCAATCCTGAGACTTCTCGAACTGAACTCCGTGCGCTGACCACTGCACAATTGATAGGCTGGCAGTGAAGGGTTTCAAGAAGCATTATAATAATCTCAATAAGCTCGCAATTCTGGATTTTTAATAAAAAAAACATTTTCTATCGGATCAAATTGGGAATCTAAACTATTCTCTATTCAACTTAATTGCGTACACAAAATTTCATCAAAATCAGTCCAGTCGTTTAGAAGGAGTTCTATTTCAAACAAACTAGAAAGCTGGCCGAATGGTTAGGGCGCTGACCGTCGGTACCGGAGTTCGTCGGTTTGAATCCCACTATGGCATGGATGTTCGTAGCCGTTCGGAATCGGCTTTAAGCAGTAGGTCCCGGTGTCATTAGCCCTCGTGTGCAAAACAGTAGACTGCAACGCTCCAAACCAAACCAAACACACGGAAATAAGAATTTTATATATCAAGATAGTGTTTATATATATATATATATATATATATATATATATATATATATATATATATATATATGTGTGTGTATATATATATGTATATATATACATACATACATATATACACACAAATGAAATGAAATGACATGCCACCCTAGACAATCACTCCTGGTTATCTTCCTGTATACAGGAAGACAATGAGATTGGTATTCCACTGCTGACCGGAGCGTCTCCAGATACGGCTTCGCTGGTCATCGGGGCTCAAATCAAATCGGGACTCATCACTGAAGACTATTTTACTCCAGTAAATGACATTTCAGTTCGGAATGGGCCCAACACCACTGCAAACGGGCTTGTCATTTTACAGAGGTCAACAGTAGTCGGCACAAGGGTCATGTGACCTCAACCTCCTTTCTGTGAGCCCTCTATGAATGGTCCTTGCTGTCACTGAAGCACTAGTTGCACTTACAATCGATGGTAATGTTGAATCCGTTGCTGTGAGTGCCGCTCTGACGATTGCTCGGCCCTCACGTTCTGTCGTTTCTCTTGGCCGATCACTTCCTTCTTGACACTGTTATTGGCCATGGTACGCCTATTCCTGCTAACATCGTCTAATAGTGGCATCTATACTGCCCAAATGTCGAGCGATTCTCCGATTAGACCAACAGTCAACTACACATTCTCTCTCAAGTGCTTACATCTGCGTATATCGTTCTCGCACCTGTATGAGAGGCATAGTTATTGTCTGCCCTAATACACAAAATGAAATTCGCAAAGAATTTATAACATGGAATCGAAATTTCTTCTCTTAAATATCCTGCCAATTGCTTATATAAGATGCGCTGCATCGACACACGTTCATTCATTGACAGCCAAACTTTAAAATTTTGCATTATCCGTTGAAACCTGTATGCATATCAGTTAGTATCCAGTTTACATTACATCTTCTCGGTGCGTCGTGGTGCTTTGTTGTTTTTGTCTAAGATTGTATTATAGAAGGTAAAAGGGAGTAATAACATAACAAAATATTACAAGATGATATTAAAACTAAAATTCATTCATTACTCATTTTATCTGTTAAATATGATCAACTTTTCTTTTTCTTAAGACTATATTTTTCATAACATAAAAGCCTATAGTTATAGTTTACTATAGTTATTTTACTGTAGTATTTTTAAATACCTATGAAATATTTTGACTCTTCAATAGTGATAAAAATACATCTGTACTATTATTTTTAAAACAAATGTTTGCTACATATCTGTACACCAGAAGTAAAGGGCACTAAGTCAATATTTACAGTGAGGAATAATAGAGATTTTTTACAGATTTGTTTGAGTTTCGGCGATTTTAGTAAAAAGCTTTGTAAACATCTTGAAGTAATAAGGAAGATTTAGTACCTGGAAATAGACCAAATTAGCTAGAAATAAGTTTTCTGACCAAATAAAACTTCTGTACCTCAAAACCATGTTCCGATAGCTTTTTCCAATTCTCTAAATCTCTCCATTTTTAGAAATAAAGGTAATGTTTTTTAACATAAAAAAGAGAACAATTCATACACATTTATGCAAAATCTCCATTTGAAAAAATGAACACAGTGCACTTTACTTCCTATGTACAGTTATTTATTATAAAACTTACATATGTTGGTAAATTTATGTGAATATATAAATTTTCTCGTCCTCATTTGAACTTTGAACTCTTTTTTTAGGTATCAATAATTTGTCGTATTACTCCTAGCCCTGACTGGTTCATAGGCGTTGATAGCTTTGACCTTTGCCGCGGCAACAAGTGGGTAGACTCTATTACCCTTGACCTCGAACCCATCGACGCAGGAACTGACAACGGCTACACTTTCACGTCTCCCAAATGGGCCACTGACCCAAGGTCGAGTATCACGCCCATCCGTTCTAAGTTCCCGGACCATCCGGCCAGTTCTTTCTTTTACCCGGAACTGGAAAAGCTGCCCAGAATAGCATATGTGAAATTTCTTAAAATGAAAGAATTTTTTCTGACCAAGCAGATCTTCAGCAATCTTAAAGGAGAAAGTTTGACTGTCGAATCAGCAGTTTCGTCGACTCCTCGAGCAGGGCTTATGAGGTAATGCATATAGTTTGTTGCAATTCTTACGTTGAACTAATATTTATAAATCGTTTGCAATATCTGTAAATGGTGAAGCTTCATTTTTTAATTTTTAAATCTACCCCGGACAGAAAGATATTCTAATTTTATTTTTATCTCGTGATTCTTTTTATGGGGGCTTACATTTTAGTTCATTATTGTTGAAAAAGTTCTGCTGTAAGTAACACTGAGGAAAAATATAGTTCACCTCGATTACCAAGTCGAAACTATTAAGCATACTTAGACTCATAATACCAGTGAATAAAACAAAATTATTTAAAATAATGAATTATAAATTTTACTTTAAAACTATGATTACATTAAATAAAGGGATCAAATTCAGTTTGTCTAGATAATGGTTAAATCGAAAGAACGCTGCCTTTCAATAACTTTCCGCAATATCGCTGGACCCGTTTCTGCCCTGTTCTTAGCTAGTTACAAGAAGTATAACCTAATAGCATCAATTCACGTGTAGAATAAATGTAGATCGTAACGCTTCAAACCAAGTCGATATAATTTATACAAGTTACGTAAATTTTACACTACTTTCATCGATTTTCAAATCGTTGATTAAAAATGCCGAATCGTCATCGCACCAGGGGAGGCAGCATGAGAGTAGAACATTTTACAACCAATCAACGATAGACGCAACCAACAAGCTACCAACGTATGAGTTGTTGTTAATGCCACTAGGACTAGTCAAGCTCGGGATTTGGAGTCTACTTTATTTAATTCCTTGGGTTGCATCTATAGTTTTGAGGAGCACCGCAAATGTGGAAGAAGGATTTCGTGCTCAAAGTTGTTGTTATTGTCTTATGCCACTTGGTCAAACCAAGTTCAATATGAGCCAGAGGCTACTCGACAAGGCGAAGGGGTGCGTTTTTCGTTTCAACGAGCACCTCAATGGTAAAAGTACGACTCATGCTCGAGTGGGTCCTCATAATTTTGAAACAGGGACCAAGCAGAAGACCTATAAACTTCGACTATCTCCCCCAGAGGTATTGATTAAAATCATGGAGGACATTGTGACCACGAACATATTTTTCGTGCCCCAGTCACCTTTAGCGAACACCCGGGTCTTAGGCCGGCTTGGGTTCCGAACCCGCAACCTCTCAGTTACAAGATCGTTCCCTTTGCCGACTGAGCTACCGCGGGTCTCGTGCTCAAAGTGAATTCAAGTAATTTAGAAGAGAGGATCAAGCAGACCTTTAGGCTTGTCCTGTCACCTTCAGAGGTAAAATATGATCTTAGAGGACATTGCGACTACAAACTTATTTTATGTACCCCCAACCACCACTAGTGAACACGGTTTGGCCAGCAAGAGCCTCAAACCCACAACTTTAAAGTTATGAGATGGACGCCGTTGCTAACTGAACTACCACATCTCTACGCTCGTGTAAAGGTAGAAAGGAAAGAGGATAAAAAAATGTTAGAAAATCGATATTTATTAATTCGATATTTAGTAATCATTTTTTCTATGATAATGTAATCTTATGATTCATTTATGTACTGTCAAGAACGATACAATAGTGCACAAAAAATTATCTCCATTGGAGATCAGAATATTAGCATAAAGTTTATTGCAAAAATTAAACCTATAACCTATACCTTATATAATGCGAGTGAAATAAAAGCTTGTATTCTTATTCGTGTTTGGTAAAGTTCTTATGTAAAGCAAAATAGAGGGATAACTGCGTTTGCTAAATAAAACTTAAAGTTTGTTTCACGTAATAGGATGATATTTAAAATTTTAAACTGTTTTAGTGTTATAACATAACATATGGGCCGCGGTAGCCTGGTTGGTAGAGCGTCAGTCTCACTACCGAAAGGTGGCGAGTTCTGTCCTCGTTTCGGCCAAAGACCGCCATGTTGCTAATGACAGTGTGGACACGTTAAATATGTCGTGACTGCAAAGTCCTCCAAGTTCCTATAACAAATTATACATCTCAGGGTACTGAGTCAGGGATGAGTCGGTCTCTGGTTTGGATCTAAATTCTGATTTGCGGATGAATGAATGAGTGTATGAATGAGTTTGACAGGCCCCTAAAAAGGGTTGTGTCGTGTGTGTTCGAGGTAAGTTGTACTTTCACCTTAACGGTGTTAACAACGAAAGGCGCACATTTCTACCTTAATTCGGAAGAGCAGCGCTCATTCGGGCTTGGTATGACCAAGTGGCATTAGACCCACCCATCATAACATTTTTAATTTTCTGTAACATTTTTTTACTTGTGTAAATGTACATGCCTTCCTTCAGAATTTGAATACAGGACAAGAGAGGAATTTTTGACCTTTTTATTAGATGAGCACCATAAAAATAACCAACATTACTCTCTAGGAGAAAACAACATATAAGAATTAAATCTTTCTAGGGCAGGGGGTTACCACATTTTTTCGAACTGGAGCCAAATTTCCTAATTGTTTTTAAAAAGAATGGATTGACTAGCAGCAAAAACTATAGTTATATATTGATTTCTATGAAATAGGTGTAATCTAATATACATATTATTATACTATTTAGCTTTGTCCATGTGGATTATCATAATTGATAGACTTTTAAATAATCGCTACATTTTATAATGCATTTAATGAGTAATTTTATTAATAGTACATGTATGATGAAGTTGAGTGTTTTTCTCCCACTAAAACAAAGATTATGTAAATCTGACTTATTAAGCGGAAAAAAGAATTTTTTTAAACGTATTATCACATCCGATAGAAAACTATATAAAAGTTATATTAATTTATTTGACTTAGAAATTGTTTACGGTTCGCTTGAAAAGGTCTCAAGGACTGTGAATGTCTCAAATACCACACTTTAGTAACCCCTGTTCTAGAGGAAAATAACCCAGTCCTAATGAGTGAAAACGCTAACCACTACTCAATCAAAGAAATCATAGTAATTCTTTTTCTCACCCTATTTACATGTGACCAAAAAATAGCACTGTAGTGCTAGAAATCTAGTAAATATTCATTTATCAATAACTGCTCTTCTATTTAGTATCACCTTTTGATAGTAATGAGCTATAACATAGTTGACCGAATGTCTAACAAATTATTTTCACAAAATTTTGTTTTACTAAACTAATAATTTATTCTTTTTTTTCTCTAATTTAGTCCTATGAATGATATGAATGAGCTGAAAAAATATCCTATTCAAAGCAAAAAAATTAAAAAGGACAGAAAAAAGAAAATTTATGAACCAGAAATTGGAGCTTTTAGGTCAAAAACAGCAACAACAATGAAGAGTAAAGTTCGCAATCATAAACAAAATAGTAAGTATTGTGCATAGTTTTTCTAAAGGCTATTAATAATTCCCCTCTTATTTCTTTAAAGATATAAATAAGTTTAAACTAGTTTAGAAACTCTTTTAGCTGAAGAAAAACAATTTTAATTATATGTTCTATCAGTGGTCTTTCTCTTTCCAAATGATGCAATTTAAAAGCATCAAAATTGGTTGTTGAATTATTTTCACTAATTTTCTAATTTCCATTCATATATAAAAGGATGACGAAAGGCCTGTAGACCAACACTGGCCCTCGAGTAATTTTATTAATAGAACTATCAAAATAAACCGACTCGTCCCAATTTATTTTGATTTTATTGTAAAATGTGGGCTATAAGTAATAAATCCTAACCGCTATAAGTAAATCAATCATTACGGTATAAGTAATCATAATTCATAGGATCGATAATTGACGTACGTATTGAAATTGAACATTTAAGCTATAATTAATGATATTAGATTTATTTTAAAGGCTATAAAAGTGAGATATATTAAAAATTCACTTAAGATGACTTTAAATATTGAAATTGCGATTAAGAAGATTTACGTAGCTGTATCTTTTCCTTGAAAATTGTTCCCATCAGGTTTATTCAAATCTATGGTATGCTGGTAAAGAAAATCAGATTTTTTTTTTATATTTATCACTGACTAACAAAATTACATTTATCATGAAGCTTTTGGGATTATATTTAAGTAAAGACGTAATACTCTACAACATTATTGTCTATGATAATCATCAGTTGTTTGCATGAAACTTTCTTCATGTTAGAGTGTTCCACACAATTTTCTATAACAAGGTGCAAATCAACGAGGAAAATGTTCAATATTTAAATTTATCTTCTCTAAATTTTATAGCATTTCAAACGTTAATTTTTTCTGAGTGAAAAAATTATATATTAAAGTGTTATCGACAGAATCTTTATAAAAAAAGTGTCAAGTTTTTAATTCCTTCAACTTTTAATTATATAATTGAGTGTTCTTATCGCCAAAGAAAATTACTGCTTGCAATCTACATTTTTTTCGTAGAGTCTTTCGCATCTGGTTTTCAACAAGTAAAAAAGTATGACGAGCAAGTTAAGAAAAAAATATAAACAAATAAAGGCCATTTCTGTAGACCAATCAACGAGGTCGTCAACCTTGCATGTTAGAAACTTGCATCTTTACTTCCTGCCGACAAAAATCCTTCTAACCACTTTGATTGGCAAGTAGTGTTTAGACAATCATATATAGTTACATGTCTTTTTAAAGGACAGTCTTCTTCCGGCTTAGATGTTCTGCTGTGCTCTCGAGAACAGTGTCAAGTGTGTTCCATCCACCCTTTTAATCCAGCAGAAACAAGAACCAACTTATGCCACCAGATGGTTAAAAGAAAGTTAAACGCACAGAAGAAAAAAAATGGCGCGTTTCGATACGCCTTTGAGACTTATGCCGGAAAAAAGATTGATCTTGTACGCCTCTTATGTGGTTCATGGACAGCGATTCATAAAAAAAGTTCGAAAGATTAATCTCTTTTGCCTCTTGTGTGGTTCATGGATGGTCATTCATAAAAAGTTTTAAAAGTATCATATTTAAAAACAAGGCTTTTAACTCGAAATTAATCATGTTCGTCAAGACGTTAGAGATGTGGAAAACACTTTATCATTGAGATGGTGCTGAAATGTCAATCAAGTTTTAATGGTCTGAATTTTTACCATGGAATTATCCAAGAAATACGACCTTAATTTTCTCATCAGATGAGTAGAAACCCTTGTCAATTCAGCTAATTATATTTACCACGAAAGTGTTTTATTTGTAATATAATAGCGTATTTTAAACTATTTCTTCTTAAAATGTTAATTATTTTAATGAGTAACCTATTATGAATGTTTTTAAAAGTAGAAAAGGCTGACTAATTCTAGTATCTTATTTGAATTATTACACAAGATGTGTAATATTCAAATGAAAAAAAAACATTAGTTAATTCTAAAAGAAATAACGGTATGTATGTAGAAATATATTGATTTCGAAATTTTAAAAAAACTTATGAAATTATTAAGGACGTGAAACTTACTTTTATAAGCATGTGCATTTAAAATACAGTAATAAAATTTATAGTGTTAGTAAAGTACTAAAAATTTAATTCCTTATGTAATAAAGACACAGAAGGTTGATTTATCTTTTTTAATTTTGTGCACAAAGCACATGCAGGGCCGTAACTAGGGCGTGGCAAAGGTGGCATTTGCCACGGGCGCATCAGTCATAGGATCTCAGCATCGTAATGAAAATGAGGTCCGAAAGAGGACGATTCACCCCGAGTAGAAATAAGGGAATTTTTTTATTATAAAATTCGATTTTATCTATAAAATAAAATGTGTTTAATAGATATATATATAGTATAAAATAAAAGTTTTCTTATTTTTTTAAAAATGCTTCTAGAGGCTAAACTTGTTATAGATTCTTACAAAATGTTTATCAAATACTCCTAATATGCCTTAATATAAATCCGGTTATTCGTTTTAAAATTTAAATTTATTAAATATATTTAAAATGAAATTAAATTTAGAGATTTGTCAATTTTTTATGAAAATTCAACGTACAAATAAAAAATATTCCCCTCAATTAACTATTCAAATCATCAGCAAAATAATACCTACAGAGTGTTCAAAAATATTTTTTAAATATTAATAAATAAATTAAAAATAGAAGAAAAAATTAAAAATTAACATACTAATAACATTTTAAGGATTAATAAAATATTTTGTGAGTTCATTCTAAATATAGGGTATAGGAAAAAAAATTGTTTATATATTTTCTCACTATATTTGGTGGTAGGGGAGAGTACTAGTCTTTTGCCACTGGCTCCAAAAGACCTAGTTATGGCCCTGAGCACATGTATTTACACTTTTCACTCAGAAGTAGGAAGGTGAGAGGCATAAAAAGATGTGATATATCTAAATGCTTGATCTAAAGAGGAACTACTTTGTATTAATTCAACAGTTGTCAATTCTCGAAATGAAAATTCTTCTTGAATGAACGAGCTTTAACACATAATACGAGGTGTGACATGCACAATCAGATACTACAAAATAATTCATATCTGCTTCCATAATTATCAGAAAACCGTCTGGCGCCCAAAGCATGTGCATTTACACTTTTCATTCAGCACAAAAAAAATTGAGAGTCATAGAAAAAGTGTGATATACTTACGTTATGACGAGGGGCTATTGTGTATTAATTCGAAAGTTGTCGATTCTCAAAATGAAAATCATTCTCGAATAAACGAGCTTTAACACATAATACGAGGTGTGACATGCACAATCAGATACCACGAAATAATTCATATCGGCTTCCATAATTATCAGAAAACCGTCTGGCTCCCAAAGCACGTGCATTTACGCTTTTCATTCAGCACAAAAAAAAAAAAAAAAAAAAAAAAAAAAATTGAGAGTCATAGAAAAAGTGTGATATACTTACGTTATGACGAGGGGCTATTGTGTATTAATTCGAAAGTTGTCGATTCTCAAAATGAAAATCATTCTCGAATAAACGAGCTTTAACACATAATACGAGGTGTGACATGCACAATCAGATACCACGAAATAATTCATATCTGCTTCCATAATTATCAGAAAACCGTCTGGCGCCCAAAGCACGTGCATTTACACTTTTCATTCAGCACAAAAAAAAAAGAAAAAAAAATTGAGAGTCATAGAAAAAGTGTGATATACTTACGTTAGGACGAGGGGCTATTGTGTATTAATTCGAAAGTTGTCGATTCTCAAAATGAAAATCATTCTCGGATAAACGAGCTGTAACACATAATACTATGTGTGACGTGCACCATCAATATACCACGAAAAAAATTATATCTTCTTAGATAATAACTATCACAAAAACTTGTAGTTTTTATAATTTGATTTTTTTGACATTTTGTAGCATTACTTAACCTAAAACAGCAAATAAATCATTGATTTTTCTTGAGAACTTATTGTTCTGGAGTTTGAGTAATAAAACCTTTTATGATTTAATTCAGTGAGGTTTATAAAATTATTGATGGGCATTTTTTAAATATTTTTAAATTTAAAGTAATCCCTTTTGTAAAAAGCATCTTTTATTGTAGAGATAATATTTTAAAAATTTTACATTGTAAATGAAAATCATGAAAGTAATTAAAAGAAAATACATGAAAGAATACCAGTACTAAATTTCGGTAATGTAACTGGAATATAATTTTAGATTTATTAACTCGGAGTTGCTGAGTCTCGAATTAAAATATTCTGGGATAAACGAGCTGTAAACCCTAGTATTAGGTGTGGCATGAACAGTCAGTGTAACGAACACAAAAAAAAGAACATATGCTTACGTAATACCAGTACTAAATTTCGGTAATGTAACAGGAATATAATTTTAGATTTATTAACTCGGAGTTGCTGAGTCTCGAATTAAAATATCACTCTGGGATAAAAGAGCTTTAAATCCTTGTATTAGGTGTGGCATGCAAAGTCAGTGTAACGAACACAAAAAAAAGATATGCTTACGTAATACCAGTACTAAATTTCGGTAATGTAACAGGAATATAATTTTAGATTTATTAACTCGGAGTTGCTGAGTCTCGAATTAAAATATCACTCTGGGATAAACGAGCTGTAAACCCTAGTATTAGGTGTGGCATGAACAGTCAGTGTAACGAACACAAAAAAAAGAACATATGCTTACGTAATACCAGTACTAAATTTCGGTAATGTAACAGGAATATAATTTTAGATTTATTAACTCGGAGTTGCTGAGTCTCGAATTAAAATATCACTCTGGGATAAAAGAGCTTTAAATCCTTGTTTGGGTGTAGCATGCAAAGTTGGTGTAACACACACACACAAGGAAGATCTGATTACGTAATTATCGTAGAAACATTATCATGTGGTTTGGATCATTTCATTTTTAAATTTTTGTACTATTTAACATAAAAAAGTAAACTTTGATGGTTTCTGAAACTTTGAGTGTCAAAAGATTGTTTTTGAAAATTTAATGTCTTGGACATATTTTACAGAAATATAATGTTCATATCTGGCATTGCGTTCAAAAGTAAGAACAAATTTTATAGGATATTATTATTTTAAATTCTAATTTTTTATTAAGATTGTTTATTTAACGAATATAAACGGGCAACTCAATGATAATGAGCTGGCCATCTTTAATTATTGTTATGTTTAATTATTGAGAAAAGTTAACTTGAATTAGTTATGCTTCTCTCTGAGAGAGTAAAAAAAGTTTTTTCCCCAACAGAAAAAAGGACCTTGACTTGTCATATTTATATCCAGTTCTTCGAAACTTCTGTTGGTTCAGCAAACTTCAGCACTTTATGACTGACCTTTAACCAAGATGAATTTTGTAGTTCTTTTTCCAAACGCCTTTCCAGGCATGCTAGTCTTAAAAAGTGTGCTTGTCTTAAAGACATTTATATATATATATATATATATATATATATATATATATATATATATATATATATATATATATATATATATATATATATATATATATATATATATATATATATATATATATATATATATATAAATTCTGGATTAGTTCAATGTACAGGATTAAAAAACTCAAAAACAGGAGTTATCCAATAATGACCCGATTGAATGAAAAAATGCTATTTTTTTTTCTATAATAATAATGATATACATAGCCATTTAATCATAGTTAAAATCATAAAGAAACGTATTTATAAGGGATTTTTTAAAGTCATCTTTAGTTCTTTGAGAAAAATTAACTTACTGTAAAATGAAATTTTAGCATTTAAAGTTGAAACCCTTGATCAATTTGTGAAGTGATAATTTAGGTTTTAATTCATTAGCTTCACAATGCTTTATGGATGAGATTAGATTTAAGTCTAAATTTTAACAGGAATATTCCTTTGTTGATGTAGTAAAACAATTACTTTGTTTAATCCCTTAATGCACAGTTTTTTTAGAAAGGCCGGCCAAAAAATCAATTTTTTTAATGTAAAAAACACAATTTAGAACGTTGAATTTAGAAAATACACACACACATTTATATATATATATATATATATATATATATATATATATATATATATATATATATATATATATATATATATATATATATATATATTTATATATTTATATATATATATATATATATATATTTATATATATATATATATATATATATATATATATATATATATATATATATATATATATATATATATATATATATATATTATATATTATATATATATAATATATTTGAATAAGCAAGTGTTATAACTTACAGTCCCATGTAAATGATAAATAGCAATAAGACGATTTTTTTTTTGCTTTCACATTGTTATTTTCAATTCTCGATTGCATTTGAGTGTGAAAAATTATAGTAACATATAGTACAACACCACTCGAATTATCTCGAGTGTGCACAATTTGGCCAGTTCACGTGCACGTTAAGAGGTTAATGCACGTTTTCGTAATAAACTAATAGATTATGGTACACAAATTTAGAAGTCAGTTAATTTACTGACTCTTGATATTTTTGTTGCTTTCAAGAACCTAATCTAGAATTAGACTTGCGAGTAAAGTTCAACACTTTTTTTTTCCGTACGCTAAAATAGTTACAAAGCTGAAAAATAAAAGAATTCGATATAAAGAAAATTTTTGTCTCCCTCTCCTGATTTTTTCTTTAACCAGAGGATAGTTAGTAAATTAAATTGAGTATAACGGAGGCATGCAATTTAAACTGCATTAACATTTTCACATCATACCGTACTACTAGTAGCTTAAACTTGGATATCTCATCGTGTGGTGTATACCACTGGTAGCTCACACTTAGATATCCCATTGATTTGTATGCACCACTCAATTCACACTTGCTATCCCTCAGGTGGTATCCCCAAATCATCCAATGTGTTGCCCATTAGATTTGTTTCATAACTAGAAAAAGTTACCATATAACTGAAAATTGAAATAATAGACGTTTAAGGAGATAAGGTATAATTTCACATTTTTTAAGTATTACAGATAATCATTGTATCTGTTTTGTATTTTAGAATCAAAATTAAAGCATAATAATGAAAGTAAAGTTTGTTTAAAAGTTCGATTAACTAAAAATTAAATTTGTAAAAGTTTCAACATAAAGAAAAGGCCGTTTAAAGTTTTCATTTGCTGAAAAGTTCTCCTATAAATTAAATCATATACGTAAATAATTTCTGAAATATTGAAAACACAGATTTTTAATTTTCCTTGCATGTGTAGAAAAGTTTGAGCCAGTAAAACCCCCAATATTTTGACCTCTTTTGGGATAACATATCCCGTTAAAGTATATTTATTGAACTGTATGACAGAAAAGGAGTAATGGTGGGCCCAAAGTAAAATAGAAAATATTTTTCGTATAATTTAAGGTACTGTGCACTGATTAGCTCTGCTTGATGAAGTAACAGTTTATTAAAGCTGATGAAAGATTGGCAAAAAATGAAAATTTTAGCGTCAGCGCAAGCTTGTTAAACAGATACTTAAGTTAAAAAATGCAAACTCAATTTTTAACAGTGATGCAGCACTAAATATTGTAAAGCAGTGCAAATTAGTGTCTTTTCATAATTAATGAATGTTACAAAGAAAGATTCAATTCAAGGTGAAAAACAACAATGAATTAACATTATCATTATTATGGAGTTAATAAATAAAGTTCCATTAAAGAATAGAATTTTAAAATAAATGTTGAACAGCAGCAAAAAAAAATAATAGGACTAGAAAAACAGAAATGGTTATTATTGCCCTAATTTTTTATATTGTGTATAGTTTAGCACCGTCTGATGAACCAACGCGCTAATAATGCTGACGCCGGGTGACAAAAATCACAAATTTTAGCATTGACGTAAGCTTGTTATATAAATAATTAAAATTGAAAATGCAAACGAGATTTCTAACAATGATGCCAACGCTGAAATTGTAAAGGCATTGCAGTTAGTGCCTTTACCTAATTACTGTGACGTTACAGAGAAAGATGCAACACAAGGTGCAAACCAACAATGACTTAACACCATCATCATTTAGGTGGAGTTAATAAATGCGGAAGCAAATTAGTACAAGAAAGCTCATATTTTCTTATATGTGTCACTGTTAATGATATTTTGAGCATGTAAATGATCCATGTTTAAAGAATGAGTAAGTTGTGGTTTGTTGCATTGCTTCGTTTGCAAAATTCATTGCAATGTAAAAAACATCCACCTCTATTATTACCACTTTTTTTTGCCCATTACATAGTGTATTATAAAAATATGAAGCTAAATTTTCCATTCAGGAAGTCAAATGAAGGGTGTTTCCGTAGGAAATGAAGAGATTCATAATTGTAATAAATTTAATAATTGTAATAAATAATTTTAATAGTATTAAAGTTCCATATACTCTTATTATATATGTATATATATATATATATATATATATATATATATATAGAGAGAGAGAGAGAGAGATAGATATATGTAATATATCAAAATTATTTAACTTTAATATTTCCTTAAAACCTCCTCTCTCCTTCTAATTCCTTTAAATCTTTTTCCCAGCCTCTAAATAGTTTAATCAAAGGAGAATTTACCACTTAACATTTTTCCTAAAGCTGTCTATAATAAAAATGTAACCGTTCTGTCTATTCAGCAAGTTTCCCAGCTGTCGTCGGCAAATGGTTTCGCGTTTTTGCTGATATTGTATTTAATTCGCTTATTAAGTTTGTTTTTTTACCGTGGGAAAATTCTTTCTGTATTCGCTCTTGGGTGCACCTCTGTTCGATCAGAGTGAGCTCTGTGGGTTTTCTTTGTCTGTTGTCCAGTAGAATAGACGTGCGTTGTAGCTGCTCTTGAATAAAGTTTCAATTAGACTGGTGCCGTTCTCTTCAATGTCGGCCCGACTGCATTTTTATCACTGCTAGCTGTTAAACTCTTTCCTTGTCAAGGAGTTTTATAAAATAGGGATTACATATATATTGTTAAATTCCACAAAATTATACGAATTTTTTTGTTACCAATCTCTATCTCTTGTTCTTTTTAAACATATTCTTAAGGACAACTAGTTGAAATCTAGTCATGATATTTAATTAATGATTCCCTAATCAGAGTATTGAATAGAAATGAACACACAACGAAAATGACTGATAGTATATATATTAATGAGGTTTGTGTTACATGCCCAATTGTTCCACGTGCCCTTTACAATAAGGTCAATTTCTCTTTTAACACTTTGACTGCCAAGCCAAAATTGCAAATGTTCACAACGGGGCCAAACTTTTTTTTTGTGTAATTTGTATTTTTTCAACATAAAACTATATATAAAAACAATATTTCAAAACAAACAATATTTTAAAACAAACTCTCTCTATTTATATATATTCCCTTTTTTGTTGCATGTTCCAAATATTTAATTTTTCATAAAACTTAGCTCATAAAATCGTCACATATACCAATTTGCGCAAACCACGTATACCTAACACATCGTAGGGAGTCCAACAATCAAACTCCAATACGATTTTCATGTAACTGATAACATCTTTGATAGCTATGGCCTGAAGTGTTAAAACACCATGGCTATCATATCGGATAGCCAGTGTCTCAACGGAAATATCACTGGATATCACATATGACAGCCATGGCAGTCAAAGTGTTAAATGTTTCTGTGATTGGAATTATTCTATAGAATTCGTTGTTACTGCTTTGTTTAGCTTTGTTTGTCTTCGGCAAAATTTACTCAGCAACTTGTTCTACACTTCAAATAGGGAATTCAAATAAATGGAGTTTTTCTCATTTGCGTATTTTCAGACAAATTCAAGTTAAAACAACCTATCGTTCGACTCTCGGTGGCAAGCTTACCACCCTAAGGCTTAGGATTTGAGGTATTTACCACAAAACAGTACACTCCGCAACTGTTACTTTAAACCAAAAGAGTGGAAAAAACGATAGGAAGATTCTCGTGAGCTATTACTGATTGATGTCATTTGTTTGAAATAAAAAAAATTAAATAAAATTCCTGGAAGAAATAATTTTTAAACTAGCCGTTTGCAATATTAATGTAAGAAAAACAGTATATTGCAAAATAAAAAAAAAGATTAGAGCTAACAAAAATAATTTTAAGAGATAACCAAAACTAAAACGATGTTCTGTTTTTGGGAAAGTTTATTTGGTTTCTAGCATGTTATCCAGATTAAGTTTCTTTTAACACAGTTATATTTAAGGAATAGGGGGTGGTCATCCAAGCATGGGTACGCGCCCGCTAGTGGTATAAATGAGTAGCACATGATGGAGGAAGATATTTAAAAATAGAAAAGGATTTGTGTTATTAGATACTGTAAAGCATTAAAAACATCTTGAATAATACTTTGCATTTGCAGATAACAAAAAAAAAATTGAAGACATTTTTATAACAAAAATGAGAACGATGTAACGAGAAAGCATTGATTGAAAGGAATAGAAATTATTACTTCTGTTACATAACGGTATTTACAGTTTACAATTAATTACAGTACTAAATGGAGGCTTTAGATGTTTTGACCAGCTGGAAGTAGTGATTAGCTCAAATATTTTAATAATCCAGGAGATTAGTTTTTGTGTCTTATTGCGCAGGACTTAGTTTATATAGTAGCTGGCACCATTCCGATTTCTCTCCTGTTGAAGACGTTTCTAGGTGAAAATTCATATGAATACAAGAGAAAAATTAGTGCAGTGAGACAACCAATCATTAAATTTTTAAATTGAATGTCTTTTCGGATAATATTTTTAGTTAAAACTACACTTCTGTAACTGTATTAGTATTTGTGTATTTTTGCCCACCCAGTATTACAAAGTATCCTACATGAACAATATTGGTTTTCCAAATGGAGTTATTAACTAAGGGTAATTAATTTTTATTAATTATCTGCATACTTTACTTGTAAATTTGTGGAGTAAAAACATTTTTATTAAACTATCCAAGATCAGAATTGCTTATGCATTTTACAGTTAGGTTCAATAGTATATCTTAATTTTCTAAAATATCTCCATGTTAATAGATGAATACTATAAGACTCCGAATGAAAATCTGTTTTAGATAAGTAAAAATGAAGCCATTTATCCACTCGCTCAACTTATCTTCCCTGTATCAGAGATTGGGTTAAACACCATAGAAAAATTTTATTTACAACAAGAACGTGTAAAGGATATTTCAATTGTGTAAGGAGATATACTCTTTTTGTAGTTAAGTAATAAATTAAGGCGAAACTATCCAATTTTCAGTAAAATATATAAGAACAAACTTCTTTTGGTGTAAAGATGGAAAGAACATGATCAGTGAAAGAAGTATGTATTTATACTGCAATAATATTTGTACTTTATAAGACAGAGAACACATTCGGAGATATTTATTTTTTAATCTAAATATTCTATTGAACTTACATATTTATTTTATAGTTTACTGTTATGCATTTTTAAATGGCACGTATATTCATGTATTCATATATATATCCTACACACACACACACACACACACACATATATATATATATATATATATATATATGTGTGTGTGTGTGTGTGTATGTGTAGAGAGAAAGAGAGAGAGCGGTGGAATTACGTGTGAGTAACAAATGTATGCAAGTTTCAATGTTCAGGTTTTGCAGTATGTCTAATATGAGTATTATATCACTCAGACATAATTAGATAACAAATGCATCTGAATGCGAAAGGATGATGAATTTATTATACTAAGATAAGGTTAACATAACCACTTGAAATGTATCAAAATAAATTTCCTCTAAAAAAATAAATAACTTATTACATTTCTGCTATGGTTGAATATGAGAAATACGTCTCATATTTTTTTTACTTTTGATTACGGTGTCTCTGTCAGCTAAATTGAATTCTAGATGATTCTACGTGAATAAGACACTCGGAGTCAAATTAACGTCTGGTTTTCAATTTTAACAGCTCCCTAATGGAGATGTTTACGAGAGTAGTAGAGATTGCAAATGGGAGCAGCCATTAACTTATCAAAATTTTTCTTGAGTTGTACTCCAACAGAAACAACAACTACGATAAAGGAAAAGAGGTTAGAAATAAATGATGGTGTAAAAATGAAAAAGGTGTTAAAATAGAAACTTGAAACCATTTACCTTATAAAGCTTTAAGCTTTAATATTAGCTACAGCGGTACTGTACACAAAAATGTATTATGTTGAAATTTTGTGCTACTTTGGTCATTCTTGCATGGTTATTATGATACTTTTATCTCCCTTGTAAAAATATTTTGTGCTACTTTTGTCATTCTTGCATGGTTATTGTGATACTTTTATCTTTCTTACAAGATAATTATGGTACTTTTTCCATTTTTATATAGTTATTATGCCACTTTCGTCCTCCTTAAATGATCATTATGGTACTTTTGCCATTCTTATAGGGTTATTATAATGCTTTAGACATCCTTACATGGTTATTGTGATACTTTCATCATCATTACTAGATATTTATTATTTATAAAAATATGATTATTTTCTAATTCTAGGGCAAAGGCCTTGCCGAGTTACTGAATGGTCTGAATGGGGACAATGCAGTAATACCTGTGGATTCGGTGAACAGTTGAGGAAAAGGAAAGTTACACATTTACCAACAAGAGGAGGCAGGCCATGTCCGCCTTTAGAAGAATCAACGTGGTGTCGGAGCAGTGAAAAATGTAAAAACGAAACAGTCAGCTACTTTCGATGGAAGTGAATAAAAACTTTAAAAAAAAGTTTTGCCTTTGATGTGTTTATTATTACATGCAATTTGTGTTATAGAACAAAATATTTTAAATCGGTGCAATGATATTCAATCTAAATATAGTGACTACAGTTTGATCTTATTTAACAAAATTATTCATGCTGTTCAAAGTTTTAAAATATTAGTTTTGTTAGAAATAATTTAAGCGAAGCATTTGTTTATATTCCCTTTAATAATACTAAAATTTATTTAAGCTTTAACTAGTCATTTTAAATATGAATCATTTTAAATATGTTTCAAATCTGGAAAAATATTGCTTTTTTTATATAGGAGAAAAAAAGGTTTGCTGCAGATTTTTTAAACAAAATCCTAACGCTATCTTTAAAAGATCTATCAATAGTAATACATAACTGGCGAATTTTAGAAAGAACTAATATATAGCAGATCATAATGAAGTAAAATTATTGAAAATTATATATATATATATATATATATATATATATATATATATATATATATATATATATATATATATATATATACATATACACACACACACACACATATATATATATATATATATATATACATATATATATATATATACATATATATATATATATATATATATATATATATATATATATATACATATATATATATATATACATACATATATATATATATATATATATATATATATATATATATAT
>CM063503.1:54002516-54085016 GCA_032207245.1 Pardosa pseudoannulata | reverse complement strand
TGATTAAATTCCAGATGGGGTTACATGATGCTGTTTTACAGAGGCGTCGAAGTAAGACTTTGATTTTTACTTTGCTAAATAGATAAATGCTCAGAAAACATTTGTTACTGAAACATAAAATCCTCTGCAAAGAAAGTTGCAAGATTTTGGGTAAAAAAAGGAAAATACCTGGGTTCCAGGTTTAATTACATTATGAAGTTTAACTACTGTAAAGTGAATTACTAAAAAAGGACCAAAAATACATAATTATCAGCATGATAACTCAACTGCACATTGGTTTTGGTACTTTAAAATGGTATCTGTAATTATTTCTATAGTTTCTTAAAATACTTTTAAAATTTACATTTCCTTCGCTTTTATGTGATACTTTCTTATTGCTGCAAGTAATTTCAGACATTTTTAACGTGCTAAAAAATAAATTACCTGGGTTCCTGGATTAATTGCATTATGAAGTTCAACTACTGTAAAGTGAATTACTAAAAAAGGACCCAATATACATAATTATCAGCATGATAACTCAGCTACACATTGGTTTTGGTACTTTAAAATGGTATCTGTAATTATTTCTATAGTTTCTTAAAATACTTTTAAAATTTACATTTCCTTCGATTTTATGTGATACTTTCTTATTGCTGCAAGTAATTTCAGACATTTTTAACGTACTAAAAAATAAATTACCTGGGTTCCTGGATTAATTACATTATGAAGTCAACTCTTGTAAAGTGGATTACTAAAAAAAGATCCAATATACATAATTATTATCAGCATGATAACTGAACTACGCATTGGTTTTGTTACTTTTATGTGATACTTTCTTATTGCTGCAAGTAATTTCAGACATTTTTAACGTGCTAAAAAATAAATTACCTGGGTTCCTGGATTAATTATAATATGAAGTCAACTCTTGTAAAATTGATTACTAAAAAAAGACCCAATATACATAATTATTATCAGCATGATAACTCAACTACACATTGGTTTTGTTACTTTAAAATGGTATCTGTAATTATTTCTATAGTTTCTTAAAATACTTTTAAAATTTACACTTCCTTCGCTTTTATGTGATACTTTCGTATTGCAAGTAATTTCAGACATTTTTAACGTGCTAAAAAATAAATTACCTGGGTTCCTGAATTAATTACATTATGAAGTCAACTCTTGTAAAGTGGATTACTAAGAAAAGATCCAATATACATAACTATTATCAGCATGATAACTGAACTACGCATTGGTTTTGTTACTTTTACGTGATACTTTCTTATTGCTGCAAGTAATTTCAGATATTTTTAACGTGCTAAAAAATAAATTACCTGGGTTCCTGAATTAATTACATTATGAAGTCAACTCTTGTAAAGTGGATTACTAAAAAAAGACCCAATATACATAATTATTATCAGCATTATAACTAAACTACGCATTGGTTTTGTTACATTAAAATGATATCTGTAATTATTTCGAGATTTCCTTATAATACTTTTAAAGTTTACATTTCCTCCGCTTTTATGTGGTATTTTTTTATTGCTGCTAATAATTTCAGACATATTAACGTGCTGATAGCCGGAAAAAGTTGAGAAACACTTTTATAGAAGCATTAATGTATTTATTATAATTTAATTCTTTTTCTTGAGTATATAAAATATTGCAAAAGAATTTTCCTATGTTCTTTTTCTCCTATATATTCATAATTAATTCACTGTTTTAGTTTGTGTTCAGCTTATAGTGATTCAATTTATATTGGGTGTTTTTTAGATTGTAATTTATATAAGAACAATTTTATATAAATTATATAAGATTTTAAGATTATATAAGATAATATAGAATATTATATATAATATATAATATCTTATAATCTATAGTATATCAGATAATATAGATTATAAGGTAATAAAATTATATAATTTAAGATTATGTAAGATTTCATTTATAAAAGATTACTTATAGTAAATCAATCTTTATTGGGTGTCTTTAGATTGTGATTTATATAAGAGCAGCTGCTAAATATATCAGGTCACGGTAACAAGAATAATAACTGTAATTTCTCCCTCATTATTTTTACTTTGATACTAATAAAATTTTCTTCATCCAAACACTAGACACGCTACTTTCACATTCTAATTCCTATTATAAATTATTTTTTTAGTAAATCTGTGTGGTACCATTTATCTGAATATATATTATTATATATAATATATAATATCTTATAATCTATAGTATATAAGATAGTATAGATTATAAGGTAATAAAATTATATAATTTAAGATTATGTAAGATTTCATTTATAAAAGATTACCTATAGTAAATCAATTTATATTGGGTGTCTTTAGATTGTGATTTATATAAGAGCAGCTGTTAAATATATCAGGTCACGGTAACAAGAATAATAACTGTAATTTCTCTCTCATTATTTTTACTTTGATACTAATAAAATGTTCTTCATCCAAACACTAGACACGCTACTTTCACATTCTAATTCCTATTATAAATTATTTTTTAGTATATCTGTGTGGTACCATTTATCTGAAAAAAAAATGAGCTTTATAAAATGTTTTAACAAATAACCTGACAAATATTACTTATAGATTCAGTTTGATTACTACGCTGTTTTATATGTACATTGCCCGTATTTTAAATCACAAGAATAAAGGCAAAAAACAATATGAAACTTCATCTGTTATTTTAACGGAATATGATGCAGACATTTTAATCCAAGCTTCCTAGAAATCTGAGCGAAGTTATCAAGTTTTTATTATGATAACAGTAGGCAAGGTAGAGCTATCTATTCTCCAAAAAAGGGTCTTATTTTTATAGACAATGAATTTTTATTTACTTCATCTTTATTCCCCAGATGTCATTCTGATGTTAATCTGCGAGAAAACTTCTGATTCTTTTAACCACCCTGTCTGAGGAAATATTGTAGAGGAATTTGAACCCTTTAAAGAGTTATTAAATTGCTCCAACTCCTCAGAGTAAGTTGATAGCAAACGAATGACCTTGTTTCTTAACGGGGATCAATGCATGGTCTTCAGATGTAATTGTAAAGCACTCCAATCGAGAAAGCAAATCATGACTTATATTCCCAAGCCAACCATACATTCTTTAAAGGTTAAAAAAAGGAAGGACAGGATGCAAGGTAGAATCTGATACATCACTGGGGAGTGTAAAAAAATTGAAATGAAATCTGTCTAAATAACAACAGAAAAACGTAAGTGTTAATCATTTTTCTTGTTTTTAACTATTTTATCAAAAAATTTGTACTTCAATTGACATGGAATACCTTCTAAAATTTAATAAGTACACATAACAATAGCTCTGAAAAATTGAAGGTGAAAGCAAGTTTATTTATTTCCTCTCTATTGGATAGATGTGCAACTTAGTGAAGATCTGCAAGGAAGCTCTGACATTTTGAACCATGTTGTCTGAAGAAATATTGCAGAGGAAATTTGAACCCATTAAATATTTATTAAATTGCTTCAACTCCTCACTGTTTAATTTTAGCAAAAGATTCCTCTTCTTCATTAATAGCAATTTACAGGACCACTGAAACCAACTGGTTTGATATTATTATTTAATGTATATTTAAACTAACTGTAAATCTAGTGTTAACAGAGGCCTGAAGTACAGGCATTGGACTTTAGAAGTAATTGTAAAACACTCAAATCTAGAAAATAAATCTTAAGTTATATACAAAGTCAATACTCTTAAGAAAAGAAGGATATGATGCAAGGTAGAATATGATATAGCAGTTAATTTTTGTAAAATATGTTAATGAAATCTATACAAATTAAAACAAATAAACTTAAAAATGCATCACTTTTTCTTGTTTTTAATGGTGTCATCGAAAAGTTTTTTCTTCGATTAGCATAGAATAGTTTTTAAAAATTCTAATTAAATGCACAAAATTAATAACTCGGAAAAAATTGAAGATTGAAATCTGTTTATTTACTTCCTTATTGCCCAGATTACATTCTGGTATTAACCTACGAAATGTTCTGATGTTTTTTACCACCTTGTATGAGTAACTATTAAAGCGGAAATTCAATGCTTTAAAGAGTTATTTATTTTTCTTGGAGTAAATTGATAGCAAATGATTGACTTCTTTCTTAACGAAAATCAATGATTGGGCTTCAGATGTAATTGTACAGCACTCAAATCCGAAAAGTAAATCTCATATTATATTCACAAATCAACCACGCGGTCTTAAAAATTACATATAAAGTAACGGGATTCAAAGTAGACATTCATCATTGGCGTATGTAAAAAAAATTGATTACGAAATGTATTTTAACAACAATAGAAAAACTTAAGAATTCGTCAATTTTTCCTCCTGTTTTTATTGATTTCACGGAAAATGTGTAATTTGTTTAACAAGGAATAGTTTTAAAGCCTTTATATCTCATCAACCTTAAATAAAAAAATATTTTCGCAACTGTTAGAATGCATTATTTCAAACTTGCATATATAATTAATAAATTTAAATTAAAAAAGGAAAAATTAATAACGAAAAAAATGGCTTTTGTACAAGCAAAAAATACACATTTCTTATAAATATAAATATTTCACACAAAAATATCACATAAAGAACGTAAAACTATTTTTCTGAAAAATCTACTTGGGGAGTCTCTACTTAAAAAGTAAATTAACAGATTCAAAGTTTATTTCAAAAACACACTGGTGTGCAAAACTTAAGCAACAAGTGGGTTTTTTGCCATAACTCCACGAAAAATCATCTGAGAGACATGAAATTCATTAATGAGGGAGAGAAATAATGTACATAAATGATGACGAAAGCATCGTCGCTGAAAAAGAAATACAATGCATACGGTATCGAATCAAACAAAAACAAGCTTTATCGAACACATAGTATCGTGACTCATGATTGTCTATCCAAGAGGAAGAACAACAAGGAGATGTTCTTTAATGTGAGATATGCCCTCCCTTAACTGCAATGGTTGCTTCGCACCGTCTCCGCTTGTTCAGAACCAGCTGATCCAATATTTCTTGCGGTAGGAGTGCCCATTCCGCAATCAGCATCTGTTTGAACTGTTTGGTGTTCTCTGGAGGATGTAAGCGTGCTGCAATGCGTCGCCCCAAATCATCCCACACGTGTTCGATGAGATTTAAATCAGGGGGGTATGCTGGCCAATCTATTCGAGTGATATCTTCTCTTTCCAGTAGCTCCTCAACAGCAAGAGTCCGATGTTGCCGAATTTTTGAAGGTTTAAAAGTCCTGTGCTCCTTATTATTTTTGTGGATTGAGGTTGCCTGGTATATAGTCATTAGCGTAAGGGGTTAGAATCATGGAGTGCCGGGTTCAAAGCCAGATACACGTACGAAATCGAAAACATTCCATCCTAAGAAAGTTATAATTTGAAAAGAATCTCCAGAGCCTTGATCATTTAACATCCATCATAGTAAATAGTTCATTGTAAGATATCGAAAATATACACATACATATTCAAAACCTACTGAACCACGTTAAAGCCATGTACTTGTTAAATAAATCTGTGAAAACCTCTCCCCCTTTTGCAAGTCCTGGTGCTCAGCTTTTTCCTATTTGGTTAAGATTCGGAGCTCTTATTCTGTACAAAGAGTATTTTGCAGGGCTTCGAACCGGAACTGAACCGAAAACCGAAAACCGGAAAAAACCGTTATTTTGGTCGGAATGAAAACCGGAACTGAACCGAAAAAAATATCGGTTTATTTCGGTTCGATATATCTTTCAGTCATTTTGTTACTGTTACCAACTTATCAATATTTTCTAATTTAACGTCAACTTTATAATTACATATCCGCACTTGTATAAGATTGCAATGGTGGTTTTGGCAGCTCCAGCTACACAAGTTAGTGTTGAAAGAGCGTTTTCAGGTTTGAAATTTATTCTCCGAGACAACAGAAGTAATCTCAGTGAAACCACGTTAGAAGATATATTAATAATTAGAGGCAATTTTCATATGTTAAATAAATAATATATTTTTTACATAATTATTGCAAGGCCAAGTGCACGATGTGAGAGTCAAACGACGAATGTGGGTAATCATGAACCTAGTTGTTAAATGCGATTTTGATAATGGAAAACAATGCCAATGCTCGCCGCTCTTATCGTACCTTCTGTTTGTATCAATTCACATAGTGTACCAATTAAAAAAAGAATAAAATCTTCTAAATTTTGATAGAATTACATTTTTTGTTTATGATAGAATTATATTTTCAGTACAAATAAGAATATACATAAAATGAAATTATTCATTTGGAACTGAAACGAAAACAGTTATTTTTGGCGGAGCGAAAACCGAAACTGAACCGAAAACCGTTATTTTTGGCGGAGGGAAAACCGGAACTGAACCGATATTAATTTTTTTAGTGGAACCGGAACGAAAACCGGAACAAAAAAAATTACGGTTTGAAGCCCTGGTATTTTGTTTAAAAAGTTCCACAGTCTTGAAAGTACTCATAATTTTTTGTTGTCTTCCTTTACTTGAATTACTTTGTTTCCACCGTGTACTTAAAGATTTTAATCGTTCTTCTGTGATATTCGCACATTTTATGTTAAACAAACATTTAAGAGGTAACAAAGGCTTTTATTGTATGGTGTTTTAGTTTCAGGGCATTTACAGACTTTTAAATATTTGAAAGAATAATGTAGATTTAGACACTGATTTCCAAGCAGTGTAGCGAAAGTTTGTTCACGGAAAAAAAAAATCAGCAAACCTAGTAAAATGTTTTCAAGGAGATCAAAAGTATTAAGAAATGTTTGAAACGAAAGTGTCTTTAGTGCATACATGTTATTTCCCTAAAATGATTTCTTCACATTTTAAATATATCCTAATAAAGTCAAAAGTAAGTTGACAGTTGTTGAAGCTTTGAAGATATGAGATGAACAAGCATGATAAAAGTATGCCTGTGTAATTTCTTTAAATTAATTTTCTTTTGTATGTATGGAAGTTAAACTAACCTTTCTTCTCTTTTTTTCCCTAAAAAGTTCTAAAAAATCATTTAATATTAATTATATTATAAATCTGTAAATTTGAAGATGTAAGGCCTTACAAAAGTAAATCAATAATTAAGCCAGATAATGGCTTGAAATTAAATTGTTTTTTACCCATTCTAAAATCTCTGGAAGTATACTTACCAAGCGGCGTAGGAGGGCGGGTGTCTTAGTTGCATAGTAATGAAGTAATGCGTTATATACTAATAATAAAGTTATATAATAATAAAGTTGTGAATTAAGTGTTATTTCTTTGTAAAAGATTTCTTACTTTGTACTTTAAACAGGCACATTAATAAGAGATACAGGGTAAAAAAAGGGAACTTTTTAACAATCCAGTAAAACCAAGAGTGATGGAAGCAAAACATTTTATTAATAGAAATTAAAACCTTAACATTTGCTATTTAAGGAACATTAAGGGAATTATCTATTTTTTTAATTACATCCTTTAGATGCCATTTTCTTCAGCAATTACATTCTTGAAATTTGCTGTTGAGATTCCTCATTGACCGTTGCAATATATCAGTTGGGATACTATGAATCTCATCCTATTTTCTCTCCTTTAACTCTTCCCGAGTGTTTAGTCAAGTCATGTACACTTTACTCTTGAGATAGCCTCACAAGAAAAAAATCACAAACGGACAAATCTGGCGATCTAGATGGCCAGGAAACGTTACCGAATCTTGAGATCGTACGGTTACCGAACAATTCTTGCACATTTTTCATTGATTACCCTGCAGGATGTGAGTTTCCTTCATCCTATCTAGAGACTATATGGATAAAATTTCATGAAATCTAAATGAAAAATTCTGTTAACATTCTCCCGAGACATTTCAACTGTATCTTCTTGCTAACGAATTGGCTAACGAAAGTGTGCTCTGTAAAACAGAATTGCGTACAACTTCAATGTTCTGCTGAGTACTAGCACTTCTTGGTGGTCCTGTTGGTTTCTTTTTTAGGGCTTATCCAGTCTCTTCAAAGTTATTAATCCAACTTTTTTATCTCGTATTTTCATGGGGTGGCACCATGACGTCCTAACATGTAAAAATATCGGAACTCCCTCTGTTCAGCTTCCAAACGTCACTGTTTTTATAAAACGTTTTTATGGTGAACACACACTGTTCCCCGTTCCACTGATCCTTGGTTACTAAAATGGTAAAGTGTTTACTTGATCATGGTCACTATTCCACAATGTAAATTCCACTCTGTAAATTTCATTTTACGTTTGGAGTGTACATGGTTAAACTCCACACCGGGTACCAACTGACCTTGCTGCACTAGTGTACTTACCGCTTCAATTCATTGCACCGCCTTTCTGTAAGAAAGTCTGGTTCGTATCCCTCTGCTGACATAGAAGTTCATAGCTGTTCGGAATAGAATTTAAGCAGTAGATCCTGGTCTAGTTAGTTCTCGTTTTGTAGTGCTCCAGGTCAAATTAAACAAATCAACATTTAAATTTTCAAAAATAGTTTAGTGCATATAATTAATTATACTTTTATTGAATTCAGATAGGAAAAAAAATGTTATAGTAATGGCAAACCTAAGGTACTGCAGAGCATAAATATGGAATAAATAAAATTTGTATACGATGCTTACAGAACAGTTAAAAGTTAGAAAAGATTTTAATAGGTAGTATTTCGAGCTTAAAAATATACGCTCTATTATTTCAATATAAGAAATTTAAGAACGGTGTACAAAAGTGAAGCTGGTAGTAATACATATGCTGGCCAGTGGATTCCAACCTGGAATCGATTATTTTACTGGACATGCTATTGTACAGGTCATTTGCAATTGAACAGATAAAACATACATATGTATGTTAGTTGCACAAGATTTAACAATGAAATTAAGATTTGATAATAATTTATTATATAAAAGATGGACTAATAAGGTAAGCCAAAAAGAGAGCCGGGTGGAAAGCTGTACCAAACTCGTATTAATACATTTGCATCATACTAAAAAACGGAAAAAAAAATTTTATTGCTTACAAACAAACATATTAAAAATACCTATATGTAATGTAATATTTGATCTTGCTAGAAATGCCAAAAACTGCCTAAAAAATTGGTCGTGTATACATTTTTGTTATAATAAGCATGATAATTTTGTAGATATATGCGTTTATGATGCAAATGGGTTAAGGAATTGGACATAGGTATATGGGTGATACACCATCATCTCGCTAAAGCTAGGATCGGTAGGCTTTTGATAGAGAAGAGCCAATTTCTTGATGAAAGATGATGAAAAAAGCGTATCAAAGATCAATTTATGTGTATGGATTGCTATTAATACAATATATAAAGGCTGAAATCTGAAGATCCCGAAACGCCTGTAGAAATAGCTTCATTCAGTTCACGAACCTCTGTCTGCTGATTCCTCTCCTAGAGGTTTGGGTTTTCACCAAGATCGTTATCAGCAAGGCTGAAAATTTTTTCATGTAGGGTGCATAGTAAAGTCTTCGTCCTTTCTGTGCAACTGTTGGTCGTGAATACATAATTTCAGATACAAAAATATTTCAACTTAGATAATCTTTCGGTTTAGGGCATTTTTAAATTTAAAAATTCAATTATACGAAAATTACAAAATTTAAACTTTTATATGTTTTCTAATAACTGTTATTATACTTAACAAAACCTAATACTCGTTCTAAGAACAGTAACATAAAAATTTCTACTCTCTTGGACAAAATTTGACACAGAGAATAATCTAAATTAAAAAGTTTCGAGATTTTTTTCGCTATTATTCAGGGTTTAATCCAAATATTTATTAAAATAGTTCGTTGTTGAAATCAGGTTGCAATACTGCATTTTTGGAGAAAGGGGAAGGAGAGTTCGCTGATCATAAACGGTGGGAGGCATCCATAGTAAAGTGGATATATACTGCATTTTCCATTAAAATAAGCTTATAATCCCATCTCTCCTTTTTGCATAAAATGGATGTTGCAACCTGATTCAGATCTCGAATTACTAATTAATTAATTTATTAACCCTCTGAGTGGAACACACCGAGGAAAAAAAGTCTCCAAAAAATACGCTAAAGTTTTATTGTGTCAGTGACCAAAGTGTTCTATGATTTTTTACTTCACCCTTTGTCGACTAGATTGGAATACGGGAAAATCACCCTCGTTATTGTCCCTTTACTTCCGGTTATAAATAGATACATAAATAAACATTATAGATTGTTAATTTTTTAAACGCATAAAGCTCGTCAAGTCTCGAAGATCATCCCATAAGAAATAATGGATTCTAAAAGTACGAATAAAAATATTTTTTAAGAGAATTATTTATATTTTTTTACGAAAGTCATCCAAGATATTTAAGAGGTGCAATGAGAGATATATCTGTTACCGCAAACGAAATACTTCGAAATAGAGATTGACAAAGCCATGAGAAGCTATCAGCGTCTCTGTGCCTCAGGGAGTAGAAGTGCATCCCTCAATAAATGTCAGTGAAAGAGGGGTGCAGTTCCTAAACAATCGACCTGACCCTCCTACTTCAAAACTCCATGAGGGAAAGCTCTGGCAGAAATGTACAATACATCCATTTTCGGAACGTCTTTGGAGGTCAAAAATTGTACGTGACAACCGGCGGAATTGTACGTGCAAACCGCTTAGATGGTTAATCTATCCCTAAAGAAAAACAATATCTTCAAATCTTCGCACATTTGGAATTCAAATATATCGGTTTATATCAGAGAAGAGGATTTTTTGTTGTTGTAGGCTATTTTTGTTGTAGGACGAATTTTTGAAAATGAAACGATTGTTCAAGTGAAATGAGGTGATGCTGCCCAGATGTAAAATGAAAACGACATTGCTAATTCAGGAAGGCAGATGTTAGCCAGACTGTAATCGTTCTTGTTGGAATAATGAATTTTGTTACTTGACGCAAACGTGGATGTTCCTTGGGGAAGTCTTACATTTTTTACACGGATCTCAATTTTTAATAAATATGATAGAAAAAGAGGGAAAGTAAAAAAAAGGTTTTGCTATTGTCGTAAAATTGAATTTATAAATTTAAAAATACTATAAAACGATTGCTTATCTTATTTGGAGCATTTTTGTAATTGGAAGTGTGTATCTACTACCAACAGTTGAGGAGGAGTCGACCGCATCTTCGATCTTTAACAACTAGCATACAGCCCGTCATATGACGGGATCAGTAAAATTTTTAATTTTCCAAAATTGTAAAGTACTCTATGAGGCAGGTAAAAATATGGTTTGTTTTTTGGCTGAGAATTATTTGGTACATATTTGATAAATAAATTCTTTATCTCCATACTTCTCTAAAGTCTCCCGATACTGTGAATGCAGTTTAGAATTGCGCTGAATTCATTTAGAAAGATAACTCACAGTTTTCTTATCTACGTCAAATAAGTTATTTCCAATTTCTTGGCCACAGTAATTAATAGAATTAAAGGAATGAAACTATCATTTCCACTACATCCCGAAGGTACATAGAATTTATTGTTAATACCGGTGATAAAATTTTCATTGCAACAAAAAAAATAATTGTTGATTAAATTTAACCCTCTAAGCGGTTCGCACGTACAATTCCGCCAAAGCGATGATGTCTTCAAAGCGGTTGTCACGTACAATTTTCGACCTCCAAAAACGTTCCGAAAATGGATGTAATGTACATTTCTGCCAGTGTTTTCCTCTATGGAATTTTGAGGTAGGAGGGTCAGGTCGATTGTTTAGGAACTGCACACCTACTCCCTGAGGCAAAAAGACGCTGATAGCTTTTCATGGCTTTGTAAATCTCTACTTCGAAGTATTTCGTTTGCGGTAACAGATGTATCTCTAATTGCACCACTTAAATAGCTTGGATGATTTTCGTAAAAGAGATAGAAATCATTCTCTTAAAGAATATTTTTATTTGTACTTTTAGAACCCATTATTTCTTATGGGATGATCTTCGAGACTCTAAGAGCTTTATGAATATTAAAAATTAACAATCTATAATGTATATTTATATATCTATTTATAACCGGAAGTAGAGGGACAGTAACGAGGGTGGGTTTCCCGTATATAGGGTGAAGTAAAAAATCATAGAACACTTTGATCATTGACACAATGAAACTTTAGCGTATTTTTTGAAGACTTTTTTTCCTCGGTGTGTTACACTCGGAGGGTTAAAATTATCCCATATGTACTTAATCTATTATTTAAGCCAAATATAAAACAAAATTATTTACGTAATACCTAAGTTCAGTGATAAAACATATGAAAATAATGCAGTTGATATTTAAATAATCTAAAATAAGAAATGATTAAATGAGATGGTTAAAGGAATGACGTCATAATGCTAGAAAAAAAATGTTATTTTTACATATTTATTATGTGATAAATAATGGCATTAAACGCTCGAAAAGGGGGTAAGGGATGGATTTCGAACGTTTTAGAGACGACTGTATTTTTCACTGTGATATGAAGCATATTTATACCAACTTATTTTAAAATCGGAGTTTAGGAAGTTAAATGGAGTTAGAAGTTAAACTTTACTCGCTTTAAGTTTTGCTGACCCTAACTCATCAAGAAACCAACATGGATGCCTCTATCCATTCCAGGTGCAGTCACTTCATAAATTCGAGGAGAGAAGGACAGATAACTTAGGCTATTATTATATAGGGGATGGTGCCTTAAATCTATTCTTTTTTGGGGTATTTTTCATTTTTAATAATATGTTTTTAACACTAGATTGCCCAAGGCAGTCATTTTGACTGTTTTTTAATTTCAATTAGAAAAACAATTATGAAATATAATGACACAATTTCTTAGAATTTGGTGACTTTCTCTATAACATATAAATGGGTTTATGAATAATTGTAGTTACTTCCGCCCTCCTTTATTATATAATATTAAAAATTAATTTTAAACAAATTTCTTTATATATTTGTTATTTTTTCACAATGCAGTCATTTTGACTGTTTTTGGGCAATATAGGCATACAAGAAATCTCGGGCAATCTAGTGTTAAATCAAAATATTAGTTAACTATAAAACCACTTTGAGTAGATAAAAATAGCTATAGATAAAGGTTTACAATGGAGATTGTTCCTTCGAGAACAAGAAAAACGATTTTATAAGATGAAAATGTTGAAAAAATGTATACAAATCTATAAATTACCTAGCTCAGTGGTATTTATTACCAATCATGCACTACATCTATATTTTCATTCCTTTATTAGAAACATTTCTATAAATTTTATTCTGCCAGTGTAAATACTCATTGTCCCGTGCAAATAAATCTATAAATTACCTAGCTCAGTGGTAATTATTACCAATCATGGACTACATCTATATTTTCATTTATTTATTAGAAACATTTCTATAAATTTTATTCTGCCAGTGTAAATACTCATTGTCCCGTGCAAATAAATCTATAAATTACCTAGCTCAGTGGTAATTATTACCAATCATGGACTACATCTATATTTTCATTTATTTATTAGAAACATTTCTATAAATTTTATTCTGCCAGTGTAAATACTCATTGTCCCGTGCAAATAAATCTATAAATTACCTAGCTCAGTGGTAATTATTACCAATCATGGACTACATCTATATTTTCATTTATTTATTAGAAACATTTCTATAAATTTTATTCTGCCAGTGTAAATACTCATTGTCCCGTGCAAATAAATCTATAAATTACCTAGCTCAGTGGTAATTATTACCAATCATGGACTACATCTATATTTTCATTTATTTATTAGAAACATTTCTATAAATTTTATTCTGCCAGTGTAAATACTCATTGTCCCGTGCAAATAAATAGTTACAGGAAGTGAAAAAAAAAAGTATTTTCCCGGCCACAACAATCAGCTGAGGTCATGTTGTTCGAATAAAGTCAACGTTTCCAGACATTTGATACTTAGCTAGGAAGCAACACGTGTTAGAAAGAGTCACCTCAATGCATGTCTGTTCTTGGTTTTAAGTATCCACCCGAATCCGCAGAGACACTTTGGTTACCTTCTGCGAAATGTTGCGACACAGACATGAAATGCTGGTAAAATACGAAATTAAGGACACGAAATATTTTGACAAAAGCATTCAAGATCAACTTGATTAATATTTAACAAAAAAGACATTATTTTGTTTTCGTTGTTATTTGAAATTAGGAGCGGTTACAGAAAAATCAAAGCTCTAGAACAAGGATGGCCAAGCTACTTGATAGACCAAGCCATTTTTCAAAATTTGAAATTTTTCGCGAGTTGCAATTAAATACGTAATTAAAAGGTATGAAGAAAAGGTATTAAAAATTTTTTTAAAGAAATTATATTTATTGAATGTCATTTGGAAGTTCTTCATCCTTTAAATTTTCAAGGAAATTTTTGAATTGTCGATAATTTTTTTGCATTGGTGCGAATGTAATTTACAATGTGTTACACTGTTTTCATATTCACATCAGGATATTTTAAATATTTTATAACGCGATGTTCTCGGGGAATTATACAGTGAATCGGTATGAATTGTGGAATTTGAGAATCATTTCTTAAAAGCACAATAAGACCGATTTTTTTAACTAGCATTGCCGGGGTTCCATCAGTTGTAGTAATATTTTAAAGCATAATAACACAGAAATGAAAAGGGAACTAGGGTACATGTATCGAGAGCCACAAATAATCCTTCAAAGAACCGCATGTGGCTCGCGAGCCGCAGGTTAGCCACCCCTACTATAGAATATAGGAAAGTTATGTTATATATGCATGTATGTATGTATATATATATGTGTGTGTGTTTGTACAGGACCTTTTCTGGGCTATTGGCTTCTTGTTATATTTGTCTATTCATCAAAAGCCTCTGATAACTCTAAATGTTTACATTATTGCCTTTCAACTGAAATTAAAACTGATTAAAGAGATAGATAAATGGTACAATTTACAATTTCATATCAAATATATACATTATAGCTTACATTTTATCCCATATATTAAATTTTTTTGAAATATTTTATTTGGAATTTATAATTTTTTAAAAGTAAGGCTTAATAGATAACGAGTATTTTGTCTTGTATTTCAACGAAAGGCATTCCCGAGGAGTGTCGTATGAATTCCATATTCTTCTATCCAGAGATAACATGCGGTTGATAAAATGGTATACAATGAATTAACTTCATGAATATCATTAAGAGACCCAAAGTTTTTCTCACCTTATGTTATAAATTGTTGGTTATTAAATGCCTCTTTCTGCTAAAAATCCATGCATCATACTGAAAATATCTACTGCTCCTTTCTGCCTAGAATGTATTCTTACGTCTAAGAGATATTTTGCAATTGACATAATAATACGTTAAACGCTGAAAATATATTTAATGTGAATCAAACGTTATTTAAAAGAAAGGCGTATGTATCATTTGTCTGTTTTTGCTTTAAATAAAATTTTAACACCTTGTCTTGTAGATTTAACAATAATAAAAATTCTTGAGAAAAGCAGATTATCTTCCTAGGATTAAGAAATTATTTTTAAGTGAAAATATTTACCTTGAAACCTCCTTGAAACACCACTTTTTATAAATACCATTTAGTTATGGTCTGTATTTTGGATTAAAAATTCAACATTAATTTTCACTCCACTGAAGAACGACTTTCTCATCTTTCTTCTAGAAAGATCCCCTTTTAATTTTTCAGTCGATAGGTGCGATTACTTTCATGTATAGGTAGGATTACTTCCATAAGAATCTGGAAATTTTGGAATCTAAAATTCGGAATTTCTAGAAATTTTGATAAAAATCTGGAATGATACATTTAGTTGAACTCATAAAAACCAGCGATTATTTTTATGTGAGAATATTTACCTTGAAACCTCTGTGAAACACCACCTTTTATAAATACCATTTTATAAATACCATTTAATTATTTTTGGATTAAAGATTCAACATTAATTTTCACTCCACTGAAGAACTACTTTCCCTTCTCTCTTCCTGAAAGACCACTTTTTAACTTTTCAGTCAATAGGTAGGATTACTTTCATGAGAATTTATAAATTTTGGAAAATAAAATTCGGAATTCTAGAAATTTTCTTAAAAAGTCTGGAATGACACATTTAGTTGAACACATAAAAGCCAGCGATTATTTTTATGTGAAAATATTTACTTTGAAACCTCTGTGAAACACCACCTTTTATAAATACCATTTAATTATTTTTGGATTAAAGATTCAACATTAATTTTCACTCCACTGAAGAACTACTTTCCCGTCTCTCTTCCTGAAAGACCACTTTTTAACTTTTCAGTCAATAGGTAGAATTACTTCCATGAGAATTTATAAATTTTGGAAAATAAAATTCGGAATTCTAGAAATTTTCTTAAAAAGTCTGGAATGACACATTTAGTTGAACACATAAAAGCCAGCGATTATTTTTATGTGAAAATATTTACTTTGAAACCTCTGTGAAACACCACCTTTTATAAATACCATTTAATTATTTTTGGATTAAAGATTCAACATTAATTTTCACTCCACTGAAGAACTACTTTCCCGTCTCTCTTCCTGAAAGACCACTTTTCAACTTTTCAGTCAATAGGTAGGATTACTTCCATGAGAATTTATAAATTTTGGAAAATAAAATTCGGAATTCTAGAAATTTTCTTAAAAAGTCTGGAATGACACATTCAGTTGAACACATAAAAACCAGCGATTATTTTTATGTGAAAATATTTACCTTGAAACCTCTGTGAAACACCACCTTTTATAAATACCATTTAATTATGGTCTGTAGTTGATCATATGAAAACTAGCGAGAATATAATTAAATATTTTAAAATAAATAAACCAGTATAATTAAATAATTTAAAATTGGGATAATACTATTATTCTGAAAATAATCTCAAGTAAAAAAACCAAAGAGGATAGAATTAAATATTTTAAAATAAATAAAATAGTTTAATTTTAAAATGAGATAACACTGTTATTCTGAAAATAGTCTCAAACAAATAGAAAAACGAAAGAGAATAGAATTAAGTATTTTTAAATAAATAAAATAATATAATTAAATACTTTAAAAGTGAGATACTAGTGTTATTCTGAAAATAATTTCAACAAGTAGAGTATATTTTTTTACATGAAGATTTCAAACTGAATTTTGCATGTCATACATTCTATATTGTCAAGCAATCAAACGAACATACATACACCATTGTAGAAGATCCAATTTGCTTTTCCTTAATTGAATGAAATAATAGTAATTCTCCAAAGCAAACTACAATGCATTCTTTCTTTAAAGTTTTATAGACATGAAATATTACTAAGGAGTATAATAGCATTTTTTTTTCCAGTAAGTACTATGCATTGTATGAAACTGTGATTTACGCATTGACTTCAGATTGAGATTACCTCTTAAAAATCGATATTTTAGGATAGAGGGTGGCAGGGGAGGGGGTCTTTAGAGAGCGGGGGGATTTCTTACAGTATATTTTTATTTCACATAAATTATACTGAATTAAAAGAATTGAAAATGTATTTTAACAACTATAATTGGTTTGTTTATGTCAGTAATTTAGCTTTAAGCTAAGCCACATATCTATTACAATTTAGAGCGTCAATTTTGTCACAATTTTACAGCGTCGAAAATTGTTATTTATCCATTTATTTTTAAGTATGTTCTCATAAGCCAAAATCATTTGCTGTGTATATTCAATTACGCAGACTGGGCATTTCTGAAACGCAAGTTCTTACTTCTAAGTACCATATTTTTGCCTTTTGTCGCTACTCCACTTTAAGATCTTTTCTAAAACGTCATCCATCTGATAAATGTTCCTGGAAAGTCTGTGCGAAACGAAAACTTATTAACTTCCCTTGTAAACAAAAGGAATTAAAAATCCTTGGTTGGTTAGTAGGTCAAGCGGAAGGTCAGCATATGACACGAGACTCGGATTGCTTTTTGCTGCTCGTGTACATCAGACGATAAGATGAGATGGTCCACTGGGTGGTTTAAGTGTAGTGCCATAGCCACACTTCGTATGCCACTTAAAATAGGTCAAAAGACTGCTGACATTGGCTGCCATATGTCTACGCGGTGGGTATTCTCTGCATTTAAGTGCATGTAGTTAGATTTATCTTCCGACTCATAGGGACCTGGACCTATGCCCAAATGTCAGGAAAAAATTTTTGTGCAAACATATAGCCATATTTCTTTTATCCAGTTAATTACTAGTTTTGGCACTCTTCTGAAGCGTCATGACATCTCAGTCAATTAAATTTTCATAGCACATAGATGCAAGGTCACGATTATTAAGTTACAGTAGAATTAAAGCTTCAGCCGTTTAAAAAGAGTAATGCTTTATTTCTTTGCAAGAATATGCATAATTTCAATCTTTTTTATGTTTATGGTCCATTACAAAGACCTTTACTGCCCTTCTTTCAACTTATCTTCGTTAGAAAGGATACTCTGTGAACACTTAACTGACTGTGTTAAGTGTTTCATATGTTTCGTCAAAAAATTAATCTGGGCGGCAACCCAGACAGAGAAGATAAACATTTTTTTTCCTCTGAAAGATTAATTGGATTTGATATTTACGTCTGCGTCTTAGGTTTTGTAGATTAAAATTTTAGGTGGGGATAACTTAAGGTATTGGATATAGTTCATTTGAAATTACAGTTATACAATTTCTAGGGGATAATGTGTCCATTTGTATTGAATATACATACAACACAAACCATTGTATAAAACTAAGATAAATATTATTTTTAAAGTTCGTAAGCAAAATTTAAACCGTTCTTTAACAACGGTGTAAAATATTTCACTGCATTTAAATAGTATATTGTCTAAATTAGACAAATATTAACGAATACATTAATGAAAAATAAATAAAGGAATAAATAAATTGATAAATAAATCCTTTGATTTCCTTGAAAATTTTTTGATTTTGAATGAGGAATGAAAGAGTTAGTATTAAATATATTTCAAACAGTACTGTTGTTTATTTGTTAAATTCTCAATTTAAAATAAACAAATTATCGGTATAGTAGTATTTATTTATTAGAATTGGATTAGAGCGCTACAACCAATTATTATAAACGATAAGGTTATTTACGCTGGAACTTACTTTATAACGTGTCCATCCTAAAAAATTACGAACGTCATAGGGTTGTACTTCCCTCAACCCCGTTAGAGGACCAATTAGTTTATGACATGAAACAATCATCAATGTGTAAAGAGAGATTTGAGCTTAACGATTATAGTTTGGAACACACATTTCTTAGATATTTGAGCATGATATATCTAAGAAATGAATCGAAAGGGCCATATAAGTTTACAGTATTAAGATCTTAAGTATCAACAGATCAAGTTTACTACAAAGAGTATTATTCCAGATCATTCAGCCGCAAAAGTATCTAACAAGTGTGCTTATATGTCACATTGACGGACACAGGTTTCAACACTTTCGTCACATGATTTTTACTAAAGGCTTTTAAATTAATTAATAAAAATTAATTTAAAACAATTTTTAACAAACTTTTATCTTAGTGACAACTTTTATACATCTAGGTTGGGCTGTACCGAGTACTCGGTTATAATTTCTGTACTATGCCTATTCAACCAAAATTTGAATTAGTATTGACTGAGTACCGAATAGCTGTAAGGATTTACTATTTTTTAAGCATTATTTTAAGTGAAAAGAATTTATAACTGACAACAGTATCTAACAAGTGTGCTTATATGTCACATTGAAGGATACAGGTTTTAACACTCTCATCACATGATTCTTGGGAACGGCTTTTAAATTAACTTATGAAAGTTAGTTTAAAACAATTTTTAGCAAACTTTTATCTTAACGACAACTTTTATACATCTAGGTAGGGATGTACCGAGTACTCGGTTATATACTCGATACTAGGCCTACTCAACCAAAATTTGAACTAGTATTGACTGAGTACTGAATAGCTGAAAGGGTTTAATATTTTTAAGCATTATTTGAAGTGACAAGAGTTTATAACTGATATGATAAGAATCATTATATATAAAATTATGGCTAACTAAATTTAAATATTAAACAAAAATCCTAAATGTAAAATTAATGCAGATTAAAATATAAATTTAGTAATATATAGTATATATATATATATATTAAGCCATTAAAATTGTAGAAAAAATATTTTAAAAGTAACAGCTTATAAAAACAAAAAAAAAAAAACAATAAATGAATAAATGCTACAAAAAACATTTTTATTTTAAGGTGTAAATCTTCGATCACTTTAAGGTTTCAGAAGATAGGTCATTTCTTTTGCTATTGCAATTCTGACCTGCCTCAGAAAAAAATGCATTTGTACGTGTTCACACTGTGCCTAAAAGTTTTTTTTTCTTTTACAATTTGCCAAAAATGAGAAAAGTTTTATTAGATTTTTCCTCCAAACAAATGGAGAGTCAGCTCTGATTATATGCTTAAAATACACGTGTTCATTTCTATAAATGAAAAATTCTTCATGTGCGTCAGAGGAACTTTTTAAAACCATTTATTCAGTACTTGACCGAATAGTAAATGACTCGGTACTCTTCTTCTCGACCAAATTACTACTCCAAAATACAGAACCAAATTACAGAACTACATCTAGACCTTATATGGTCTTTAAATGTGATTGAGTACTCGATAAAATTTGGCAGCCTAAGATTGAAAAATTGATATCTCAGATTAAATTTGATATCCGCAGTGAAATTATATGGGATGCAAACAGGTGTAACTGGATATAAAATAATTGTATAAATTTAATGTATTGTTGTTTAGTCAAGACCTTAAATGTCTTATCTCTCTATTTTCATTCTCAACTTCATACTCTTCTTCTCGACCAAATTACTACTTAGTACAGAACTACATCTATACCTTATATGGGCTTTAAATGTGTTTTGGTATTCGATAAAATTTGGCAGCCTAAGATTGAAAAATTGATATCTCAGATTAAATTTGATATCCGCAGTGAAATTATACGGGTTGTTTATGCAAATGGTAATATATTCATTTTCAATTCTCTACTTCATAACTCTTTTCTCGACCAAATTAATACTAAGTGTAACTAGCTATATAAAATAGTGTTTTGGTATTGCTTTATAAATTTAATGTATTGTTGTTTAGTCAAGACCTTAAATGTCTTATCTCTCTATTTTCATTCTCAACTTCATACTCTTCTTCTCGACCAAATTACTACTTAGTACAGAACTACATCTATACCTTATATGGGCTTTAAATGTGTTTTAGTACTCGATAAAATTTGGCAGCCTAAGATTGAAAAATTGATATTTCAGATTAAATTTGATATCCGCTTTGAAATTATACGGGATGCAAACAGGTGTAACTGGCTATAAAATAATTGTATAAATTTAATGTAATGTTGTTTAGTCATGGACCTTAAATGTCTTATATCTCTATTTTCATTCTCAACTTCATACTCTTCTTCTCGACCAAATTACTACTTAGTACAGAACTACATCTATACCTTATATGGGCTTTAAATGTGTTTTAGTACTCGATAAAATTTGGCAGCCTAAGATTGAAAAATTGATATTTCAGATTAAATTTGATATCCGCTTTGAAATTATACGGGATGCAAACAGTGTAACTGGATATAAAATAATTGTATAAATTTAATGTATTGTTGTTTAGTCAAGACCTTAAATGTCTTATCTCTCTATTTTCATTCTCAACTTCATACTCTTCTTCTCGACCAAATTACTACTTAGTACAGAACTACATCTATACCTTATATGGGCTTTAAATGTGTTTTAGTACTCGATAAAATTTGGCAGCCTAAGATTGAAAAATTGATATCTCAGATTAAATTTGATATCCGCAGTGAAATTATATGGGATGCAAACAGGTGTAACTGGATATAAAATAATTGTATAAATTTAATGTATTGTTGTTTAGTCAAGACCTTAAATGTCTTATCTCTCTATTTTCATTCTCAACTTCATACTCTTCTTCTCGACCAAATTACTACTTAGTACAGAACTACATCTATACCTTATATGGGCTTTAAATGTGTTTTAGTACTCGATAAAATTTGGCAGCCTAAGATTGAAAAATTGATATTTCAGATTAAATTTGATATCCGCTTTGAAATTATACGGGATTTAAACAGGTGTAACTGACTATAAAATAATTGTATAAATTTAATGTAATGTTGTTTAGTCATGGCCTTAAATGTCTTATATCTCTATTTTCCATTCTCAACTTCATACTCTTCTTCTCGACCAAATTACTACTTAGTACAGAACTACATCTATACCTTATATGGGCTTTAAATGTGTTTTAGTACTCGATAAAATTTGGCAGCCTAAGATTGAAAAATTGATATTTCAGATTAAATTTGATATCCGCTTTGAAATTATACGGGATTTAACCCTCCGAGTGGAACACATCTAGAAAAAAATTCTCCAAAATACGCTAATGTCAGTGGCCAAAGAGCTCTATGATTTTTACCTTTACCCTTTGTCGACTAGAATGGAATATGGAAAACCCACCCTCGTTCCTTTTTATGGTTATATATAGATATAGATATTAAATTGTTAATTTTTAATACACATAAGTTGTCAAGTCTCGAATATATCCATAAGAAATAAAGGATTCAAAAGTACAAATAGATATTCCCTTTGAGAGACTTATTTATATTTTTTTAGAAAGTCATCAAGATATTTAAATGCAATTAGAGATACATCTGTTACCGCAAACGAAATACTTCGAAATAGAGATTTACAAAGTCATAAAAAGCTATCAGCGTCTTTGTGCCTCAGGGGGTAGGGGTTCATTCCTCGATAAATGTCAGTGAAAGAGGGTTGCAGTTCCTAAACAATAGACCTGACCCTCCTATCTGAAAACTACATGGGGGAAAGCACTGGCAAAAATGTACATTACATCCATTTTCAGAGCTTTTTTGGTGGTCGAAAATTGTACTTTTTGAAGTCAGCATCGGTTTAGCGGAATTGTACGTGCGAACCGCTTAGAGGGTTAAACAGGTGTAACTGACTATAAAATAATTGTATACATTTAATGTAATGTTGTTTAGTCATGGCCTTAAATGTCTTATATCTCTATTATATTTCCATTCTCAATTACTATATAATTATGAAAAGATATCTTTGCTAATTAATAATATGAAATTACCAAGCATCGCTGATTATTTTTTCGTGTATAAGTAAATCACAAATTAAATATATCTCTAAAACTATGGGAATATATTAAAACATCATTTTATGCCTCCTTTATTTTCATTCTTTTAAAGAACCATTAACTCTGAGAATTCACATTTCTGTAAATTGAGCGTAAAAATCCGCAACCGGTTTCCATGATACGAATTCAAGACGATTTGACTCACATCCGGTAATATATCTGAAGATTCAAGTAACCCCGTTCCAATTTATGGTTTTTATCAAAGATATAATGCAGAATTAATGGGACAAATCTTAGTCTCAAACACGTTTGTAGATAAAGATGGCAAGAGATATTGTGAAATCCAAAGAAGTTCAGATTAAGAATTCATGATCAGTTTTTCCCTTTTTGAATGCATTATCTTTTCTTTCTTTTTCTTTTTAGAGTCAGACAAGAATAAATCTGGAATTTCTGTAATATGTACTGATTAAAAGCAATTAAGTGCATCTTATTTCCAGAGAAAACTACGATAAGATAAGCAAAAAATTAAGTACTATTTTTTTACCTTTAAAATAGTTCCTGTGAATATTTTTAATACGTATTTTCTTGAAATAATTCATAAATATTTTACTATATAGTAAAAACATTACAATACTCAAAAGTGCAGCCCATATATTGTCTATATTTTCTTACTTTTCCTCACAGGCTCCGGTATTAAAGCAATAAGAACTACTCTATAAAATGAACATTTTCTGAAATATTTTTAGTATGGAAAAATTTCAAAAAGTGTATTGCAATAATTATTAATGCTAATAAAACTTCTAGAAGATTATTTGTGAAGCTTATGAAAAGTAATTATGAAAATATTACCTTTAAGATTTTATAAGTCCCTGTATTGTATTCATTGTATTGAAGTAAAGAAAAACTAAGTTACTATATGAATTTTTTTCCATATAAGTTACTGTATTCTAGCTCGTTTTTTTTTCTTTTTTTATATATATTACAGCAGGCTAATAGTTGAAAATCTAATATTAACGACATTACACCGAATTATTAAATCATGAGAGCATAAGTTATTTAAAAAGACTTAATCATAATTTGACATGGACATTAGCTGTAAAGGACTATATTAATCGTTTTGCTGTCATCTAAAGAGTTATATGACTTTTAAATAACGTTCTACATTGCACGATTCTCATATAATAGGGTAAAATCCTGCATGTCCCATTTTACCGTGTTTATGATAATCTGTGATTTTATTCCTCTCATGTAAATTTCATATTTCTGATTTTAATTAGTTTTTATTAAATTTAAGGTAACTGCAGAACTTTTTCTTCAAAAGAGTTAATTTACCAGTGTAAATCCTTAACGCTTTACAAGAAAATTTCATACAAAAAATTATGTTCTTTGTTTCTAGAATATTTCTAAAAAGTCACTTGTATTCTTAACCTTATTTTTACTGAACCTGTCAGGCATTTTCGTATACACCGTTTTTTGAACTTCGTTTTGAACGTAATTTCAAGCAAATGATATATTAGTATTCTGATTTAAAGATTCTTTGAACAATAAACTAAAAGTATTAGTAGTACAATATGAAGGAAAAATTATTACATGTGAAACGTTACTGTGTTTATCTTTATCGTCTGTAAAACTGATAGAGGTCTTTTTATTTTTTGAAGAAGTTAACGATGTCATATTAAGGCCGGAAACAATGTTTTCATTATTAAGTACCGTCTGCTGTTTAAGCTCATCCTATCCAGCAGGGTCCTTTAGCCCGTGGCAAAAAACTGATCTGCCCCCCTACCAACCTAATATAGTGAGAAAAAATATAAATCTTTTTTTTCTATATCATATATTTAGAATGAACTCAAATATTTTGTTAATTCTTAAAATGTTCCGAGTATATTAATTTTAATTTTTTCTTCTATATTTATTTTATTAATGCTTAAAAATATTTTCAGCATTCTAGAGTTATTATTTTGCTGATAAAATGGATATTTTATTTGAGGGGAATATTTTTTTTATTTGTACGTTGAATTTTCATAAAAATGATGATTTTCTAAATTTAAATTTAGTTTCAATAACTTTAATAAATTCAAAACTTAAAACAAGTACCTGAATTTATATAAAGGCATATTAGAAGTGTTTGGTAAACATTTTGTAAGAATCCATAACATGCTTAGTTTAAGAAAATTCATAGAAAAGTAATTTTTAAACACACTGAATTTTAAAAATAAAATCTGATTCTATAATTAAATATATATATATATATATATATATATATATATATATATATATATATATATATATATATATATATATATATTTCAACTTTTCCTTATTTCTACTTGGGGCGAATCGTCTTCTTTCGGACCCCATTTTCCTCATGGTGTGGAGCCCCTATGATTAATGTTCCAGTGGCAAATGCCACCTGTGCCACGACCTAGTTATGGCGCTGCTACCCAGCGAAGGGTAAGTTGAAGAATTCGAAGGTAAGTAGAACATTCAAAATCCGACTATGACAATTATATAGGTCAGGGGAGAAGTCTAAATACAATAGAGGGGTGATACAATTTAATCCAACTTGTTAAAATTCTATGCATATTTTCATTTAGACAGCAACGTGAAATTATTCATTTGGAAATTCTCTCAATTCCTTTAGGTTTTGCAGACTGGCATCGCTATCAAATATAAAATTAATTATGAAACTATTACCTTTAAGGTTTTATAAGGCACTGTATTGTATTCATTGTATTGAAGTAAAGAGAATGTGATTTTTTTTAAATATACGATACAGTATTCTATCTCGTTTTTCTTTTTTGGTATATCACAGCAGGCTAATAGTTGAAAAACTAATCTTAACACTATTGCATACAATTATTAAATCATAAGAGCATGAGTTATTTAACAATGCTTAATTATATTTTGACATGAACATTATCTATAAAGAACTACATTAATCCTATGAGTGCAATCTAAAATATAACTTTGGTTAATTACTTTTAATTACATCTGCAATGTGTGGAATTTTCTCAAGATTATTCTTGATGTCGAAACTCAATACAACACATCAGGCATGAAAGTAGACAATGACAAAAAAAGCTGAACTTCCCCGGGTAATGATTACATTTTCTCTTACATAACTCTTTTTCACAATATGATTCAGTACTACATACAGGAATGTTGCGCTCCTTCAAGCATTTTGGAGCAATTTTCGGAGCAGCAAAACAAAATTTGTAGTAGGAGAACGAATTTTCATAGCAGCCAAAATGCAGATTTGGAGCAGGATAGTGTGTTTGTAGCAGTTAAACTAAAAATTTAAAGGATAAACTATAGTTTTTGAGGAGTCTGCCTAATAATTTAGAATGATTGGATGGTAGCATTTGGAGCAGCCAAATATTCAATAATTGCTGATATGGTTTGTTGGTTTGGTACATGCAATATAGTACGTAATTGCTATAGTACGTTGAGCCAATCGGAAAGGAAGTGAATCAGTATGCATAGTCATATCTCCACCAGCATACATCTCAGCGAAAACAAGCGGTAGAAGATACTGATTTCGACCAGGATTACACCCCCCCCCCCCATTTTCCAATCACGATTTCTCGATGGATTTGCATCGATCTCAGAAACAGTCCTAAAGACTATCAAAAAAGCGGATTTTCTCTTACATACATACGGACAAAGACCGAAATAGCAGTAAATATTCTTGAAAATATCAAAATAATAATGATCGGAGAAAAATCAGTAATGCAGTAAAAATTCAATAAAGAGTTATATGATAATTCAATATAGTTTTTCTAAATTCACTAGTTTCTTATTATTCAATATCTCGATGACTCCAAACAAAATTTTCAGGAAATCAAAGCAGAAATGTTATACAGCTGTTCTAAATTGTTAAACGAAACCAAAACAGAAATCTTTTAAAGCCGTTCGTCTTCTTTCACATTAAGACCAAAAGGATAATTCAACAGATTTTCTTTAAATTCAAAAGTTTTATATTATTAAATATATCACTGTAATAATATTCCAAATAAACTTTTCATGAAACGAAAGCCGAAATTTTATAACGTCTTTCGTCTTATTTCAAGTTAAAAGAAACCAAAAGAGAAATCTTACTACGCCATTCGTCTTATTTCACGTTAAAATCAATTTTTCATGCTACACAAGTACTTCATATCTGATAAAGCTTTATGAATCTCAAAATTACTTCCTGTTTAAACAGGTGGCGGGAAGTATTAAAATATACCACATTCATATATTTAAGTTGTTTCGACGTGCATAGTCGGTAACCGCCTGAGCAGCTATGTGAAGTTCTTTACATTGGGATTATTATTAATAATTAAAAGACAAGAAGACAATTATTGACATTAACGATTAAGATAAAAAATTAAAGAAAATAAAAGAGCGGCCATCTACCATATCACGTTGTCTCGGGTAATTCCATGTTTATTTCGTCCCCTCGAGCAGTTAGGTCACACACACACACACACACACACACACACACACATATATATATATATATATATATATATATATATATATATATATATGTTGTGTGTGTGTGTGTGTGTGTGTGTGTGTGTGTGTGTGCATATATATATATATATATATATATATATATATATATATATATATATATGTGTGTGTGTGTGTGTGTGTGTGTAATCCTTAAATTATAAAACTGCTGGACAAGGAGAAAGCTAAACAGCTAGCAGTAATAAAAATGCAGTCGGCCGACATTGAAGAGAACGGCACAAGTCTAATTAAAACTTTATTTCAGAGCTGCTAAAACGGACATCTTTACTAGTCAACGACAGACAAAGGAAAGACACAAAAATCACTCTGCTCGAACAGAGGTGCACCCAAGAGCGAAGACAGAAAGAATTTTCCCACTTACTCAGCGAATTTAAGTGCAAGATCAGGAAAAACGTGGAGCCATTTGCCGGCGACAGCTGGGAAACGTGTTGAATAGACAGAAAATTTACATCTTTAGGATAGAAAGCTTTGGGAAGAATTTTAAGTCGAAGACACTCCTTTGATTAAGACATTTAGAGGCTGGGAAAAAGATTTTAAGGAATTAGAATGGGAGAGAGGAGGTTTTTAAGGAAATATTAAAGTTAAATAATTTTGATATATATATATATATATATATATATATATATATATATATATATATATATATATATATATATATATATATATATATATATATACATTTGCAGGTCGGCTGTATTGGTAAAAATTCTTCCCTTAAGCAACTCGTCGGTTTGGTTTGGAGCGCTAAGGTCTACTCTTTTGATATACGATGTTTAAAGAAACCGGGACCTACTGTTTAAAGACAATTTTGAACGTCTACAAATATCCATGCCAGCACCGAAAGAGGCTATTTGAATCATCTGGGTTTGCCTGGATTAATGTATACTACGGTACAAACTATAAAAAAAAATCCCTAATGCATAGTGTGGAAACTGAGAAAGATTTGTGATACACTGAGTCACACATTTCAGTAAATTTTGGGGGGTTAAAAGTACAATTTTCTAATTTTTAGAACAATCCTGTTCTATTATTAAAGAAATCCAGTTTCATGTAAAAAATAATTACAAAGATGCAATACCATTTCTGTCCACAACAAGAAAGTTTTATAGACATTCTGTCAATAATAAAAATTTTTATATCTGCATCACGAAATATTTGATTTTTATAGTGTGAGTATCAAATTTCTGTCATAAATAAATTTGCTTTGACAAAAAAATTTAATTGTAATCATCGTAGACTTGAGGAAGATTTGTGATACACTGAGAAAGCTCTGTGATACTCTGAGAAGATACTCAGTTCAACTGAGAAAGATTTGTGATACACTGAGTCACATATTTCAGTAAATTTTGGGGGGTTGAAAAGTGCAATTTTCTAATTTTTAGCACACTCCTGTTCTATTATTAAAGAAATCCAGTTTCATCTAAAAAATAATTACAAAGATGCAGTACCATTTCTGTCCACAATAAAAAAGTTTTATAAACATTCTGTCCATAATAAAAAAATTTACATCTGCATTATGAAATATTTGATTTTTACGGTGTAAGTATCAAATCGCTGTCACAAATAAATTTGCTTTGACAGAAAATTTAATTATGATCACCGTAGACTTGAGAAAGATTTGTGATACACTGAAAAAGCTCTGTGATACACTAAGAAACTACTCAGTTCAATTGAGAAAGATTTGTGATACACTGAGTCACACATTTCGGTAAATTTTTGGGGGGGTGAAAAGTGCAATTTTCTATTTTTTAGAACCCTCTTATTCTATTTTTAAAGAAATCCAGTTTCATATAAAAAATAATTATAAAGAGGCAATATCATTTCTGTCCACAATAAAAAAGTTTTATAGACATTCTGTCAGTAATAAAAATTTTTATATCTGCAACATGAAATATTTGATTTTTACAGTGTAAGTATCAAATTGCTGTCACAAATTTGCTTTGACAAAAAATTTAATTATGATCACTGTAGAATTGAGAAAGATTTGTGATACACTGAGAAAGCTCTGTGGTACTCTGAGAAGCTACTCAGTTCAACTGAGAATGATTTGTGATACACTGAGTCACACATTTTGGTAAATTTTTGGGGGTTGAAAAGTGCAATTTTCTAATTTTTAGGATACTCTTATTCTATTTTTAAAGAAATCCAGTTTCATATAAAAAATTATTTATAAAGAGGCAATATCATTTCTGTCCACAATAAAAAAGTTTTATAGACATTCTGTCAATAATAAAAAATCTTATATCTGCATCACGAAATATTGGATTTTTACAGTGTACGTATCAAATTGCTGTCATAAATAAATTTCCTTTGACAAAAAATTTAATTATGATCATCGTAGACTTGGAAATATTTGTGATATACCAAGAGAGCTCTGTGATACACTGAGAAACTACTCAGTTCAACTGAGAAAGATTTGTGATATACTGAGTCACAGATTTCGGTAAATTTTTGGGGGTTGAAAAGTGCAATTTTCTAATTTTTAGCACACTCTTGTTCTATTATTAAAGAAATATAGTTTCATGTAAAAAATAGTTACAAAGACGCAATACCATTTCTGTTCATAATAAAAAATCGTATATCTGCATCATGAAATATTTGATTTTTACAGTGTAAGTATCAAATTGCTGTCATAAATAAATTTCCTTTGACAAAAAATTTAATTATGATCATCGTAGACTTGGAAATATTTGTGATATACCAAGAGAGCTCTGTGATACACTGAGAAACTACTCAGTTCAACTGAGAAAGATTTGTGATATACTGAGTCACAGATTTCGGTAAATTTTTGGGGGTTGAAAAGTGCAATTTTCTAATTTTTAGCACACTCTTGTTCTATTATTAAAGAAATATAGTTTCATGTAAAAAATAGTTACAAAGACGCAATACCATTTCTGTTCATAATAAAAAATCGTATATCTGCATCATGAAATATTTGATTTTTACAGTGTAAGTATCAAATTGCTGTCACAAATGAATTTGATTTGACAAAAAATTTAATTATGATCACCGTAGACTTAATGGGAGGAAGTTTTGATCTTGCTGTTTAATTATTCAAATGTTTAACGGTTGCATAGCGTGAAGAATTTAACCTTCAAATGAGCAAGAACGCATTCTTTCAGTTCGACACAGAGAGTAAAACATCAAGAACAAAACAAAAAGTGTCTTCAGTCACCTTTAAAACACGCCATTAGCTATTAAAACGTAATTTAATCCTTGTTCGCAAAATTAAAAGGCGGAAGAAAAGCAAAGCGCATAGCTGTTTGACAAATGACAACAGGTTCAAATGTTCGTAGCGTTATTCGCTTACAGTTTGAGGAAAGGGAATCCGATGAAAATGAATTTTATGGGAAGGTATTTTAGAATGCTTTTCCTGTTGATATGACGGAAGAAGTGGGTTTTTTAAATTTCACACTTTTAATCTCTATGTATATGGTTTCTTCATTAAATTTTAGTCAAAACTCTATTTCTTTTTCGTTTAGTATTTTAAATTAAAATTTAGAGGAATAGATTGGAACATCTATGTATCTTTCCCGCATTCCTCGTTTGATTTATTTGATTCCGAATTTGTCTGGATAGAAATGTTATTTTACTCGCAATCACTGTCGTGTAGCAAATATAGTAGCTGTAGTGCCAGTATTACAAGAACCATTATTACTATTACTAACATATAGCCCGTCATATGACGTCATCAGTAAAATTTTTAATTTTATAGAATTGGAAAGAACCCTATGAAGCAGGTAAAAAAAGAGGTCTGTTTCTTAGTTGAGAATTATCTGGTATACGCTCAATAATTTGTTTATCTTCATACTCCTCTAAAGTCTCCCGATACTGTGAATGCAGTTTAGAATCACTTTGAATTCATTTAGAAAGATATTTCAAAGTTTTCAAAATTGGGAAGATCTTAATGATAATTTCGACGTAGCTAACGTCGAAATTATCGTTAAGTTCTTCCCAATTTCTTGCCTCAGTAATTAATGGAAGTAAAGAATTTAAACTATCATTTCCACCACACCCTGGAGGTAGATAGAACTTGTTAATACCGGTGATAAAATTTTCCTTGCAACAAAAATTAATCGATGGTTATATTATAAACTATCACATATGTACCTAATCTATTTATTTAAGTCAAATATAAAAGAAAATTATTTACGTAATATCTAAGTTCAGTGACAAAATGTATGAAAATAATTCAGACTATATTTAAATAATTTAAAATAACAAATGATTAAATGAGATGGTTAAAGAAATGAAGTCATAATGCTAGAAAAATGTTATTTTTGAAGGGATGCATTTCGAACGTATTAAAGACGATAGTATTTTTCGCTGTGATATGAAGCGTATTTATACCAATTAATTTTAGTATCGGAACGATAGAAGATAAACTTTACTCATTTTGAATTTTGCTTACCATAACTGGTCAATAATCCAAATGGATGCCTCTATCCATAAATTCAAGTAGAGACGGACAGATAACTTAGGCTATTATTATATAAAGGATTTCCAATGCAAGGGCACATGCTTTTATAGCATTCACCACTAGGAATCTGCAGATATTTGTTAGCCATTTTGTTATGGTAGCACCATATAAATGGCCAACATTACTCCCTGGAAACACATGCAGACAAAATGGGTCCTCGTTATTTAGAATACGAAACCAAGCAGAAAAAAAAACAGCTCTTGCCTGCCACATCTAGACACATATTTTGGGAACTTGGAGGACATCGCAATCTGGAACCTATTTTACTTGCCCAAGCCGCCATTAATAAATGCGATGGACATTTGTCCAACTTGAAACCACCCGGTTATGAGACCGACACCATTGACTTCTGAGCTACAGAAGTGCTTCAAACCAATTCAAAACCCTCATCACCATTCCCTGATTATTTTCCCCAATTTATCATCGAAAATTATATGCCCCATCACTTTGTCTTCCCATAAGTATCGTTATTGGGTGAATAGCGTTATTTACTCTTTCTTTTTTTTATAAGAATGTTTTAAAGTCGTTTAGACGGCAAGAAGATTTCTAACTTATCAGAGATCTATCCTGTACCACGAGAGGTAATTTGGTTTTTAATAGTGTTGTATCATAACTGGGTGAGAAGCATTTTTTACTCTTCCTTTTTTTTTAAATAAGAATGTTTTAAAGTCGTTTAGAAGGCAAAAATATTTTTGATTTTTTAGGGGTCTATCCCGTACTACGAGAGGTAATTTGGTTTTTAATAGTGTTGTATCATAACTGGGTGAATATCATTTTTTACTCTTCCTTTTTTTATAAGAATGTTTTAAAGTCGTTTAGACGGCAAAAAGATTTCTGACTCATTAGGGGGTCTATCCTGGATCACGAGAGGTGATTTAGATTTTAATGTTGTTGTCGACTTGAGTGGAACGGTCATTACCTCTATTGGATATTTAAACAAAATAAAATTATCGCAACTAGATGAATAGCCTTTTTTACTCTTCGTTTTTTTATAAGAATATTTTAAAGTCCTTTTGACGGTAGAAAGATTTCTGACTTATCAGGGGTCTATCTTGGACCACGAGAGATGATTTTGTTTTTACAATGGTGCCGATTTGAGTGGGAACGGTCTTTACTGCAATAGAATACTTGAACAAAATAATAGTCATACCAGCTAAACTTATAAATATTGTCACGAAGATTCGAATGAACACACCGTTTAACTTAACAGAACAATTTATTGAAGCTAAGTAGCAACTCGCAACTTTACAGGATCGAGAAGTTGCCTACAACTAGTGGGTATCAGCTTTTATACCCGAACAGAATATTCGAGAAATAATTAATTTACATATTAAAGAAAGATCTAGAATGTTCAAGAACATAAGGAAACAATAAATAACATTTTTAAATTAAAAATCCGTTCTTTGGATAAACTGCCATGGCAAGCATCGAACCCACAACCTTCGGGTTTGGATCGCGTGCTTTGACCATTCGGCCACTGAGTCGTTGGCTAACCTTCTTTATGCGGCAATATATCCAATTTTCCATTCTCTCACTCCCGTTTCTTTGTTCCTACGTAAGAAAAGATGCCACCTTTAAGTGTAAATTCTTGTGCACATTAATAATTTTATTTGTATTAAATGCTTTATTCAGTAATAAAATGACCTATTTGAATAGGTAAACGTGATATAACGATCATTCTTTGCAGTCAGATGTTTTACTTGTGCAAAACAGATATCAGTTTCAATCTGTTGTTAAAAATTTTAAGTATCATTAATGTCTGCTGTGGCACGTAAAATAGTTTAGTGATTACAGTATCCTTTAAGTTCAAACTATACCTCTGGAGGTGGCAGGTCAAGCCTAGGGGGGTCTACTTGATCCCTGCTTCTAAATTACGAGGACCCGGCGAGGACAGTGTTACTCGCATCCGTATCATTTCTTACAAGTCCTCCTCGGCTGATACTAATTGAATAAGATCTTCACAGCCACTAATAGTATAAGCTATTTCTCTGTATTACTAGATCATTGGAAAAAAAATAAAAGAAGTCTGTGTATACCATAGATATAACCGTACATTTATTGTAATTACTCCATATCAGCAATTAATATGAGTTTTGTTATTGTCTTTGAGCATGTGTGATCATTTAAAAAGTTTTTATCCTCTTGCACATTATTAATGAAGAATTATGGCGAAATGCTTGTTTGATTTGGAGCGTTTAGTCTACTACTTTTGCTACATGAGGGTTAATGAGACCGAGATCTACTGCTTTGAGCCAAACAGCTATTAAGATTCATAGCAACAGCGGGATTCGATTCCAAGCACTCCGGTACTAAAGAGCAACGCTCTACCATCCGGCCATCGTTCGGTGAAAGGCTTGTAGGAGCAATACGTATTGTAACTGGATTTATTAAATTAGTATAATAAGCATGGCAACTAATACTTAGCTCTCAAATTAGACTCCGGGAAGCATTTAGTCATACATCCTAACCTGTTAAAAGTGGAATTTGTAAAATAGGGTGTGAGGGGCATATTACTGTTATTTGCATTAACTCATAACATTTTTCACTGCAAAGTATTTAGTGTAATAACTGTAGTTATGATTTCATAAATTAATGGAAGTACACTATAATTAAATCAAAAAATTATCCTTGAGCACTTAGAGATTTCAAAATTTTCATACTGTTAAAGATTTTAGGATTAAACAGTAGGCAAAACACTTTAAAATTTTAGTATACTACCATTAAATCTTTTACTATACCATTTTTTCAACATTTTGACAGATATTAAATATTTACAATGAAAGGAATATCATACTTATTAGCAAATTAATTTCTGCTATGCTGTTCTAATACTGAATTAAAGAAAGCAGTAGTTGAGTCTTGGCTAAACACCTGATAAAAACAGGGGTTTTTTTAGAAAAAACTGGGGGTAAGTCCCAATTGTGAATCGCAAGGAAAATATAAATTATAGCTTATAGTCAAAATCGAGTAAAAAGTGCTAGTTAAAGCTTAAAGATGTAAAGATAATGCGTAAATTTAAGGCTTAAAACGCAAGAAAAAGACCTGGTGGTTTCCTACTTTTTGGACCCGGGCAGGCAGCTGACTTGCATATTTTGCTAGTGGACACTTAAAGGGGGTCTTTCCTTACAAACAAGGGCAAAAAATTTTCAAGACATGAATCAATTATATGATTACACAAGCTTTGACTGCTCACATTTTTAAATGTCTGTATTTCTCTTTGGAAGAGTTTTTCTAAACTTTTTCTCTTTTTAGACATTTTAGGTGTTTTTGGATTGTGGATTTGGTCCAAACTTGGTCCATTTCGGGGATTAGTAACAACTAGAATTTAATTTTGAGAAACTGCTTTCTGCACATGCCACGCTTATTTCCAGAGAAAACAAAATTCTTCAATAGCAAGATTTGGGGCAAATCATAAAGTTGTAATTAGTCTTAAAATTTCTATTGGGTTTTTCTTTTTGCATAATAAGATCAAAACTGGCCCTATTTCATCTGCTAGATCAATATTGTTAGTATCCCTTGCTTCTTTAGTGAAAATTATTTTCAAATATTTAAAGAATGTCTGGAAAGTATTAAGAGGAAACAGTAATAATAGGGAAAATATTCAATTTTGCGTGTACAAAGAGTATATAAAAGTCATTTTAATTACAAAAATAACAGATTTTGAATTTCGAAACATATTAATTCTTTACTATTTTTTGTTTTATATGCTATAAGATAATGGTCGATAAATTTCAGAGACTGTTAGAAATTTGCCTGGAATATTCAAGTACTCATAAAATAGTTATTTGTTTTGAAAAAAGCTTTTAAATTGTTAGTAATAATTGTTTTGCATTTTGTGGCAGTAATTATTCTTATTATAGGATGATAGACACTAAAAAGCTCTTCTTACTTTGCATTCTTAGACACACTTTACAAGTAAATAATATTTAAATATGGAATTTTATTTAAATTTTGTCCAGCAGAAAGTTTATAATCTCCTTAACGGTATGATGGTTTGCAGGTTAAGTTAGAAAGTCTCAAATCCGAAATCATCCAGACCTTGGCAATTCCAAATTTTGAACTTCCCCGGATTTTGAACCTTCTTCAAAAAGTTTTCCTTATGTAGAAATAGGGTAATTAACACCCCTCTAACCCTCCCCCTTCCCTGACCGGATACAGGAAGGATTGACAGATTAAGAACCCTCCCTCTTTACAATTCCTGAATTTGCCCATATGTTACGTTCGAGCTTAACGACACTAAACAGATACTAGTTAACTGCAGTTCAAAAGGCCTTATCATACGTAAACACAAGGCCGTAGGCAGGGAGGGGGATTTGAGGGACTGGTCCCCCCCTCGAAATTTTGAAAGATCAATTTGTAGATAGACAATGTCCCACGTTTGTTTGTGTGTGTGTGCTATCTGCCTAGTTGTTCATGAACATAGACTGTTATTCTCTTAGAAAAAAAAAAGAAAAAAAAAGCTCAAACCATAAGAGCTTTGATGGGCCGCTGGCCGGAAATACTGTGCTTTCCCTTTCATCTATTGAAGTACCATTCACAAATAAAGATGTTTTTATCCCTTGGTCCCCCTCCAAAAATAATTTCTCGCTACGGCCCTAAGTAAACATTCATACGTTGAAAAAGCAACAGATTCAGTCATTTTCCTGATGATGAAGGTCCAGATTTCTGATAATTAAGCGTGAAGTTGTCAACCGATTCACGCCTTATCAGTCTTTTACCTATACCAAAATCGGTCGGGTCTAAAAGTTCTCACGATTACTCGAGAAATCGACACATATTTGGGAAAAATGAAGCATAAACTAAACCTGCTCCTTTTTCAAAGCATTTTCAACTTGTACGCTTAAAGCATACACGTTTTAAGGAGTTATCATATGTTCACCTGTACGCGTTGAAACAGAAACGTATTTGGTTTATGATTACTTTACCCAATTAAGAACCTGCATATTTCTCGTGTGATAGCCAAAATTTTCAGCTGATTAAAGTTGCTATCCCACGTCAACCTGAACCAAAATCAATCAGTTGAAAATGTTTTTGCAATCATTCGAGAAATCCACGTATTCTTCGTCCTGAAGAAAAAATCATAATCTGAATTTTTTAAAAAAATTCACAGGTTGACGTGTGATTTGACCTTAAAAAAGACAATGAAGATGTGATAGCTTCATTTCTAGTTCGAAATTGACTCCCTAATAAATTGATAAATAATAAATAATAATTGACAAATAATTGATTCCCTAATTAATTCCCTAGTGATAGTGTATAGTTTCACTATCAGTTGGCTCTTACCAGAAGTCCACTTGAATGTTTCCTTGGACAGGAAAATTTTAGAACTAATTTGAGGAATGTAACTTAACATTTGAACCAAATAAACTTTGAAAAGCTTTACTTTCAGAAACTGTTAGAAGTGTACAAGAGCTGTCAATCTGGTTTAAAAAGTTACAAATTGCAGCTCACAAAATTTATATAATCAATAAATATCAAGTGTAGATAAAACAAATGATAAGAAAATTCCATGATAAATCGTAAGATATAAAATTCATAATTAATTAAAAGAAACCTACAGTTTGTAAAATGTCCGAATTTGGAACCATTCCGAATTTCAGACGTCTCGATTTGAAGCTCTCCATTGTACCCCAATCTTTTATACGTACCTTGCAAAGTATTAACAAAAGAAAAAAATCGATTATTTAATCTATGCTTCATTTGATAGCTGATCTGTTTCTACATCTTATGCCTGAAATCCTTAGTAACATTCTAATATTGCGATATTTCTATGAATAAAGCACTAAACCGGAAGTAGAGATCTACTATCATAACACTTCTTTTTTTAATTTTTTTCTCAAGTGTTTTGGCAATTTCGTGCCTGATACCAAAATATATAACAGAGTAATTTGTTCAATATTTCGCAACATCTTTGCATTAATAATTACTACAAAATGACTAAAAATCTAAGAAAATTATTACAATTAGCTAATTTCATTTCCGAAATTTCTGCATTATTCCTATTTCAAAGGTAAATGAATATACAACTACATTTTCATATTCACCATTTTCAAAAAAATATATAGATAAAGTGAAATATAATATAAAATTAAAATCTTTTATAGCTGCAATACAATATCTATATAATGTGAAAATCAATACAATATCTCAGCTAAATACTATCAAGAAATGTTAAAGAGTAAAAATTTATTCTATTTATGTAAAATAAAAGTTTTATTGAGTTATTAACATATCTACTGCTTATTTTTATTTAAAATCCAATCTTACTATATTTAAAAACTATTTTTAAGAATAGAAACGAATGTAAAATTAAAGCATAATTCCGAATTAAATGCAGATTTTTAAATTTTTGACAGCAAAATATAATTAAATAAGAATAAGACAGTTATGCAATAGCATATATGTTTTTACTGATGAAATTGGTAAATACAATTCTAAACTGAATAAGCTCTCATGCTTCAGTTTTATATAATAGTTATAAAACTAGCCACTAGATGGCGACAGAATGAAGTCCCCTCTTTGGTCTTTAAATTTGGTTTCCATATAGAGTAAAATTAATAACACCTAAGACAGATGCAGTAACGATGTGGGAAAAAAAAAAAAAGTTTTCAGCTGAATGTAAAGGAACTATGTCACAAAATATTATTTATTTAACTGAGTTTTAAAAATTTATATAGTTAAATAATTGTAATTTATTCCAAAGTTATTGTTTTTTAATTTTTTTTAAATATTATGTATGAAAATATTATGTCGGAGGATATAGGCCGGATTAAGGGTGGGCAAAATGTGCTGCTTCAAAAAATTGTTCAAAAATATTTGTGAAACAATGTGATCATTTTTAGAAATGAATTCAAATTCTTTTTAAGATTCGATAATAATAAAACTGTATTTTATAGTTTGTTAACCATCACAGCTCTTAGATCAAATATTACTTAAATTCCTACATGGAGTCATATTGATTGATTCCATAGGTTTTTATAACGTCAAAGCCAGAAATCTGGTCAAATTATAAAGTATTGATATAATACTAGAAATAAGCATATATTAACAACTGCAATGCTTAATTTCCACATTATTACAAACATTTAAATTAGAACAAAAACTCAAGTGGAAAAAAGTTTTAAAAGCTTTCATGTTTTATAAGAATAATGGTAGTAATGTATTGTAACTATCTTCAGTTTTGCTCTTTATCTTTTTGTTTTTAATCTAGATACAAAACAATACATGAGTATGACGTTAACACATAAATGATTGTAAACGTCCACTTAATTCTTCTTTGAATAAGATGAGGTAAATGTCACCCTTATTAATTTCTATAAATAAATAAATTAAATTGCCATGAGTTGCGGTTGCTTAGTCGGCAAAAGTAATCGGAATATTCACGATCACGGCACGTATTGCAGAGGCTAGGGGCACAAAAAATCCACTAACTCCTCTAAATAGATGTATTTAAAGTCTAATTGTTTAGTACGTATATAATATGATTTAAAACATGCAACATTTGATAAAATTCCGAAATAAACTATTAGAGCAGTTTTGACTTTTACCGTAAGGTGGTATAACAGTTATTCGGAAATTCTAACGTATGAATTCAGTACTTGAATAAATCTACAGTTATCCCAGTTATATTGTATCGCAGGCTTTCAATTTAATGACAGTGATTTTTTTTTCCTTTCTGAGGATATAGATGTCTTTTTTTTAATTGAATCTGTTAAGTCGTGAACTGAAAATAACGTTACCTTATGAATGAAAAATATCTTTCTCGCCTTTAAAAATAGAAGCTAACTTGCATGGGAGCTGAAAATTTTGTGTTGGGGAGAAAATTCTCATGGAATTCCTTAAAAAGTCTTTGAATTCAATTTATCAGTCAGTAAAAATAACCCATAGGTTTGCATGGACCTATGCGATTTCCTTGTTATATACGACCAGCAAAACCTGGCCTTTCATGGACATTTTTTTTATATTTTCCTACATGCATAGTGTGATGTCGCTACACCCCATTGGCTTCACTAAGTGTTTTTGTTAAAACCCAGGCCAAGGCGACATTCGGTCTGGAATTTTGACATTAAATTAAGCGACGCGGGAAGAACAGACTGTCAGGCTCCAAGGAAAGGACCAATCGAAAGTTAGCAGGACGGTGACTCGGGAAGGAAAAGCTAATGGGAAGAGGCGAAAGGTGACATCAGGAGGCGCGAGTTTTCGCCGGAGAAAGATTGACTACTAAAAAAGGGAGAGAACGAGCGAAGGCGACGGGAGTTACAGCTTTTTTTTTTTTGGAGTGCCAATCTCCAGTTTTGTGTAGGACTCAAGGAATCCAAGTTGTACTCCTGTACAACCGTATATCTGTCGGGCACCTGACCGCAGATTGTTTTTTAGTTTTCCCCCGAACCTGGGACTTTTAGGTCCGTACCAGCTCACCTGAGCCCTGTGATTTCCATTCGGAAAAATTTGTAAATAGCTTTATATTTTAATCAATAAAAATTTTTTTATTGTTATAAGCTATACGTCGTGTCACTACAACTTCGACAAGACCACGCTACACAAGGATCCAGTGACGTTACAATATTTATCTAAAAAGATGTTTATATGTACCTCGGAAATATTAGCTAATTTAACACAAGAACCGCGGGGTGATTCAGTCTGACCCAAATCTACTTTCATTTCGAAATTTTTTTTTAGCTTTTTGGGAAAAAAATACTGTGAGACTCAAACAAATTTTCTTGGCTTGCCATCACATAATGTAAATAATAGCCTATTGAGATAGTGAGACTCTTATTAATTTTGTTTTTTTAACACTGAAACAGCAAAATGTGTCATACTCAAAGATACCTGAAGACACACCAGAAGAATTAGAATAAAGTGAGGTTTGAAAGTGGATATAAAGTGTGGTAAAAATGTATTTCATGTTCGTAAAATGAAAAGTAAAAGTGAGGTGCAAGCATGCTTATTGTTTTCTTGGAAAAATATTCCTTTATAAACAGCCTACACAACATTTGCAATGCTTCATTTTTGTAGTGGACTGATTGTTCAACTCATTTCCTAACAAATATTGTATTCGATAATTATACAAATATAAATTCCTACAGAAATTAATTATATGTTCCCTATCATTCACATTTTCTCAAATTTGGCGCTTCACTAAAAATATAGCTGTATTTTGGGTAATTTCCTTTTGATATCAGGAATGATATTATGATTACAATACAACATCGTAGATCATTCTATCCATGGAAAAGACTGGATACCACCAGAGCTGTTCCTAGTGGGTATGCAGCGTATACCCCTTTGCATGCGGTAAACTTTTGGAAAGCACATTTTCCGATACCTTATAAAGTGAAAGTTGCCTATACATGGGCAAATATATTCCTCAATGACTTTTTGTCCAATATAGCACAGTAGAGCAGCATAATATTATCAATTTTATAAGAAAAACTATCCCCCAAAATTTACTTTTAATGGGTATTATCATAGGATAGACTTGCTTTATTGTCAGAAAACTGTCACAAGTCATAGGTTATCAGTCTTCTTTGAGTAGGACGCTGATAAACGGTAAGGCACTATGAGATTGCCAGCTCATTAGCAGTATTTCAGGTAAATTTTTTTTCTGATACCAGGTACTTGCCCATTATGATTACAGTATACCATACTGCTTTACCCCAAAAAAATTTTGAACTTTTATTAAGAAAATGTTTTGTTTTTCTTAGAAAAGTAACTGTTTTTGCTCCTGGTTGTGTTGATTGTCATAACGGTCTGGTCTGGGGAACTAAATCTCCAGTCCTCAGGCAGTGAGAGGAAAGCACACAGTACCCCAAAATAACAATGTTTGGTGTGTGTTGGCTCAAATGAAATTTTCGAACCATTTTTTTATTGAACAGACAAGACAAGCGTTACGAACCTGGACATGCTACAGTGCTATATCCCTAATTTGAATTGTCTTTCAAAAAGATCTCTCTACACCAGACTGGGGTTCCACTGTTTGAACGGAGACGGGGCAAAACATTTCCTGATTGTTAGATCGGTCGTGGGGGGAGGGGCAGAGACCATGTTCCCCGATATTACTCCCCTTTATATGGACCGATAGTACGCAACTAATTTCGGATATCAATTATCTAAAACGAAAAATCACTGAAATTATTGGATTAATACCTGCTGAATAATAACTTCTAAAAGGCTCAAATCAAATTTCCTTAAACTTTGACAAACAGTTTGAATTTTCGGGCTCATTTTCAACTATCCCTAAATCACAAATATGATTAATTTTTTAGATAAAAACTACATCAAATATTACCTGAAGTACTATTCTTAAAGCCAATATTTTTAAATTCCATGAAAATTGTTCATAATATTATAAATTGGAGTAAATAAAAGTGACTGCCATGTTGAATGCTGTAATCTCATATGGAAGAGTAAAGTGTCTTGAAGGAGATTTCAGACATGTATAGACGTCTATTATTAAAATCCTAAAATACAAAGTTTAATTCAAGTCATTTTTATAGAACACGAGGTGATTGGGGGGGGGCGTTTTGTAAGATTTTTTTTAATGTAGCGAGATCAAATTTGATGCACCATTAGTATTCCAGATACGAAAGGGTTAAAAATGCAAAATATGTTGTATCACTGAAAAAATGAGAAATTCTGAATACTTATTTTATATATTATAATATCATTAACATCATTGGAAAAATCTGTTTTGATTTTTACCATTAGAAAAATTATTTTCCAAAATTGTTTATAATTAGAACTTTTAGAATTTTTATAATATTTTTTTCATTATGCAGCTTATTTTATAAATCCTAAAAAATTAAATGCGTGATTTATTTTTAAAAAGTCCTTAGTGACATATCTATGTGATCAAAGAAATTTAAAATAATCCTCAGAATAAGTAATGAATTTTCAGAAACCTGATATTTTTTTCGATGTGCAGCCTATGTTATAAATATAAATAGTAAGATAGCCTCTACTAGAACTCCAGACCAAAATTGTTTTTAATAGTTTAGAACTTTTAGAAACCTGAAATTTTTTTCGATGTGCAGCCTATGTTATAAATCCTAAGAAATCCAGTGTGTGATTTATTATTAAAAAATCATTAGTGACATATCCATGTAATCAAAGAAGTTTAAAATAACTCTCAGAATGAGTAAAGCTATTATGAGGAAGCAAAACTAAGATCAAAATATTCTCAAAATTTACCAATATTTTCTCCAAAATACATATATAGGAAATTTATTACTTTTTCAATAAATGTTTTCAACACATTCACTGCACATGGTTCGAAATAGTAAGATAGCCTCTACTAGAACGCCAGACCAAAATTGTTTTTAATAGTTTACAACTTTTAGAAACCGGAAATTTTTTTCGATGTGCAGCCTATGTTATAAATCCTAAGAAATTCAATGTGTGATTTATTATTAAAAAATCATTAGTGATATATCCATGTAATCAAAGAAATTTAAAATAATCCTCAGAATGAGTAATGAATTTTCAGAAACCTGATATTTTTTTCGATGTGCAGTCTATGTTATAAATCTAAGAAATTAAATGTATGATTTATTATTAAAAAATCATTAGTGACATATCCATGTAATCAAAGAAGTTTAAAATAACTCTCAGAATGAGTAAAGCTATTAAGAGGAAGCAACACTAAGATCAAAATATTTTCAAAATTTACCAATATTTTCTCCAAAATACAAATATAGGAAATGTGTTCTTTTTTTTAAATATAAATGTTTTCAACACATTCACCTCACATGGTTGGAAATAGTAAGATAGCCTCTACTAGAACGCCAGACCAAAATTGTTTTTAATAGTTTAGAACTTTTAGAAACCTGATATTTTTTTCGATGTGCAGCCTATGTTATAAATCTAAGAAATTCAATGTATGATTTATTATTAAAAAATCATTAGTGATATATCCATGTAATCAAAGAAATTTAAAATAATCCTCAGAATGAGTAATGAATTTTCAGAAACCTGATATTTTTTTCGATGTGCAGTCTATGTTATAAATCTAAGAAATTAAATGTATGATTTATTATTAAAAAATCATTAGTGATATATCCATGTAATCAAAGAAGTTTAAAATAACTCTCAGAATGAGTAAAGCTATTATGAGGAAGCAACACTAAGATCAAAATATTCTCAAAATTTACCAATATTTTCTCCAAAATACATATATAGGAAATGCGTTCTTTTTTTTTAATATAAATGTTTTCAACACATTCACCTCACATGGTTCGAAATAGTAAGATAGCCTCTACTAGAACGCCAGACCAAAATTGTTTTTAATTGTTTAGAACTTTTAGAAACCTGATATTTTTTCGATGTACAGCCTATGTTATAAATCCTAAGAAATTCAATGTGTGATTTATTATTAAAAAATCATTAATGATATATCCATGCAATCAAAGAAATTTAAAATAATCCTCAGAATGAGTAATGAATTTTCAGAAACCTGATATTTTTTTCGATGTGCAGTCTATGTTATAAATCTAAGAAATTAAATGTATGATTTATTATTAAAAAATCATTAGTGACATATCCATGTAATCAAAGAAGTTTAAAATAACTCTCCGAATGAGTAAAGCTATTAAGAGGAAGCAACACTAAGATCAAAATATTTTCAAAATCTACCAATATTTTCTCCAAAATACAAATATAGGAAATGTGTTCTTTTTTTTAATATAAATGTTTTCAACACATTCACTGCACATGGTTCGAAATAGTAAGATAGCCTCTACTAGAACGCCAGACCAAAATTGTTTTTAATAGTTTAGAACTTTTAGAAACCTGATATTTTTTCGATGTACAGCCTATGTTATAAATCCTAAGAAATTCAATGTGTGATTTATTATTAAAAAATCATTAATGATATATCCATGCAATCAAAGAAATTTAAAATAATCCTCAGAATGAGTAATGAATTTTCAGAAACCTGATATTTTTTTCGATGTGCAGTCTATGTTATAAATCTAAGAAATTAAATGTATGATTTATTATTAAAAAATCATTAGTGACATATCCATGTAATCAAAGAAGTTTAAAATAACTCTCCGAATGAGTAAAGCTATTAAGAGGAAGCAACACTAAGATCAAAATATTTTCAAAATCTACCAATATTTTCTCCAAAATACAAATATAGGAAATGTGTTCTTTTTTTTAATATAAATGTTTTCAACACATTCACCTCACATGGTTCGAAATAGTAAGATAGCCTCTACTAGAACGCCAGACCAAAATTGTTTTTAATAGTTTAGAACTTTTAGAAACCTGATATTTTTTTCGATGTGCAGCCTATGTTATAAATCTAAGAAATTAAATGTATGATTTATTATTAAAAAATCATTAATGATATATCCATGCAATCAAAGAAATTTAAAATAATCCTCAGAATGAGTAATGAATTTTCAGAAACCTGATATTTTTTTCGATGTGCAACCTATGTTATAAATCTAAGAAATTCAATGTATGATTTGTTATTAAAAATCATTAGTGACATATCCATGTAATCAAAGAAGTTTAAAATAACTCTCAGAATGAGTAAAGCTATTATGAGGAAGCAACACTAAGATCAAAATATTCTCAAAATTTACCAATATTTTCTCCAAAATACAAATATAGGAAATGTGTTCTTTTTTTTAAATATAAATGTTTTCAACACATTCACCTCACATGGTTGGAAATAGTAAGATAGCCTCTACTAGAACGCCAGATCAAAATTGTTTTTAATAGTTTAGAACTTTTAGAAACCTGATATATTTTCGAAGTGCAGCCTATGTTATAAATCCTAAGAAATTCAATGTGTGATTTATTATTAAAAAATCATTAGTGACATATCCATGTAATGGAAGAAATTTAAAATAACCCTCAGAATGAGTAAAACTATTATGAGGAAGCAACACTAAGATCAAAATATCCCTCGAAATTTGCCAATATTTTCTCCAAAATACATATATAGGAAATGTATTCTTTTTTTTATAAATGTTTTCAGCACATTTACAGCACATGTTTCGAAATAGTAAGATAGCCTCTACTAGAAAGCTAGACTAGAAAGAACTAAAATTTTATTACACCCTATTGTACATAATGTTAATGAGGAATGAAAATTTTCAAAAATTTTTTTATGATTTAAATTTAATTTTAACAAAAGTAGAAAATTCATTTAATCATCACTAAAACAATCCCTCCCATCTTTTGCTCAATCGTTAAGAATTCAGAATTGGAAATGCATCAAGTTAATCACAATCTCTATACATTTGAACTTCAGCATCATCGTTCTCAGTAGAACTATTTACTTGATTCATTTCATCATGCAAATATTCATCTTACTTCATTCCAATAAAGAGAATAGATTACCGCGAAATGATTTCTCAGTGTATAATTAGGATTTAAACATGTGAATTTTAGAAAAAAGATTTATGATAAAATCCTTGTCATAAATTTAGTAATAGGAACTTAAGTGCAAGATTACATTTTCAGTATTCATTTCTGACTGCTGATATGAGGCAGTTTCACGGAATCTTGTAAATATCAGATTGATTACAGAATTTAGCTGTCTCGACATAGGGGCAACTATGTTTTTTTTTTCAATGAGGTTTAAACAATTTTATTTTACAGTCTACTAAGTTAACGAATGTCATTCAATTAGATGGGAAAGCAAAAGGAAATTAAGCCAATAATTCCCACTCCTATCCCTTACTTTAAAAATTTAGTGAAAATTCGTAGAAACAAAGCGTTAGGCTGCACACAGATTATATTTTCAGTATTCATATCTGACAGCTGATATGAGGCAATTTCACGGAATCTTGTAAATATCAGATTGATTACAGAATTTAGCTGTCTCGACATAGGGACAACTATGTTTTTTTTCAATGAGGTTTAAAGAATTTTATTTTACAGTCTACTAAGTTACCGAATGTTATTCAATTAGATAGAAAAGCAAAAGGAAATTACGCCAAAAATTCCCACTCCTATCCCTTACTTTAAAAATTTAGGGAAAATTCATAGTAACAAAGCGTTAGGCTGCACACACGAATTTTACCATAAACCAGGGGGGCCAAGCTCCTTGATAGTACGAGCAGTGGCGTACGCAGAATTTTTTCAAGGGGGCGGGGTTCATAATTTTCAAGGGGGGGTTCATAACTCTAAAAAATAATAGCCCGCATAATTTCTACTAAAATTTTTATTTTTGCCATTTTTGTCTGAGCTCAACCACTCCTACACAAGGTGAGGGGTTAAACATCTGAACCTTCCCATGCGTACGCCCCTGAGTCCTAGCCATTTTTCAATTTTGAAACTTTTCGCATTGAAATATGTATTTAAAAGGTATACAAAAAGGTATTCAAATATGTTTTACATAAATTAAATTTAATTAATGTCATTTGGAAGTTCTTCGTCCTTTTTTTTTCAAGGGAATTTTTTAATTTTTTGTTTTAATTTTTTGCATTGGTGCGAATGTAATTTACAATGTGTTACACTGTTTTCATAACATCAGGATGTTTTAAATATTTTGCAAAGAGATGAGGAGATGTTCTTTGTGAATTATGCAGTGAATCGTTATGAATTGTGGAATTTGAGAGTCATCTCTTAACCCTTTGACGGTTAGGGAAACGAGAAGTTTATTTAATTCGCGCAGCATTACGAGTAAACAGTAGTCGAAATAGCTTTTTCTTCCGAAAATGTCACCCTCCTCTGGCGATTAGATAGTATCTCGCATTTTAAAATTTCTTAAAGTATTTTGATAAACTCGTCATTTAGTTTGTCATAATTAATAGAGCTATGTAATAACTCTTTTTCTACATAAAGTAATGATAAACAATTTTGTTGGCCTAATGTGGATCTTAAAAAATGTTTCATTCTAGCCATTACTGTGAATGATCTTTCATAGCTTGCATTGCTTATATATAATAAACATAATTTATTAAAACAAACACACATAAACAAAATTTATTAAAACAAAACAACATAAACAAAATTTATTAAAACAAACACTAATTCTTAAACAAATATACTCAAATTGATTAGTTATACTGTCTTTTATCTCACTTTTAATTCTGCAAACTCGTCAATTAGTTTGCCATAATTAATAGAGTTATTTAATAACTCTTTTTGTACATGAAGTAATGATAAGCAATTTTGTTGGCCTAATGTGGATCTTAAAAAATGTTTCATTCTAGCCATTAACTGTGAATGGAATCTTTCATCGCTTGCACTGCTTATATGTAATAAAACATAAGTTAATTTATTAAAACAAACATAAACAAAATTTATTAAAACAAAACAACATAAACAAAATTTATTAAAACAAACACTAATTCTTAATCAAATATATCCAGATTGATTAGTTATACTGCCTTTTTCCTCACTTTTATTTCTGCAAACTCGTCAATTAGTTTGCCATAATTAATAGAGTTATTTAATAACTCTTTTCTACATAAAGTAATGATAAACAATTTTTGTCTGCCTAATGTGGATCTTAAAAAATGTTTTATTCTGGCCATTACTGAGAATGATTTTTCATTGCTTGCATTGCTTATATATAATAAACATAATTTATTAAAGCAAACATAAAATTTATTAAAATAAAAAACATAAACAAAATTTATCAAAACACACAATAATTCTCAAACAAATATACTCAGATTGATTAGTTATACTGCCTTTTATCTCACTTTTAATTCTGCAAACTCGTCAATTAGTTTGCCATAATTAATAGAGTTATTTAATAACTCTTTTTGTACATGAAGTAATGATAAGCAATTTTCGTTGGCCTAATGTTCTGGCCATTACTGAGAATGATCTTCCATCGCTTGCATTGCTTATTGGAAGGTTTAAATAAATTGTCAGAATATTTTTAAATTAAAGAATGTTGCAATAGTATTATTTTCCTGAATATATGACCACATGGATACAGGTGAAATGATATTTTCTTTAATTATAAAAGTCTTAAATTGTAATACTTCATTTTTCAGTTCTGCTAGGTTTAAATCTTATTCATAACATTTTAAATCCTCTATTGAAGAGTCACTATCACTATCATGAAAAATTGTTTTGAATTTATTGTTAATAATTTTATATCCCTCAGATCTTTTTTTAATGTAAAGAATCGCATACAGAATAAAAAATTAACTTTAAATAATAACTGTTCTTTGCCACTGAATCTTATTTCATGTTAAATTTTCAATAAGATAATACGTAGGAAAATGATGTTTAATACTACGTTTTTTTTTAAACATCTGTTGATAGTAAAAATAAAATATCGTATTTTCACATATCGACATCGATGTGAAGCATAGTCCACACTTGTCGCTCAAAACGTTCGGCATAATTTGGATACGTTTCATAATAATTATGGATATCATTTTTTGTAATAAAAAAAAAAAAAAAAAATTAAAAACCTAATTTCGGGCCCCAAAAATTACGGGCCCTAGGCACGTGCCTAGGTTGCCTAGGCCTTAGTCCGCCCCTGGGAGTAATGTTTTCATAGGTGGGAACAACTTCTATCCACTTATATGAAGTATTCACTTACACGATTACGAGTCTTTTTTCTCTGGTCTCCGTATAAGTGAGTTTCCACTTTATATACAGTGCCGTAACTCGAGCATGACAAAGGTGGCATTTGCCACGTACTCATCAGTGTTAGGGGCGCTGTACCGTAAAGAAAATGGGATCTGAAAGAGGACTACTTGCCTTGAGTAGAAATAAGGAAAATTTTAAAAATAATTCTTTTAATTATAAAATCCAATGTGTTTAAAAACTATTTTTATGAACTTTCTATTTTTTAAAATGCTTTGAAAGACTAAACTTGTTATAGATTCTTACAAAATGTCTACCAAACACCACTAATATGCTTTAATATAAATCTGTATATTCGTGTTAAATATTGAATTTATTGATTGAGTTATTAAAACTAAATTTAAATTTAGAATTTTGCCATTTTTTTATGAAAATTCAACGTCTAAATAAAAAATATTCTCCTCAAATAAATTATTCAGTTTATCAGCATAATAATATCTTCAGTGTTCAAAAATATCATTAAGTATTAATAAGATAAAAATAGGAAAAAATAAAAAATTAATATACTAGGAACATTTTAAAAATTAAAAAAATATTTTGAGTCCATTCTGAATATATGATATAAAAAACATGTTTATATATTTTCTCCCTATATTTGGTGGTAGGGGCGCAGACTAGTTGTTTTGCCACGAACGCTAAAAAACCTAGTTACGACCCTGTTTATATATATATATATATATATATATATATATATATATATATATATATATATATATATATATATATATATATATATATATATATATATATATATATATATATATATATATATATATATATATATATATAGCAAAAATCTCGACTCTTTTATTAAAGGTAAGAGGTAAGATGTAAAACACAAAATAGTTGTAATCCTAGTATGAGGTATTTTACTAGTGTGATTAGTTGATGATTAAAAATTATGGAGTTACAATTCTTGCCGATAGATGGCACTATATATTGCCCTTCCAACTCGATGGAGAGTTCCTACCCTCTCAAGATCTCGTTTTTATTTCCCCGAAAACATTATGATAATGACAACGATGTATTTGGATGTGAAGATGATAGCTATACGCTCTAATAGCTTAATGATTTAAATATTTAATAATAATAAACTATCCATCTTTAAGACCTCTAAAATTAAATATACTTTTTCTGATTTAACTTATAAGTAGTTAAATAATGATTTTAAAAAATTTGATAATTTATGTTTTTAAAGAAAAGTTTTATAAAATAATCCCTTTTTACTTAATTTTTCATTTTGTTTTGGTCAAATTAATACAGGAAAAGATTTATTGTTATCATTTAACAGTGATTATTTTTATTTATCTATTTGATAATTAATAATTAGTATCCCATATTGATTGATATACGAGTTTATTTTAAACAAAAAACTCACAAACATTTTATGTAAATTATTAACTTCCGAAACATTGTATACATTTACTTCGAAGTGTAACTGAATCCATATCATAAAAAAGTTTAATTATCAGTTAAGTTTAGAATCCCTTTTTATGTAAATTCAAAAAAAATTTAAGATATTTCTTGCTTTTTAATTTTTGACTTTCTCCTAATTGTGCCTTAGTATTATTTAAGATATTTTGAACATATTTGGGAACTTATTTTAATATATGTTTGAACACATCATGCTCAGATTTATTTTAATACATATTAGAAGTATTTGGTAAAAATTTTCTAAGAATATAAAACAAATTAAATCAGTGGGAAATTTGTGAAAACTAATAAAAATTTCAAAAATTATGTAATTAAAAACCTATTTAATTAAAATATTGTCTATTTTGAAACATTAAGGTTATTAATTTAGTTACAATTCAATGTACATCTATACTAGGTTTTAACTTAAAATTAATAATTTACAGTTATTCATCAAATTATTCATCTTTAAGACCTCTAAAATTAAATATACTTTGTGTGATTTCACTTATATGTAGTTAAATAATAATAATAAAAAAAATCTGATAACTTATGTTTTTAAAGAAAAGTTTTATAAAATAGTCCTTTTTTACTTAATTTTTCATTTTGTTTTTGGTCAAATTAATCCTGGAAAAGGTTTATTGTTATCATTTAACAGTGATTATATTTTTATTTACCTAGTTGGTAATTAATAATTAGTATTCCATATTGATTGATATACGAGTTTATTTTAAACGGACGAAAAACTCACAAATATTTTATGTAAATTATTAACTTCAGAAACATTGTAAACATTTACTTCGAAGTGTAACTCAATCCATGGGTCATAAATAAAGTTTAATTATTAGTTAAGTTTTGAATCACTTTTTATGTAAATTTTGTTTGATTTTTATGTAAGATATTTCAAGCTTTTTAATTTTTCATTTTCTCCTAATTATGCCTTAGCTTTATTTTAGGTGCATAAGACATGACTATAAATGCAGATGAAGGCTCAATTGCATTTAAAGCTAGAAAATTAAATACAGTACTGTTAAGAGAAGTTTTACATTTTATATAGCTATTAGTAGGATGTATTAATAGAGTAGAGCGGGTCCGATAAATCTGGACCCTTTCCAAAATATTTCCAATGTATGCATTGCCTGGTTTTTTAAACGTATTAAAATTTGTGTACATTTCTAGTTTTCACTACAAATGTTGAAAGATCAACCATGAAAAGAGTGAAAACATTTCCTCGTAACAGAACAGGTCACAAGTTTTTGACAAATTTAGCATTATTTTTGGTGCATAAGACATAACTATAAATGCAGCTGAAGGCTAAATTGCATTTAAAGCAAAAGATTAAATACAATACTGTTAAATTAAATAAAAAAATATTAAATACAGTACTGTTAAGTTAAATAAAAAAATATTAAATACAGTACTGTTAAGTAAAGTTTTACATTATAAATTGCTGTTAGTATGATGTAATAATAGAGGAGAGCGGGTCTAATAAGTTAAGACCCTTTCCAAAATATTTTCCAATGTATGCATTAAAATATTTTTTAAACTTATTAAAATTTATGTACATTATTAGTTTCCACTACAAATGTTGAAAGATCAACAATGAAAAGAGTAAAAACATTTCTTGGTAACAGAATAGGTCACAAGTTTTTGACAAATTTAGCATTACTTTAGGTGCATAAGACCTGACTATAAATGCAGATGAAGGCTCAATTGCATTTAAAGCTAGAAAATTAAATACAGTACTGTTAAGTGAAGTTTTACATTTTATATAGCTATTAGTAGGATGTATTAATAGAGGAGAGCGGGTCCGATAAATCTGGACCCTTTCCAAAATATTTCCAATGTATGCATTGCGTGGTTTTTTAAACGTATTAAAATTTGTGTACATTTCTAGTTTTCACTACAAATGTTGAAAGATCAACCATGAAAAGAGTAAAAACATTTCCTCGTAACAGAACAGGTCACACGTTTTTGACAAATTTAGCATTATTTTTGGTGCATAAGACATAACTATAAATGCAGATGAAGGCTAAGTTGCATTTAAAGCAAAAGATTAAATACAGTACTGTTAAGTTAAATAAAAATAATATTAAATACAGTACTGTTAAGTTAAATAAAAAAAATATTAAATACAGTACTGTTAAGTAAAGTTTTACATTATATATTGCTGTTAGTAGGATGTAATAATAGAGGAGAGCGGGTCTAATAAGTTAAGACCCTTTCCAAAATATTTCCAATCTATGCATTAAAAGATATTTTAAACTTATTAAAATTTATGTACATTATTAGTTTCCACTACAAATGTTGAAAGATCAACAATGAAAAGAGTAAAAACATTTCTTGGTAACAGAATAGGTCACAAGTTTTTGACAAATTTAGCATTACTTTAGGTACATAAGACATGACTATAAATTCAGATGAAGGCTCATTTGCATTTAAAGATAAGAGTTTCAATTTACTACTTAAAAACTGTAGTTTATAAAGCTCTGATTATGCTATACAGTTTTCGAGAATTTTGCTATAGAAAAAAAAAATGTATAACCTGTTTATTTAGCCTAAACGAATTATTTCTGAAACTTCAATTATATATGTTTTATCTGGAAACAGCAAAAAGATATTTCGGTTACGAAATCGCCTCAAGAAGCACAATTAACCAATTGGCGACATCCGTACAGGAAAAAGCGTAGTGTAGATTATGCCAAAACATATCGATTTTCGTCGTTTAAAGACATTTTCTCTCGAAATTTTGTAAAATTTTGTAAAGAACTTACGCATTATCACAACATTAAACTGTGGGTGAAGCAGTTTCAAGACATGGGCTGTTTTTGTAAAAAAAATCAGCATAGAATGAACAACCATAAAAAAATTGTGAAAACCAAAAAAAAAAAAAAAAAAACCAAAATACCAAAATACCAAACCCATAAAAACTAATACGGGTCTTGCTAAGAATATAGGGAAATGTTTCTATGTAGACAAAGTTAACGGGTCGCGCGAGTTCTGAATGAATGTAACTTATACAACGGCGTTGTGTGTGTTACGGAAAGTCTACATCTTTCAAATGATATAGGCGTTAAAGCTTTCCGACAAACGGTAGTATAAAGCTCTCTGTGATAATTTGCAAGATCAGCTGGAGGAAAATGGTACCGATGAATCTACTTTTCATGGTTCTGGCAAAGTTAATTGCCATAATATACTATTTTGGTTGATGAGAAATTCTCATGTTGTAATGGAATATCAACGTGATTATCGAAACGTGGACGTTTTCTGCCCCATTTCAATCAGTTGTGTTTTTGGTCCTATTTTCTTCTTTTAAAAATCGATTAACAGGTGCATTTAGCATAAATAAGCTAGGAGAATGACTGTTCCCTTAGTTGAAAGAAGCTATTCCTGACTTCAAACTCTAACGAGATGGTGCTCCACCTCATTGTCATGAAAACGTTCGTCAGTACCTAGACAAAAGTCTACATTATTTCTGAATTGGCTCTGCTGTGTCAAATGATGTGTCATTGTTTTGTTAGCCTTCAAGATTTTCATATCTAATCGTTTGGGATTTTTTCTCTGGAGTTTAAAGAATAGCTTAAAGACAAGTGTTTATGTCTCCATTTCCTTAGGATTTACAATAACTGAAGTAACAAATATCTGAAGGGCCTGAATCTTTAACCAAGAATATTATGTCCCGAGTGTGGCAGTAACTGAAGTACCACATAAATTTTTGCTGTGTCATCGGGGGGGGGACATTGAAAATTTAGATAATGAGTTTCACAGTAAATTTGATTCATCAAAATAAACTAATTATAGAATTTACCCATATGGTTTCTTTGTGTGCTATTCATTGGGAAATACCCTGTTTAATATATTATACTCGCCCTTAATAGAGGGGCATTATGAATTATTGTTTGAAAAAGGGGATGCAAAATATACTATTTAGCTTATTCAGTATGAGGCTAATTCAGGAGAGTAAAATTCTGAGGAAAATCAAAAATTCATATGTGTTTTAATTAAACATTTGTTAACCCTTTAACGAACGGTGGTTTTGCAGCGAATCCACCTGCTAAAAGTTTCTTTTTTTCTACTTTTTAAAGACATGTGACTGAATTTTTTAAAATTTCTGTGTTTGTGACAATTCAAACTTAAAGCACATAAAAACACTACACTTAATTCATTTTTTCCACTTGAAATATCCAATTTAAACTTGCTTTACCCAGAAAATTCAGAAATTCGGTTTATCTTCCTTGTTAATCCAAATAAATATATTTATCCAAATAACACTTAAAAATTGTTTAGATATACTTTTATTATACACTTTTAATCATAATTATTCATTTTACTCCCATCTTAATAAAAATTTAAGAGAAAGTATTATTTTCAAACAGTACAAAGGGATGGTTTTGCCTTTAAACCAGACCTCTAACCTTTCTTCCTCCCAGTGAATGCACATTTTTTTCATGTATTTTACATTTATAAGGTTCACAGGTAACATTTATAAACTAATTTAATTAAATCCTAAGAAATTTTTATTAATGTCCTTTAAAAGGTTAAAAAACCTGAGAGAAAAATTAATTTTGTATTAATAATAAAGTTATAAATTAAAATCTAGGAATATAGCCTTCCTCATTTCTAACATAATATAAAAAACACATATTTCATTTAACTGCTTTTCTGGGGCAACTTAATAGAGATCGCCTGTAGAAAAACTTCATTAACTCTCAAACTGGGTACACTGTTTTCGATGTTAAAAATATCTTCTATTACTAGCAGCTGTGTAATATTTTCGATTCCTAGTCTTAATTCTCATTAACCAACATTTATAGCTTGGTATCCCAGCAACAGTTTCAAAATAATGGAGAAAATGCATGTGCTGCAGTAGAAAAGTTAGATGGAGTTAAAAACAAATGAATGGTAAAAAGTAAAATTGAATTTATGAAATAAATGCTGAATACATGTTACTATATAATGCCATTAATAAGGAGACGGTGACGCTTTTAAAATTGGCTTAGAGTTTTGAAACCTTGTAACACATAAATCGTGTGTTTAAAAAATGTAATTAGATTATTTTTAGTTGAGCTTTTGAAATTTTTTGTTATAGTTAAATCGTTTCAAAATTTAGAAAAAATTTCTTTTAATTTTACCTTATTGTTATTTGAAAATGCATCTTGAATATTTTAGGGTATTGTTTTAAATTGACTGAATCGTTAATTTATATGAAATGCTTTTATGTCTACATGTTGTATTTTCATGAAAAATTCAGAATAGTCTAAATTTAAATTGAGCTTTAATAACCTAAATGAAGTCGAAATGAGTACACAGAATCAATTTAATGTACCAGGAGATCCGAATGAAATAGGAAGTGTATAGGTCACTGTAGAGAAAACTACTTCACCAATTTCACCAAAATTGTGTACACTTCTTTTCTTGAGTATGTGGGTTTGATTTCTTGGCAGAAAAATTAATACTTTACATTTTGGACTGTAAGGGAGACAATGACACTCCTGAGTAAGAAATTTATACATTTTGTAACACATGAACATGCTTTACCAGTATAAGGAGTCTTGAAGACTGTTTTTTCTTTAAACCTGGATCATGGATCCGGCTTTACTAGATCGCTCTTTACTTTATTTGTTAATCTGTTTTATCAATGGAACATCGATGTCTCGGTTGTACAATAAACATTTTGGCAGGTAAAAGTTTTACGAAGAGGCTCTTTGGCAGTTACAAATCTGAAAATTGATCTTGTATTTTAAAATGTAATTCAAATTTAAATAGCCGTGCAATTCATTGCTGATTCTTTGACATTTGTTCCTGAATATTAATTTTAAACTAGCCCTTTTTTGCAAACTTTTAATATAAATCTGGATAGTTCCATGGAAAGAAGATATAAAAGTCCTTTTGCTGGACATCTGCTTTATAATCTCACTATGTACCTGTAACCACCCTCTGTACATCCGACATACATGAATGCATGTTATATCGTTTAAGTACTCTATAATGCGTGCTTTGCCTAAGTGCAAAAGGTAGTATTTCACCCCTCTCGGAATGGGGAGATTGCGGGGTGAGTGGTAATGCCCGAAATGATTAGCTCGTGCTTGACTTATACGAGGGAAGTATCTTTTTTGTTTGTGCTAGGGGTAATATTGTATAAATCTGTAGCACTGTATATACATTTATGGTTATTTCAATTCAATATTACAAAGATTCCACGACAGCGCTATATATAGCTTATAGCCATCTAAATCGGAAATGATGCCAAATATCTAAAATTGCTTTTCGGTTTGTGTAAAACTGCAATGGCAAAATAATAATACAAATATAAAATATCTTATTTGTAAAAATTACTTGCGTTGATGAAATTGATGTTTTTTAATAGTATGATAATTTGTCCCACTAGTATGGCAAAGTGTTAGGAAGTACTTCAAGTTTTTGTTTGTTTGTTTGCATTAACCAATTCTAAGGATGTTTGTGTTGTACGGCAAAATGTCCGAAAAGACTGATACAGTGGCTAAAAAAAGTAACCTTGATAGATGAACGCATGAATCGACCTCTTTCATTTCATACAACTAAATTGTTTGTTAATCTGACTCTTAAGAAAACTCTTAAACAGGATATGGTTCAACGTACGAAGAATAAGAGATGGAGGATTTAGGGGAAAAGAGCGCTGTTCCAAGTTTTCCGAGAAAGACTGCAGTTGCCCTTTTTAGAGATCTGACTGGACATGACTGTTTACAAGACCATCTCTACAGAATTGAAGTGGTGGATTCACCGGACTGTGTTTTGTGTGACTCTAGTCATCCAATGACTTTTGAATATTTAAATAATTGTGTTGTACTTTCTCAGTAGGACGGCATTGTTAAAAAGTATTGGAGAGCCAGTGAACTAATGGCTAATTATTAGGCGTTATTTGTTCGGCATTTGTAAAATAAAAACGACAAAATGTTCCTATTTTTTATTGTCCTTCACTATAACTTAATCTTTGAACTACCATATGATAGTTGTCCAAGTACACGTTGAAAAGATTTCACTTTTATTTCCTAATAGTGGGTATTTTTATGTTTCAGAATCAGTTTAAACTTTTAATCTAAAAACAATATTTTTTCAGTAAGTTTCTTCTCAGTCTGCTTTTACAATTGCTCTCGCATTGAGAATCTTCCTCTATCGAAAAAACGAAAAAGTTGTCTGCGTACTTTTACCTCTATTTTTTTGTCGTAAGTTGACTTTGCCTTTTATGCTATATTCTGGAACAAATGTTTTACCTTTTAGTAACTTTTCCTTTTCTTCTCAAAATTACCTAGTAAAAATAATCACTAATTCAAATTGTGCTTATTTTCGAATTTTAAATTTTTTTACTTGACATTTTTTATTTTTTGCACTATTTAAAAAAATTTTCATTATACTATTTTTTATGGACATAAAACTCTAAGCATATAAAGAAGTGAAAAAAATTACATAAAGTTTAAAGTTTTATATCTCTTGATGTAATTCACCTAAATGTTGACTTTATTTTCCTTTAATTTCTCTTAGTGTTGCTTTAATACGGAACATTTTCAAAGGGGTAAAATTAAAATAGTTTTTTACAACAAAAATCAAATTAGAGCATGGATTTCACTGAAAAGTTTGGTAATCGTAGCTTGCTCGCAAGATTATTCCAACAGTATTTTATTTTTTATAAAAACTTTAGTAAGTAAATACATTTTGTAAATGATTGTTAAGCACTAGTAAAGTTAAGTAGTAAATCACAGTTGTATTTAGCTATTTAAAAAAGTAAACTTTTTTACGAGTTGTAACCTAATAAAATAATAATTGCTGCAAATTATGCGAAAAAAAGTAGTACCAGTTTTAAATGCTAATGAGCTTTAAATACACTGAAAATATTGTGAACAAATATTGCATTGTTCAAAAGTTATCCAGCATACAATTCTAAAAAAAATCCCATTCTAAAAAATATGGATTTAAAATAATTTTTATAAAATCTCCAATTATTAATATTACCGACACATTATACAAAATAAAATTGAATAAATTTATGAACCACAATATAATATAATATAATATATATATATATATATATATATATATATATATATATATATATATATATATATATATATATATGTATATATATATATATATATATATATATATATATATATATATATATATATATATATATATATATATATATATATATATATATATATATATATGTATGTATGTATATACATTCTACGAATAAGACTTAACATTTAGCAAATATTATGAAAAAGGAATCAACAAAAACTCGTAAAATTTAATTTTTATACTTAACTTTTGTATTTTGGTTAATCTTCACACAAAAAAATAATAAAATAATTACTATATTCTTTCAAGTGAATAAAGTTGTCTTTCACTTACAATAATTTTTGCATTTGTGCACAATTAATAATTCTATTGACAGATATAGATAATTTGGCTTATCGCAAATATAAACGCTGTACATGGAAATTCCCATTTAAATTTATTTTTTGTATATAAACCAAAATTATAAAAAATTTTAATCATAACTCTAAAAAGTAATAGGACCTATCGATAGCCAAATGGTAGAGCGCTGCTCTTCGGCACCGGAGTTCGAGAATACCGCTGCTGGCATGGATGTTGGTATTCGTATCGGCTTTAAGCAATAGGTCCCGGTATTATTAGCTCTCGTGAGCAAAACAGTAGACCGTCACGCTGCAAACCAAACCAAACCTGAAATAATACGATTTTTTAATGTGGATTGATTTAATATGGCCTGAAAGACACTACATGTATTTTATTCTTTCCAAAATTCAAATTTTTCAAAGATTTCAGAATTCTATATCTCCTTAAAAAAGGAAACTTCAAATTTAGCAGAAAATCTGATTGAAATTTAAATTAAATATGTCCCCCGTTTATCACCAAGGAACATAATAAGTACTGTACATTAAATCATGAACTACGTGGCTTTCTCTACCCCACTCTTGCAAGCACAGGCGTACAAAAAGAAAAAAAATACTATAGAGAAGGATTTTGCTATTAATTTTCCTAAAACAAAATAAATACTACAAAATAGAACTAATTAATAAAATTCGTATTAAGTTACAGCCGTATTAGGTGTTAAGCGGTTTTTTAATACATTATATAAATAAAATTTATTCATTTCTTAACACGTTGAAGGACACTTGCGTCTATAGCCGCCAAAGAGAAGTTCACTATGTGGCATGACGGCAATAGCCGTCCAAAACGAAATGGTCGTTTTTAGACACATAGCGGCACAAATGTGCATTTACCAGAGTACAAGTAGAAGCTTAGTGTCATGTTTTGGAAACAATTTTGTAGGTTGAATTTCGTTTTCCATCTGTTACACTGTGTTCTGCACAGTGCTTTGAAACATGGCATACCAAAAATAATCTGTAATAATTATAAAATTATAATAATTTGTCATTTATTTATTCTTGTTTGATTAGGAACAAACATTTCATGTAAAACTCTCAAAAATACTTTGTTGCACACAAAAAAATTGCTTATTTGAGTCTTTAAACCTGTCATTTATGTTTTTAAATTTTTACTGTTATAGCCGACATCTTCCCATTACTTAGTGTCTAGAGTCCGCTGACGCCATGACGGTTATAGCTGTACCTAATTAAAGGTGCTGAGTTAATCAAAATTAAGTTTATTTAAGCAGAAAGATAAAACTACACTTCTACTATTCTAGAAATTACAAAAATATATAGTGTTAATTTTCGAATTTCACTTGTTCCTACTGTCAGTCAATGTGTTAATGTAATATTGCGTAAAATGTGACAAGGGAGGGAGAGGGAGTCCAAAATATTGTGACATGTTTTATGGACATCCCTTAAATACACATGAATATATTTTATATCTGTGAACTCTCGGGAAGGGGTTCGGAAATAATTCAAATTGTATTTTCAACGTATGTTTTATAACTGAATATAACAAAATATTTAAAATTACTATAAGATTTTTGCTGTGATTTAAAAAAAAATATTCTTAAGTTAGTAAGGGAATGTAAACTGAATGATTTAAACCAATCTATATTTGAAAATTCGTTATAACTAGTATTCCTTTTATTCAAAAAGAGCTAGCTTTATAACTTTTGATAAATTGACAAGCGGACAAAGAACTAGACCGTAACTGAGCTATCAAAAATTATACTTTGAATTCCCAGAATATTGGCACTCAATTTCCTATAATAATTCTGCAAATTTCATTCATTAAGACCTCTTGTGTTTATAAGTTGATGACTTAATTAAAATTGGCATTAATCTTAAATACACATGAATATATTTTATATCTGTGAACTCTCGGGAAGGGGTTCGGAAATAATTCAAATTGTATTTTCAACGTATGTTTTATAACTGAATATAACAAAATATTTAAAATTACTATAAGATTTTTGCTGTGATTTAAAAAAAAATATTCTTAAGTTAGTAAGGGAATGTAAACTAAATGATTTAACCAATCTATATTTGAAAATTCGTTATAACTAGTATTCCTTTTATTCAAAAAGAGCTAGCTTTATAACTTTTGATAAATTGACAAGCGGACAAAGAACTAGACCGTAACTGAGCTATCAAAAATTATACTTTGAATTCCCAGAATATTGGCACTCAATTTCCTATAATAATTCTGCAAATTTCATTCATTAAGACCTCTTGTGTTTATAAGTTGATGACTTAATTAAAATTGGCATTAATCTTTGTGTTAATATTCGAACTTCACTTGTTCCTACTGTCCGTCAATGTGTTAAGCTGGTAAACCTTTATAATTAAAAATAATCTTATACTCTACTTAATTTATTGATCAGTAATTTTTAAATTAGATTGCATATATTAACAGGGTCATAGCCAGCATTTAGTTTTGGGAGGGGGGGGGGTTACGCAAATCATGCTAAAAGAATTTTTATTTGGACAACTTAAGGTATCTGTCTACGTCCGGAGGACTTTTTTCTTTAAACGTAGAAACTAGTTCATGTTTTTACGTTTTTAGATTTATGTTTTATGTTATCATAGAGATCTGCACTTAAAAAAATTATTCCTGGAGAAGTTTTTATAAAATTTCTAATAAATGAAGAAAATTTAGTAAAAAAAAGGGTTTTTCAAAAGTTCTAATTTTTTATTAAATTAAATTATTTCAATATTTTTTGATGCAACACATTTCTTATACACTGGACTAGTGAATCACCTAAAATCTTTGCTTAATTTACATTTGGTAAAAAATGTTGGTCCTTCAAAATCATACACATTGAATTTTTAACGAATTTTCATTACCTTTATATCTAACTATGAGTGTAACATCATTAAAAATTATCCAAATTTAAAACTTTTAGGTCATTCACTAGTAAATACTATCAAAAGCATTCATAATAATTTTCAACAAAATATTTTAAGAACTTTTTGAGAAATCACATTTCAAGTTTCAACATTTTATTAAAAATACCGTTCTGAGAAAAACGCATTTGAAGTTTATGAAAGTAACTTTAACTATTAAAAAATTAAAATACATGTTTAAAATTCCCCGCAATTTCTTGCTTTAAAACTTTCTAATTGCCAAGTTGCTAATTATTAAAAATACTAGAAAAATGTATAAACTCATCTTCATGAAAGTTTTGTCGAAAAAATGCTCTTTAAAAGGCTTTAAATTCACAACTTCCGGTTCCGAAGTCGCTACTTCCGTTTTGTTTTGACGGATGTCACTGATGTTTAAACAGCTGTAACTTTTTTTTTAAAATGCCGTAGAGACAAAACAAAAACAGATTTAGAAGCCTAAAAGTGGAAAATTTACAATAGAGAAATTAAAAAAAAATTATGATTTTTGGCGAAAAAAATGACGTTTTCAACATAGATGGATACCTTAATCTGACACATTAATTTATAAATACAAGGAAGCCTGCACTGTTCTCTTAACTTTGAACGAGCACGGACAAATTATACGTGTGAATGCGTAATCGGACAAATTACTCAAATGCATTTAGAATGATCAAGGTGATTGCACTTGCCTCTTCCCTTAGTGATTGCTCAATTTATATTACGTGAATACGCAATAAAACAACTTAATCAAACACATTTAGGATGACAAGAGCTTGATGGCACAAACTAAATGTTGGCTAGCCAAATGCGACATGTAGGTGGCATGTTTCATACATCTGGCTATAATACTCTTTCATTACTTCCACTCAAACTGATAAATATCTCCATTTAACGTGTTTCCGAAGATTAAAATTGAAATTTGAATAAACAATCTGTTTAACATTACATGTACTAATTTTTAAGAATTTCAATTTGTTTCAAAATAGCCCCATATAATACACATTTCACTTATATGAATGAATGTATAATCTATATACAAGAACACCAATAGTTGAAAAGTAAAAAATTCTCAGAAACTAAAAGATCTCTAAAAGATCATGAATATAAGATTTTTACTATCTTTAACTGTAATAGTTATGATTTACTGCCTTTTCTTTTAAAAAAATATTTTTAAGTTTTAAATATAGTGAGCGTTTTTCTTGCTTTATACTTCTAAAACTGTTTTCACAATTTTTATTATAATGAAAATATTTTTACTCATGCAAAAATTTCTTTACAAAATGGTATTTACTTTATTGTCATGAATCTTCAGTTTTTAAGATTTATTAGTTATCTAGTGAAACTTCTGATACTTTTTAAACAGCTGTTTAGAAATTTATGTTGACTCCTCGTAATATTAGTATAATTTTACATCCAAATTCCTCTCTCTTTGTCTTTCTCTAACTTTTATTTTTTTTTTAATATGACAATTATTTTATTATTTTTTTCACAATGTCGTCAAATGGATCAAACTATAAAAACATCAATTTTAAATACAATAAAAGAGTTACTTTGGAAATTAAGAAAAAATTTTCTACGTAATAAATAAAGAATCGTAAATTTTTAGAAAATATAGACAAGACTATAAAATTTACCGTCTAAATGCGCTATTTGTTTTGTATATTTTTTTCTAATTAACTGTCACTAATCATTTAAACCTCTTATGATGCTTGATGAATTTTAATGACTTTTTTTAATACAAAGTCTTTAAGATAAACAGCTTATTTTTTTCATAATCTACACTATTATTTTAAATATAAAAATTCGTAAAATGATTGTTTTTCTTTGATTTCTATATAAGTGATAGAAGAGGTTAAATCATATGGAAGAAATATATTAATATTACTTAGATGACCCTTACCAACATCCAACTCAAGGGTTTATGGATACGAAAGCTTAAGTGGGTGGGGAAAACCTTTCGACATTATTCATTTCAAAATTATACATTGATTTATTGACTTAAAATTTTTTTTTTAAATATTTTCGTTCACTTCAAAATTTAATTTGTATAAAAGAGTAGTTTGAAATTAATATATTATAGATTTTCTTTAAGTTTTTTATATGATTACGATTATTATCTATTTATTTAAAGTATTTGTTTGTGTTTCGTTTTCGTATTTTTTAATAAACATTGGAACAAGATTACATCTTACTTCCTTGTAATGGTGAGGATTACCTACCATTCTGCATTTACAATTTGATGATTCTAGTTTTCTGATTTTATGCAAGTAGGCTGAGAAATTTTCATGACCGGTTATGATGTAGATTAAAATGTTATTTTCGAACTGTAACTTTCGTTCAACTTTTGACATTATAGTATAGGTTGCTCTTCCATATTCACTTTTATCCCAATATTCTTTCCAATCTTTGTTTATGTTTTCTTTCATATATTTTTTAACTATTGATCCCGGAAGCTGTATATGTTTATAATTTATTGATTTAGGGGTGTTCTTTACTAAAATATCTGCATATTCGTTACCAGTATTCCCCATATGAGCTTCGATTAATGTACTAATTTTTAGGAATTTCAATTTGTTTCAAAATAATCCCATATAATACACATTTCACTTATATGAATGAATGTATAATCCATATACAAAACACCAATAGTTGAAAAGTAAAAAATTCTCAGAAACTAAAAGATCTCTAAAAGATCATGAATATAAGATTTTTACTATCTTTAACTGTAATAGTTATGATTTACTGCCTTTTCTCTTAAAAAAAAATATTTTTAATTTTAAGTTTTAAATAGAGTGAGCGTTTTTCTTGCTTTATACTTCTAAAACTGTTTTCACAATTTTTATTATAATGGAAATATTTTTACTCCCTCAAAAATTTCTTTACAAAATGGTATTTACTTTATTGTCACGAATCTTCAGTTTTTAAGATTTATTAGTTATCTAGTGAAACTTCTGATACTTTTTAAACAGCTGTTTAGAAATTTATGTTGACTCCTCGTAATATTAGTATAATTTTACATCTAATTTCATCTTTGTCTTTCTCTAATTTTTATTTTTTTAATATGACAATTATTTTATTATATTTTTTCACAATGTCTTCAAATGGATCAAACTATAAAAACATCAACTTGTGTGAAAAAAGTGTAATAAAAGATTTATTTTGGAAATTACTAATCAAAACATTTTCTACATAATAAGTCAAGCATCGTAAATACTTAGAAAATATAGAAAAGACTATAATTTTATCATCAAATGCGATGTCTGTTTTGTATATTTTTTTCTAATTAGCTCTCACTAATCATTTGAACCTCTTATGAGGCTTGATGAATTTTAGTTAATAAAATGACTTTTTTCCTACAAAATCTTTAAGATGAATAGCTTTTTTTTTCTGCATGATCTACAGTATTATTTTAAGTATAAAAATTCGCAAAAGGATTGTTTTTCATCTATTTCTATATAAGTAACAGATGGGGTTTTATCACATGGAAGAAATGTATTAATATTACATGTGCTAATAGAATGTGTTTGAATTTTTATATTAAATTACACTGCTATTTTATCATATTAACATATACAGCATTAATAGCTATGAAATCAATAGCCCAAACCACAACACTAAATATTGTATAAATAATTTATGTACACCCTGAATATAAATTACTTTAAATATTGAACTCTACATGATAAATCGTATTTAGAGTACCATCAGATTTCAAAATATAAACATGTTTTAAAAAGTAAATTTTTAATATTTAAGAGAATAGCAATATATTTTTAAAAATTTTAAGACATAAGAAATTTGGTTCTTGATTTTTATACGGTAATGAAAAAAGGGTATACTACTTGAAAAAAATGACATTAACCGTAATAACAGCAACAGATAAAATCATTGTTAAAAGACATTTTTTAAATATGTAGGCAGATAGATACTTGGTATACTCTCAAAAAATACTGTGATAAATATTATCAAGTTGTAAATGATTCTCTAGGATATATGTTACCAGAGTTTGTTAAACTTTTAACATTATATTTTATCAAATAATCTAAACAATGTTTTCTTATTTACATTCTATATAAACGTAACATCTACCATGTTTGTAAGCAGTTTGTGAGATTTCAGAATTGAGTATACTGGAAGGTATTCTTCATTATATAAATTTTACTTCATCATTTTATCCTCTCTCCCAAACAACTGAAATTTTTTGTCATTGTCATTTTTCTTCTGTCGTGTATTTAAGTATTTATGTGATCTCCTGATACATTGGAAAAAAAATAAAACTTACATTTAATTACAGTTTTGCTACCTTTAAAAATATTTTTTTTAAAAATTGGTTAATAAGCTACTATCAAATTTTGGTGACTTTTCGATACTTCAACTACAAACAGTTTTGAAGTATTTTGTAGACAAATGAAAAATATATCTATTTTGAATTAAAATTATTGGGTTGAAATTTCTGCTCACTGTAAATACAAACTTGAAAACCTTAAATATTTTATATTTCACGACTTTATAAAAAAAATCATAAAATAAAATTCTATTTATAACATTGTTGTATATTATTTAATTTTCATCAGAAAAAATAAATCTAATTTACTTATAAAATTCTTGTATTGTGAGTTCTATTTTCTATTGATTTGATTACACGAATTTTTATATATAATTATTAAGGGATTTTCAGCAGTGTTTTGCAGATCTTTAATATCTGAAGTATACAAATGTTATACTAAATCCCTTAGTATTAATTTTATTCTATCTCTTATTGAGATGACACATTTCATACTCATCTCTGTTTTGAATTAATATTGACAGGGTTTGTTGAAGAAATGTAACATATTTTTTTCATTCAATCTCTCTTATATATTTTCCTCATTATTAGGAGTAGGATGAAATTCGAGATGTTATCAAATTTTATACTCCCTTAAATCTTTATTCTTGTAAAATATGTGCAAAAGAAAATTTCCTGTATATTATATATAATGTTTCTTGTAACTTCAGTAACTTCTTTTTGAGAGTTATTCACATGATTAATTTTATGTAGATATTAATTTTCTTTCATTTCTTCAAAATATTCTACCATGAAATTTTCAGTTTAGGATTTGAACATCTAAAAAACCCAAAATTTTGAATTATAATTGACTTAGAGTAACCATTTTAAGTTTTTATGTTTTAGTTTTCAATAACTGTTATATCATATACATGATGTTTTTCTTCCATACTGAACTCGTTTTTAAAATTTCCAATTCTAATTTTAGTATTTCGAACTTAAACAGTAAAGAATAGATGAACATTTATCTAATTTTATTAATTAAACGATGAAAACAAAAGGAATGGGGAGGCAAACTAAAAATGTATCTAAATTGCAATAAGAATTATTTTTCTTTTTGATAGAAAAGTTGGAAATATCTGCTACTTTGGTAAAATGGTAATAACATTTTTAAAGACATTTTTCTAAAACACACACTGACACTTTTAAATTATATGATTCTTAAATTCTAAATGAAATAATAGGGTTACATATTCCCTTACTTCTAAAATATATTAACGTCTCCAAAACGAACTGGTTTATTATAACAAGACTATAATAACAGCTATTATAGCAGCTCAAATTCTTTAACTTTAAACTTACTTCCTTAATTGAACTTTTGATACGTATAAGCGGGATTCTTAAATAGTCAGTGTTCAGGAAAAATTGCAATACGAATTATTTTTCTTTTTGATAGAAAAATTTGAAATATCCGCTACTTATGTGAAATAATAATAATTTTTTAAAGGCATATTTTTTTTTTAAAACACACACTGCTTTTTTTATTATATGATTCTTAAATTCTAAATTAAATAATAGGGTTACATATTCCCTTACTTCTAAAATATATTAACGTCTTCAAAACGAACTGGTTTATTATAACAAGACTATAATAACAGCTATTATAACAGCTCAAATTCTTTAACTTTAAGCTTGCTTCCTTAATTGAACTTTTGATACGTATAAGCGGGATTGTTAAATAGTCAGTGTTCAGGAAAAATTGCAATAAGAATTATTTTTCTTTTTGATAGAAAAATTTGAAATATCTGCTACTTATGTGAAATAATAATAATATTTTTAAAGGCATATATTTTTTTTAAACACACACTGCTTTTTTTATTATATGATTCTTATATTCTAAATTAAATAATAGGATTACATACTCCCTTATTTCTAAAATATATTAACGTCTTCAAAACGAACTGGTTTATTATAATCAGTCTACAATAACAGCTATTACAACAGGTCAAACTCTTTAACTTGAAACTTGTTTCCTTAATTGAGCTTTTATTACGTGCAAGCGGGATTCTTAAATAGTCAGTGTTCAGGACAAAGTTCAATGCTAGCGTCTACTACCCTGATGTAACAAATAGTAAACATAAATTTGTATACAACCCCTTCGCTGTATTGCTGTATTCTAAACATTTTCTCCGAAAACTTGATTAAACATAAAAAGAAATTCCAATGACGATTCAGTTGAATAAAATTCGAAATGGTTAGTTTCGGAAAAAGGCAGTTTGTTTTCTACCTCCTACACCATGCAAACAGAATTCAATCAGAGCGCCGTCAATGGCGATGTACATAATAAAAGAAACTTCTCGGGCAACATAGACGTAATAAAAGAAAGTTCTTGTAATCGAAGCTAGCGTCCTCCAGAGGCAAATGGTAGTAGTGATTTACGGCATCAAGCATCTATGCTGGGCATAGTGACACATCTTAAAGAGAAACAGAACTCCTGTCAGACGCTGCACTCCGACAACAAATCGTTAGGCTGTCGCATTCCTATCACTTACATCGATAATATATGATTTCTGTATGCCTCGAGGAATTTGCAGAAGCTTTTCCGTATCATGAATCAACATTTGTTTCCTTTTCTTTGTCAAACCGCGGAGGATCCCGAGGTACCGCGACATATCCAGGCATCACCTGGAAGAGGGTTGTCTTTTCTCCAACAGTACACAGCCGCAAATGGGCAACGCTACAAGACGTCGGATAATGTCTCAGCGTCAGGTCAAGTGAAGATAAATGAATATGATTGGCTTAAAGGTTGTGATGGTGACCTCATACTTTCTTTGAAACCACCCCATTTACTCATAAATAACAAGGGGCGGTAAAGTAAACGCCTCCCCCCTTCAAGCGCGATGCGTATCTGACGTCACTGATGTTCAAGCAACATTAAGGCATTGTTTCCTGCATTTATCCAAGCCCACCTGAGACAGCGGGGATAATGTTTTATTTCCCACAATATTTAAACGCGTTCTGCCGCATTTGTCACTATTACTGGACTCCGAGGGGCCCAGAAAAGCGGAATAATTAAGGGCGTATTTTTCCTGATTTGTGCTCCGCTACCTTCGCCTATTAATAAACCCAGATATCTCGCCTTTCAGATATAAATTGCCTAAGCGAAGATGCATCAAGTTTAAATGGAACATCTGTTTCCTTTAACTTATCATTAAGTAAAAAGTCAGCGCCGAAGCATAGTATAAAAAAGCGAACTGACAGGAGAGCTGGCCTTCTCTTAAAACATACCTCGACAAGGAACAGCAGAGAATGAAGAGTTAATTAAATTGAATTGGGGAGATTTTTAACCGCGATTTGTCTTACTAAAGCACATCCCCTCAACTAATGTTTTCCAATGAGGGGAGGAGGAATAAATTTTACTTAACTCCTCGTTAGAGCGTTGGCCAGACTTTTAACAACTGTTGCTCATTGACGGTAAGCAATAATTTTAAGACTAAGTGTATATGGCGGCTAATTTATAAGCTATAAAATTTTCCCGAGTAAATGTATTTTTATAGAAGATTAATATAATCTCCAGTTAAGTATAAATGAATTACATGCCAATTACTGTCTTCTTCCAAACTATGACAAAATATTTAGTCAAAATTATTTTGCAAGTGAGATATGAGTTTAGCTTCTACATGAAAGTATCATTTGACAGAAAATATAAGCTGTACAAAGTGTTATGAGAGGAGAATTCTTTTTGACAGAAATATTTTGTTTGGGTGTAATTGCTGCTTGCTTTTTGTTGCTTCCAGGGTTATCCTTACACTTGATAAATGAAAAAATATGCCCTTTCGCATCAAACCGCAGATTCACAATCTCTTGAGTGAAGGAAGAACCCAGAGACGCACATAAAAAGGAATTTAGTACAGTGTTCATAGATGTTAGTGTTCCTCTCTGTAAATATCTCTGTAACAAGAGTTATTTTTGCATTCATAGACATTTCTCTTTATATGTATGTGCATAAAAAATGGGCATACATGTGAGTGCACACTCACGCACACAGACAGTATATGACACCCACACACATTTGAGTCATGACATCATTTTCATCCTTTATTTAAATCTCATATATATACATAACTTTAACAAAGTTATTTAGATCATATTGAAGTGTATATTCTCTGCTCTTATATATGAGTATTTATGTGCATAAGACATATTATATATTAAAATCTCTTATATATATATATATATATATATATATATATATATATATATATACATATGTATATATATATATATATATATATTCATATGTGTGTGTGTAAAGATAAAAAAACACGATAAATTTTTAAACTCTATTCAATTTCTAACTTTTTTTAATGCTAATTCGATGAAATGTATCAGTCAAGGACAGATAGATATTGAACACGTGCAGCATACGAGTTTTTTTTTTTTTTTTTTTTTTTTTTTTTTGTGTGTGTGTGTATGTGTGTGTGTGTGTGTGTGTGTGTGCGTATGTGATCATTACATTGTTTTTGGAGTCTATAAATTGGTTCGCTGTGAGACCCTTCTCATCGTTTTTCTACTCGTATATAGTTGTCTTTTGAATACGATGCGTGTAGACCATCTGGTAAAATTAAAATGACTGTCCTTTCCATTGTCCGGATAATAAACGATTTTAACACCACTGTCAGAATGTAATTATTTGTGCCCTATGGAATTTACACCTTCAAATCTACAAAATGGTTAAATCAATCTTAATTTATGTGTTCATCTTTTGTTATTCTATGAATCAGTGTGTCGTGTGTGTGTGCGTGCGTGTATATATAGGTAGATAGATAAATGTGATTGCTACTATGTTAATAAGCATATATGCGTATCTTTATATATTTATATATTTGAGAGCTTGTATTTTAAGTGCTTAGTTCTAAGAAAGTGTTCCGGGTTGTGAAAAAAATGACGAATTTCTGCACAATCTGATGTGAAGCACTAACTTTCAACTTAGTACTCTTTGCATAAATTTTTAAGCAAACGTAAGGAAGGCACAAATAGAAAGAAAAAGTCTGCACAGGGCTGTTTCCTTGCTTCGAACAAACACTCAGTGGCTGTGCTCATGGAAATCAGAATGAGCTCAGTTTGTTTTTAATGCTTTTACAGCTTGCTTTTCTCCCTATTTGTGCTTTTATTTACATTGACTTTTTATGCTATATTTCTTTGCATTTTAAGCTATATATATATTTTGGCAAGAAAGTTTTATATTTCCACATAGTATTTTTCTAAGCTTTAACTTTGGTACTATAAGAAATTGTATTAGGAAGTTAATGAGTTGAAGTGATAACTATTTTTAGACTTTTTTCTCTTCGCAATCTTATTAAACCAACTCTTCATTGCATTTACCAAAAATATAATTAATTGCATGCATTTAAGTATTGATTTTTACACTACTGTAAAGAAAAATTACAAAAAGAGTACTTTATAGTACATCAACAGATGAACAAATCAACTACTTCTTACTATAATAAGACAATTTTCTGATTTTATTTCACCTTGTGGAACAAAACAAAGATAAAATCTTAAAAGCATAGTTATTGTACTACAATATTCGCCAGACTTGTATGTTTTGTATTAAAACATGATTTAAAGGATCCTAAATTAATTTTAAAAATAATAGACTAAAAGACAGAAATATTTCACAGAAATTTTGCCCAAATAAGATTTAAATGTCTAAATCATAAGCGGTGTGGAGCAATTTGTGTATATGAGTGCATGCAAGATAATTCATAAAATGCATCAAATTTGATATAAAAAACAAGATTATTAGTAAAATATCTATCTGCAATCCTTATACCAAGGTTAATTATATCTGATTACCGATTAAGTACCACTTATTTTCGAGGAAGTTAATTGTAAATTATCCTTAGCTGAATGTTAAAACTGGTAAAAGTGCCGTTCATGCCATGTTTAATTAAATTTAATCTTCAGTTAACTAGAGTAAAATTATAATATAGCAGGAATTGTTAGTCTTTCGAAACTATTTGGAATTGTTGATTTGTTTCTGACAAATTTCTAAACACTGCCAATTATAACAAACAACATTCAAAAGTATATTTTTCAGTGGCGTATATAAATACATGAAAAGTAATAAGTTTATTACGATCAATCTTAATTATTGTTCTTTAAAATGTATTTTTAAACAAAAATGTCAGAAGATGAAAATTTTCCATTCACCACTAGCACATAACTGCTGAGGATCTGGATTCATGAAGTAAAAATATTCCTTGATAATATAAAAATATTCTGAAAATGGGAGAAACACTTAATCAAAGTTAAAATATACAAGACGGATGAACTTGAACAACTCAGTAATGAATACTTAAGATGGATGTTGCAATGCTTATCTTTAAATAAATTTTCAAACTGAAATCTAAAAATATTTCAAAAGTACTGAAATAAAGTTAATAATTATTGGTTGCAATACTATTCTTTTTTAAAGTTCTTTCTAGAAATGTAAAACTTACCTAGTTTTTTTTTAAATTTAGCTTTAATTCTGTACTTATAAACAAAAACGGTAGATGATGGTAGAAATGATTGCATGAGGTCGATTGCTCTGTAAGTATTTCATAGGATTTTATATAATAATGATTTACTTAAAGGAGAAAAGTCTTAATTTACATAAAGGATCAAGTTAGATTTAAAGAATTATATGTAAAAACTCCAAATTGCTTCGCCGAACGAAGGCCGATTGGTTTCGGTGCTGACCTTCGGTACCGGAGTTCCGTAGGTTCGAATCCCACTGTGGCATGTATGTTCGTAGCCATTCGGAATAGACTTTAAGCTGTAGGTCCCGGTCTCATTAGCCCTCGTGTTGCAAAAAAGTAGACCTTAGCACTCCAAAACCAAACCAATCTGTTTCAATGACAAGTCAAAATAGTAAGTACAATAACTCTAAGCCGCCTTACCTGATTAAGTAAAGTGGCTTAGAGTTATTAGGGGGTGTAAATTGACAGCAAAAGGCTCACGATTAGATTTATTGAACTCATTATTAAATTTATACAAATTACATTTATAGAACTTTATGTAAGAGCTCATAGGAGTTTGAACAGCATATGAAGGTAGTAAATGAGCTAGATGAGCTGGCTTAGAGCTATTCGTGGGTAAAAGGTTCACGAATTGTGGATGGGAAAATTTAATATTTTACTGTCAGTCAATTACATTTCACTGTTAAGTAATTGCAAATACATCTATACTTATGGGTTCTTGTAATTGTGATGTCATATGCCAACGTTTTAAGTTTTCTGCTGAAACTGAGAATATTATTCTTATCATTTGATTATCAACTAATGGGAATTAATAAGTTAATTCTTTAATTTCTCAGTAAAATAGCATGTTTTGTAATATTAGAAAAAAGTGTTTAAAAATATGCTGATGCAATCAATGTATATAAACTTGTAAAACTTTATAATAGATAAACACTTCCTTCTGTCAACTTTGTATAAATGCATATATATATATATATATATATATATATATATATATATATATATATATATATATATATATATATATGTGTGTGTGTGTGTGTGTGTGTGTGTGTAATATATCAAAATTATTTAACTTTAATATTCCCTTAAAATTTCCTCTCTCCCATTCTAATTTTTTAAAATCTTTTTCCCAGCCTTTAAATGTCTTAAAGTAACGTCTTCGACTTAAAATTCTTTCGATACATTTCCTAAAGCTTTCTATAATATAGATGTACATTTTCTGTCTATTCAACACATTTCCTAGCTGTCGACGGTAAATGGCTCCGTGGTTTTCTTGATCTTACATTATTTTTCAAAATTCTTTCTATAAATTGTTCAACCTTTTTTTTTTTTAATTCTAACTTGTTAAAACAAATTATTTTATGATTTGAAAATTTGAAAATTTGTAAAAGTCTCAAAATATTTTGTCCAAATTAAGTATTTAAAGTTTTATGGTCTGTTGAAACAAAGACAGTTTCAACATGCACTAGGACTCCTTTAGAAGATAAGATAACCCTTAAAAATGGTACTTTCTTTTCTAAAATCTTTATCTTCAAATACATGTCTTATACATTTAGTCTTCCTATGTAACTTCAAATTTGATTAAGTCTTCGACAGTAGCACAAGTTTAAAATGTTGACGTTTTAAATTTGTTAACTCCTTATGCACAGTTTTTTTCAAAATGAAGGACGTATGCAGCCTTTCCCCAACCGTTTAAACTTTGAGATTCCTTGAACTTTATTTAATAGGATCCTACTGAAGAAATTAATTTTTTCTACATAATATGTAATAGCATTTTAAGTATAACTATACCCAAAATGTGTTTCTCTCTGATTTTATACACTGAATGAGTGAGAAAGTTAATATTAACCACATGACTACTATTTAAGAAACCACTTCTTCTAAAATTCATTTATTAAAATGATATTTTGACAAACCTTTATCTTCAAGTACATATCTTATATATTTAGTCTTCATATGTAACTTTAATTTTGATTCAATCTTTGACAGTAGCACAAGTTTTAAATGTTGGTGTCTTAAATTTGTTAATGAAGTAAATACAAAAAGAAAACATATTGCTTTATTTGATTTTTGTCTTTTTGCTACTAATAATTTTTGAAACACCATTTATGTCGATGTTAAAAGTTAATTTAAAATTTATCATCTAAAACACAGTTTTTTTTTTCGTTTTATTTTTCAAATTGGGCATATATATGCAGCTTCCCTCCAACAGTTTAAACTTTGAGACTCGTTGGACTTTATTAAATAGGATCCTGCTGAAGAAATTAACATTTTCTACATAATCTGTAATAGAATTTTAAGTATAACTATACACCCAAAATGTGTTTATTTCTGATTTTATATAATGAATGAGTGAGAAGGTTAATATTAACCATATGACTCCTATTTAAGAAACCACTTCTTCTAAAATACATTTATTAAGAAGGTAGTTTGACAAATCTTTATCTTCAACTACATGTATTATACATTTAGTCTTCATATCTAACTTCAAATTTGTTTCAGTCTTTGACAATAGCACAAGTTATAAAATGTTGATGTCTTAAATTTGTTAATGAAGTAAATACAAAAGGAAACATTTTATTTGATTTTTGCTTTTTTACTAGTGCTAATTTTGAAAAACCATTTATATCGATGTTAAAAGGTAATGTGAAATTGATCATTTAAAACACCATGTTTTTCCTTTCTTTTCTTTTCAAAATGGACATATATGCAGCCTCCCTCCAACCGTTTAAACTTTAAGATTACTTGGGCTTTATTTAATAGGATCTTGCTGAATAAATTAAATTTTTCTGCATAATCTGTAATAGCATTTTAAGTATAACTATACCCAAAATGTGTTTCTCTCTGATTTTATACACTGAATGAGTGAGAAAGTTAATATTAACCACATGACTACTATTTAAGAAACCACTTCTTCTAAAATTCATTTATTAAAATGATATTTTGACAAACCTTTATCTTCAAGTACATATCTTATATATTTAGTCTTCATATCTAACTTCAAATTTGTTTCAGTCTTTGACAATAGCACAAGTTATAAAATGTTGATGTCTTAAATTTGTTAATGAAGTAAATACAAAAGGAAACATTTTATTTGATTTTTGCTTTTTTACTAGTGCTAATTTTGAAAAACCATTTATATCGATGTTAAAAGGTAATGTGAAATTGATCATTTAAAACACCATGTTTTTCCTTTCTTTTCTTTTCAAAATGGACATATATGCAGCCTCCCTCCAACCGTTTAAACTTTAAGATTACTTGGGCTTTATTTAATAGGATCTTGCTGAATAAATTAAATTTTTCTGCATAATCTGTAATAGCATTTTAAGTATAACTATACCCAAAATGTGTTTCTCTCTGATTTTATATAATGAATGAGTGAGAATGTTAATATTAACCATATGATTCCTATTTAAAAAACCACTTCTTCTAAAATTCATTTATTAAAATGATATTTTGACAAACCTTTATCTTCAAGTACATATCTTATATATTTAGTCTTCATATGTAACTTTAATTTTGATTCAATCTTTGACAGTAGCACAAGTTTAAAATGTTGGTGTCTTAAATTTGTGAATGAAGTAAATACAAAATTGAAACATTTTATTTTATTCTATTTTTGCCTTTTTACTACTAATAATTTTTTAAACACCATTTATATATCGATGTTAAAAGTTAAGTTAAAATTTATCATTTAAAATGCCGTATTTTATTTTTAAAAATGGACATATATATATATGCAGCCTCCCCACCATTTAAACATTGGGACTCGTTGGACTTTATTAAATAGGATCCTGCTCAAGAAATTAAAATTTTCTACATAATCTGTAATAGCATTTTAAGTATAACTATACATCCAAAATGTGTTTATCTCTGATTTTATATAATGAATGAGTGAGGAGGTTAATATTAACCATATGACTCCTATTTAAGAAACTACTTCTTCTAAAATACATTTATTAAAAAGGTAGTTTGACAAATCTTTATCTTCAAGTACATGTCTCATACATTTAGTCTTCATATCTAACTTCAAATGTGACTCAGTCTTCTACAGTAGAACAAATTTAAAATATTGATGTCTTAAATTTGTTAATGAAGTAACTGCAAAAAGAAAACATTTTGTTTTATTTGATTTTTTACTACTAATAAATTTTGAAACACCATTTATATCGATATTAAATGTTAATTTAAAATTTATCATCTAAAACACAGTTTTTTTTCGTTTTATCTTTCGAAATGGGCATATATATGAAGCCAAACGTTTAAACTTTGAGACTCGTTGGACTTTATTTAATAGGATTCTGCTGAATAAATTATTTTTTTCTACATAATCTGTAATAGCATTTTAAGTATAACTATACACCCAAAATGTGTTTATCTCTGATTTTATATAATGAATGAGTGAGATGGTTAATATTAACCATATGATTCCTATTTAAGAAACCACTTCTAAAATGCATTTATTAAAATGGTATTTTGACAAACCTTTATCTTCAAGTACATATCTTATATATTTAGTCTTCATATGTAACTTTAAATTTGATTCAGTCTTTGACAGTAGCACAAGTTTAAAATGTTGGTATCTTAAATTTGTTAATGAAATAAATACAAAAAGAAAACATTTTGTTTTATTTGAGTTTTGTCTTTTTACTACTAATAATTTTTGAAACACCATTTATATCGATGTTAAAAGGTAATTTGAAATTAATCATTTAACACACAGTGTTTTCCCTTTTTTTTAAAAAAAGGGACATATATGCAGCCTCTCCCCAACCGTTTAAACTTTGAGATTCCTTGAACTTTATTTAATAGGATCTAGCTAAAGAAATTAATTTTTTCTACATAATCTGTAATAGTATTTTAAGTACAACTATACCCGAACTGTGTTTTTTTCTGATTTTATATAATGAATGAGGGAGAAGGTTAATATTAACCATATGATTCCTATTTAAGAAACCATTTATTTTAAAATGCATTTAAAATAACGTTTTAATTCCAATTGAGTGAACAGAAATTAGATCATTTTATTAAACTTGATTTTTTTTCTCATTAGCATCACTAAAATCGTGTATGAATAATTCTTTGTTTTCTTATTACTGTGTAACATTATGAGTTGCTTACTGAATCAAAAGAACCATGTTAAGTTCATATTTTTATTTTCATGAATAATTTAAGCATTTAATATGACGAATAATTACAGTATAAATGATGTAACTAATCACAACCAATATAAATAAATACGTGCTTATTTTCGCAAATGAAAATTACCGTGTGATATTGGGCATAATGAAGTTATTACCGTTTTGAAAAAGAAATCGGGATTCTGTCATTAAAAAAGAGTACTTAAACACAACTCGGCATATAACCGTAAAATTATGACATTTGAAATCTTAATATGCCGCCACTAATTTAACAACGTTGTGAGATCAACAAAAAGCGACTGGCAAAAAACGAAGTTAGAATTACTTTTGCAATCGATGGATGCGTAATTTAAAAAGAAATTACACGCCTCTTAATGTCCTATCTTATTTAATTTATCGAAAGTATCTTCTCGCAACGAATGAATAAGCTATGAAATGTGTCGCTAAGAACATATCTCACTTATTTCCGGGAGAGAGAAAAAAAAAACGAATCACACGTTATTACTTTCAGATTTGTTTCTTTTAATAAAAGTATATTAAGTCATTCCCTTTCCCTGATGAAATATCTTTTAAACACAAGCATCGGTCCCGGCAGTATTTATATTTATGAAGCTCAACCCTAACGACTATTTGCGTTAAACTGAGAAAACAGCGCCTAAAGCTGCAAATGCAAATTTTCGGTAAACAAGATGGAAAGGTGAAGATTACAAATCCCTCTCGAATGTCGTTTAAATACCAGAGAAGCGCATTTACCAGAGAGCCATCACCACGGCAGCCGCTCGTAAAAGCGGAAACTTTTTTGATAACTTTTCGCCAATCAGTGCTTATAATGCAATTTAAATCTGAGCAGTTACGTGGGACCCCTCTCCGGAGCAGCCATTTACTTTCATTCAGTGCTTCCAAAGTGTATCCGCAAAAGCGGACAAATGCCATCAGTCTAACTCCAAAGTTTGTACCCAAGTCTAAGACAGCTCGCATTAGCGGCGCTTCTATTTCCTTTAAACAGCATGTTCCGCGGGAGATTACGGCCTTTCCCACTTTCACCACGCGTAGTGTGGTATATATAGATGAACTACTATCTTCTTTAATAGTTCCCCAGCAACAACTTTTCATCCCGCTTTTCCCGAAATACTGGGTTATTTGAAAGTTCTCCGCTGTAAACGACACTTTTCTGCGGTGGCGCGAGGCCTTGCTTGATTTTGTCTTCTTTACTTGTTCATCTTTTTTTCCCTTAGCCTCCTTGCCCCTGCTATACCTTTAACCCTAAGTGCTTCAATATTTCTCGCCCTCCCTCAGCGCGCGAAAGCTACTCATTCCTGAAAAACGCCAAAAGGGAAGGGGGTTGAAAAATGTCTCCGAAACATCAGAAAAGCTAAAAGAGGAAAAAATCTATAACCGACCTCACATAAAACTCGAGTTTTACATCAGCGTCTTGATGAGTCGCTAAACCTATCGAACTGGAAATAACCCGTTTTCCCCCTTCCGCCAACTCTTTAATGCTCCCCCCCGCCAGCTCTTTTTTCTTATTTATCTTGACGAAAAAGAGGTGCCATCTATATAGAAGGGCCTATACGGTTTATAGTTTTTGCCTGCGTTTTTAGAGATTTGAGGAGAGCTGACGAATATAAAATATACCTGCTGCACGGCACCGAGTTTCCTAATGGACTGTGAAATCCCAGAATATGCCGTAAGACATAGCTGTCGGGAAAACGGCTATGCTTCATAGGGGAGTGTGGACAGACCGAGGGGTAGAGGCTGAGGAAAAAATACGCCAGATCAGATCGTTTCACTAGCATTGTTTTACAACCAAGTTGTTAATTTTTTTGAACTGTGTAATTTTTTGGAATTAATGAGATGTGTTACGATCGCAGTCACCTACAAGGGGAAAAAAAGGTTCTTTTTAAAAGTAGAATTTATTTTCAAACTTTTGTAATTTTTTACAGTTTTATGTACCAAGCGGTCGTAGAAATGCTTTTCGCTGATGAAGAGGAAGGAAGGATATATTGAAATGAAAAATACAAAAACGCCTATGTTTGTGGGTTTGGATTAATTGCAAGTAAAATACTTTGTTCATATGCAATACCTTTAGCCGCCAGCTAATATCATTGAAATGATTTTTTTTTTCAATTAATGTATCTTTTATTAAAAGAAAATGTGTATTAATACTTCATACATAAGATCAATCGACAGAGAATTTTGAATCTCATATGCTCAAATTTCTCACTTTTAATGATACTGGGAGAGAAAATGCTTTATCATAAGATTTTTTTTATCACTTAAGTTTTCAGTTTTTGCTTGTATAACTGCTTTGATTACACTTATTACTTTTATAAATACCCCATTCTTATTACATAGCAACATAAATCAAATGAATAATTTCTGACATATAATAAAAATCTAGAACTATTTCTGTATTTCAAGCACTAGAAGTAACATAAATCAAAATTCTTTATTTTTCTATTTTAAATACATAATAATTTTAATCTCGAATTTCGTTTTTTGTGCAATTGACTTTTTTCTATAATCTTCTTTAACAAAGGAGAACTCAATTAATTTTCTTTAAAGAGAGAAATAATACTTTGAAAAGCGAAAAATAAAGTAATAAAGAATGAAAATTATATAAACATATGTTGTTTATGCATTTCAATATAGGTCATTATATATGCATTAAACTATCTCTTTTACCTGAAGACTTATAAATCTCTATTGCTGCAATTATTTCTTATTTTTTTCATTTTTAAGACAATAATTTTAATTATGTCTTTCGTTTTTGTTTAATTGACCTTCTATATTCTTCTTTGACAAACGAGATTCTATATTCTCCAATATTCTTCTTTAACAAATGAGAAAATAATTCAATTGATTTTATTTAAATAGAAGAATAATGCTTTGAGAAGTGAAAAAATAATAAAGATTAAAAATTATATAAACATATGCTGCTTATGTATTTCAACATATTTCATTACATATGCGTTAAACTATTTCTTATACTTGCAGACACATGAATATTTATTGTTGCAATTATTTATACTACGGGTATAAGAATATTTTCATCGTCATGGACTGAAGACAATTTTTAAATAATACTAGGTTATACTAGCAAATACTGTTATATACGTATGGGAATATATTTATATCTCTACCTACTATATTAGAGTATATCTGTATGTTTGCGCTTCAATATCTGTATTCGAGTGCTTTAACTTTAATTATAAGTTTTATGATTTCCATATAAATTGAATCAATGTTTTGTAATTATCATAAGTGGGTAAATGTTTACAATAAGTAGAAAAATATTTTATATATACACAAAAATTTTATACAGAATCAGCAATACAAATTTTTAAAAACTTTTAATAATTTTATATGTTGAACTGAAGTTTCAACTCAGCAGTCAAATAATAAAAACTAATTTTACTTTAAGTAGAATTTGCTGTATTATATTGACTTTTTGCTTGTAATGAAGCGATAGTTAAATGTGCATTTATTCAACATTATGATTTCAAATGAGCTAAAAATCTATCATTGAGATAATGAATTATGAATTTCCATGAATCATGAAATTCCAAGTAAATACAATCCTAGCCAGCCCCACTACTTGCATTTTTTCAGAAAAAAGTATGTGTTTAATGAAGATAAACATTCAAGAACTGTAAAATAATATTAATTTTCAATATTCAACGATAATGAATATTTTTTGTTACGAAAAAATTAGTAGGTCAAAATATTTCAAATTGTATTTTCTCTTAATGGTAGAAAAATTAAAAAAAGTTACCTTGAAATTAGTTTTTATACCATAAGTTAATGAGATTTGAAAAAGAGGTATATATTCCTTGTTTTTAATGTAAAAATTGCAGTTTGTTTTGACAAACTGATAGTATAACGAAAGCATTCAATTTTTTTTTATGATATGCTGCAAAGTAAAACCTACGTGATACTTTTGAGACACTCATTTCTTAAGTTTCATCAAGTAAAAAAAAGAAGAAAACATTTATTTGCATATGATGACAAAAACAAACTACTAAAGTACTTATCATATGTCAACTTCTGCATGTTTAAAAAGACACAGATTTAGTTTACAATTGTGTTTCCGGATGAAGAATGCACAGATTAATCATGTAATAGTGAAAATTTTTCAATCAACTAAAATGGTTATCACATGTCAATTTGAACCAAAA